>VZTJ01001761.1:483121-578242 GCA_013397795.1 Orthonyx spaldingii | reverse complement strand
GCACGCCGATGTAGCCCCGCAGCTTTTTGAGGGCGCGGTCTCGGATGCGCTTCTCGTTGGCGGCCAGGCGCTGCGCGAACTGCACCTCGGGCGGCTGCACGGCCGCGGGAGCCATGGCCTGTCCCTGTCCCTGTCCCGGCCCAGCCCCGCTCCCGGCACGGCACGGCCCGGCACGGCACGGCACGGCCCGTTCTGCCCGTGCCGCACCGGGCTCCACCCGATGCCGTCAGCGGCGCCGGGCTCTGCCGTCACGCGGGGAGGGCGGGGCGCCGGCTCGGCCCGGGAGCGCCGCGGGGGACGCTGCGGGGACGCTGCGGGGCTCATCGGAACCGGCGAGGCGGGAGGCACCGGCCGCGGTCCCCAGGGGTGCTCCGCCGGCCCGGGCACCGCAGAGATCACTGAGGCTGGATCACCGAGTCACTGAGGCTGGAAAAGACCTCCGAGGTCATCGGGCCCCATCTGTGACCGACAGCCACAGACCGTGGCACTGAGTGCCGCGTCCGTCCTGCATCGAGGGGCCCAGGAGTGGACACAGCACCCGAGGTGTGGCCTCGCTGTGCCCAGTGCAGAGGCACAATCATTCTCCTGGCCCTGCTGGCCGCAGTACTGCTGACACAAGCCAGGTGCCCTTGGCCTTCTTGGCCAGCTGGGCACACCTGGCTCATGTCCAGCCGCTGTCGCGTGGCAGCCCCAGGTCCTTTTCCTCCCGGCGGCTTTCCAGCCCCTCTTCCCCCAGCGCTGTAGGGGTTGTTGCGACCCAAGTGCATGATCCAGCCTTGTTGAACCTCACAGCGCCGGCTTTGGTCCTTCGCTCCAGCCTGTCCATTGCCCCTGCAGAGCCTTCCAGCACACCAACACTCCCTCCCAGCCTGGTGCCGCCCGCGGGTTTACTGAGGGCACACTCGATAATGTCCCTGCCTGGAGCCGCCAGCCCCAGCGGCACCACGCAGGGCCGGGCTGCAGCTCCCCACAGCCCTGCCCTGCTCCGGCCGTCCCCGGCAGCCCAGGGTTGTCCCGGTGTTATCCCGGTGTTGTCCCGGGGCAGCTCCGTGCGGAGCTGGGGGCGGAGCCTGACCCCCAGACCACGCCCCCGGGCGCATCCAGCCAATGGGGTCGGGGGCGTGGCCGAGACGGGGGCGTGGCCACAGCGCGGCCCTGCCCTCCCTCGCGCCCTTCCCTCCCCGCCCCGCCCCCCGCGCGACGCCGCTGTCGCTGCTGTCGCGATGTGGCGCAGCGCCGGCCTTGCTGGCGACGCGCAGGTATCGCGAGCGGCCCGGGGGGCTCAGGGCTGGGCCTGGGGCCGTGGGTGCCCCGAGGAGCAGAAGGAGCGGGGGTTGTGCGGTGTCCCGGGCCTTGCGGGGCCCTGAGGGGGCGATGGCGGGGCCGCGGGTGGAGGGGAGCGCGGTGGGGGCTGTGGAGGCATCAGCCGGGAGCTCTGCGCTGTTCGCCCCCCTGCGCGCCGGGAAGGGCATTCCCGGCACTGGGCTCACACGCAGTGACAGGGAATGAACTCGGGTGCGTGACTGGGTGACGTGACCCTTGTGAAAGAACTCGCTGAAGACTGAAGTCAAGTTTCCTACATCCAGGTGCCTGCTGTTACTGCAAGAACTGGACAGAAAACGCCTGTTCTCCTCTGTCTGTATTTGCCTTTAACGTACTCTTGTAGTGCAGAGAGATGTGGAGAAGCTGCTTAAACAAAGAAAATAAAACTTGTCTGCTGTAACTGTAGTGCTGCAAAGACCTGTGCTTGCACTGGGAACTACAAATGAGAATTTTCTCCTTACTGTGTATTTCATATCTCAACCCCAGTGATTCACAGGGTGTTTTATTTGAATTCAGCTTCTGCTAGCGACAGCTATTTTTATGTACCAAATTTTGCTCCATAAGTCTGAGCTATACTGAACTCTCTCTGTCATTCATGGGTGCTGACACGCAGATGGCATTCCTCTAGAGAATCCTGTTCCCATGTGTTTATTCCATGCTTTCTTGAGACCTAGATGAGTTGAATTTTTCTAGAGTCATGCCATGTGGTGCTACTTGGCCCTACAAACTTCGCCATGAACACTTTCTAAATGGAACTTAGAGCTTGCAGTTCAAATTAAAGCAAAATCTTCCTTCCATACCTTCATTGCAGCTCTGATACCTCTGAACTGGCAAAGGTGGGACTGACCTGTACCAAAACTCTCTGGGTTTGAATGACAGCTGGGAAAGAAATAGAGTATGAAGCAAGAGTGAAAGGAAATGTTCAACTTGAGGAAATAGGGAAGCAGAAAGAGTTGAAAGGAGTGGTTGGAGAGGATGACCTCCATTTGTCTTGTGTGTCTGGTCTTGAGAGGACTGTGGGGATGGCACATTTTGTACCTGTAGGAGATGAGGTTTTGGTTTGTTACCCTCTTCCCTCTGGAATAAGATGTGATACCTAAAAGATCTCATTTTTTCATCACTGTTCTCAATGCAGTGCAAAGCAGTACTAAGATATAACTTTGCTTTCTGAAAGCATATCAAGTGATTGATGTTTCAGTCAAAATATGTTAAAACCTTCTTTATGCTGATATGTACGTGGCAGCCTTTTTTAAGATCCAGGAGTGTGCACATGTACGTACATCAGAAATTGGGATTTATGGTTTTTTTTTTTTTACAAAAATTGCTCTGTAATTTTAAAATTAACACACATTCTACTGGAACATGGAGTAAAAATTATTTTATAGCTATAGTTTGGCAGGAGAGGAAACTAGCAAACATTTTCTGTCTTACCTTGGCATTAAATTATTTATGTGAGATTGAGTTGCAGATGGCTGCAAATAATTTTTGGTCTTCACAAAAGATAAATTTGTTTGAAAAATAGTACAGTTTCCTCCAGAAGAGTTGTTGTAGTTTAGGACTGAGGATCTTGCAAATGTTTGAATTAATTAAAAAGCTGAGTAATCGTATCCTTTACGACAGTCATGAAACAACAGCTTGGCATAAGCAGAGCTGCTCACATTTTAAAATGTGAGTGTTAATTTTTGCAGCATTCTTGGGTGCATTGGACTCATTTTGGGTTAGGAAACAGATGCAGAGAGGTAATATGATTTACTTTAGGCCAGAGAGGCAGAAATTAAGATTACAGTCAAAGGGTCCACCTCAGAGACTTTTGAGTTTGATTGCTGGATAGTTCTCTGTTAGAAAGTCACATATTTCTGAAATGATGTCACAGAGAGAAATATTTTTGTCCAAGAAAAGAAATTTAAGGAGAAAAACACTACAGGGCTGTAACAGTGTCTTTGGTTGGCTGTTGGTTTGTTTTGTTTTGTTTTGTTGTTTTATTTCAGAAGGCCGAGACCAAAGAGGAATTTGTAAAAGTTAGGAGGAGGGATTTGGAAAGGCTGACAACTGAAGTTATGCAACTGCGGGATTTCTTACCCAAAATAGTAAATGGAGATATCCTGGGGACATTCCAGAAGCTGGATGCTATTGAATCAAGTGAGTAGCACCATCTTACAAGCTCTTGCAGTTTCTGCCAGAACTGCTTAGAACAAACTGTTGTGCCCCAGAAATAGTTGTAGAGTTTGTGGAGCTATTCCAGATTCGACTGTGTTGTTCAGTGGCTGCTTCAGTAAATTAATGTGTTTGTAGTGAAGAAAATTACAGGCTGCCTTAGGAGTAATCAGACATGTCAAATTAATCTTTAAAAATATTTTACTCTGGATAAAAACATACATAGTTCAGGCAGTAAGGGAAGCTGTATCAGAAAAAAATGTGGTTTCCCTTTGAGAAAAGGCAAAAGCATTCTGTTTTTCAAAAGGTCACTTTGCTCAGAAAAGATCCTCAATTAGTTTTTACCTGCTTACATCCATGTCCAGTCTCAAGATTTCTCTCACTCATCCTCAGGTTCATCAAGGAGACACTGTCAGGGCCATCCAGAGCAGGCTCATGGCATCAACATGGGGATTTTAAAACTCCTTGAAATGTTCTGCTGGCTGCCCAGCATTCTCTGTGTCCTCTGGGGGAGGACCTGAGGCTGAGCCAGCCTTTGAATTCTCTTGAGTCTGTCTCCACAGTGGAGATTTCTCTGGCAGGTGATGAGGTCATTTGAATATTTATTCAGGCTCTGGTCATCCTGTGGCCCTACAGCTCGACAGGTCAGGCGGTGATTTTTGCTGCTCCAGTCTTCTGCTACCTCTGCAGCATGAAATAAGCTGACTGAAAGGAGGCTTTGGAGCTTACAGATCAGTAAAGGTTGGACACAAGCAGCCCTCACTCTCAGAATGGTGCTGTTTGCTACATACAGCCTCTTGCTGTGGCATGTGAAGCTTGCAGGAGTCCTGGCAGCTCCTAGAGATATTTTTTGAGGTTGTTCTTACAGAAGCCTGATGTGTGATTTGTACATCTCCAGGCTTCCATCAGCTGTTGCAGTTTTCTAGGTACTGTGAAGTGTTGAGGAGCAGAGTCTCCTGCTCCTCAAGAAGTGCAGTTCAGAGTCAAAGTCTTTCAACACCTCTGGCCCGTTTGGTTGTGAGATTGATGGAGTCTTGAACAGCTTTGAGAAACCTGGAGATCTTTGCATGTTTCACTGCTCTGTGTAGATCACTAGGACACCCATTTCCTGTGGCTTCCCAGGGGTTATGTCTGAGATCTGAGCTGGCAGTGCTCAGTGTGGCCTACACTCACTCTTCAGGCTGCTCTCAGCATCTTGATTAAGATTTTTGCCAGGGTAATTATTCATTTTGAAAAGAGAGTTCTGTTTTGTTCTTATAACCCTTCTCAGGAAGAGTGCTTAGCTCCAGGAGTCTTAGAAATACAGCTCCAGCAATTTTTCTGTGTTGTTATGGATATGTTTAGTGGAACTTGCTCCACTGGGGATGTGTTAAAAGTAGCATTTATCATTGATCTGGCATTTGGAGCAGTAGAATTGGGATTCCATCACTTGTTGGCATTCATCCATTTTGTACTCAGTTCTTCACCTCCCAGAGCTTTGACATTAGGTCTCTGGTCCAGAAGATCTCCTGACATGACCTATAACTTTCTGTGGGTGAGAACGAGTCTAACTCACACCTGAAATGGGGGCCTCCTTTCTTGTGCCCACTGCCTTGTTCTGCTTTTGAGTCTCTGTCTTGGGAGCAAGTGCTGCTTCTTTTCAGAGTCTGATTAGCATTGCAGTGGTGGAGTTACATATTCCCTCTTTATAAAAAGGTGCCATTTATTATTTCTTTTTGCTTACCCAAGTTTGTAGTGAAAGCTGCTTCTTTCTCTTCAGAGCAAAGACACAACTGGGAGAGCTGACTGGGCATAGCAGGGGAGTTCCCACAAATGAGGAACAGCTAGAAGGAAGTCTCTTTTCAGCACTCTTTTCCACTGTTGTCCTTTCTTCTTCTATATAAAACATTGTGATACCTTAGAGGACGTTGACACATCCTTCTTTTATCTGAAGCCCTTTAAAAAGTACAGGTTGCCCTGTGTTAACACTCAGTAGTCAAAATTATTCCCTGTCTGGCTTGGGTTTGGTTCCAGGACCTTTGAAGTCTGCTGGTGAAGGATATAGCATCTTTGTGTGTCTGCTGGCTGGATTCAGGTTGGATCCATCCCCTCAAAGGCTGGAAGTGATTCTTCTCTTTCTGGAGAGCTTGTTTCCTTGCAGGGACAGAGATTTTCACTGGGTGATCTTACCTGGCAGGGATGAACAGGTTCTTGGCCTGCTGTAGATAAGCAGAGCACGTTCTCCTCCTGCTCAAGACATCTTGCTGTCAACTGCTTAGGACTCACACCCACACAGTCAGAAGTGCATGAAACTGAATTTTCTTCACTTGACAGAAGGGACGTTTCCTGCCACTGACCAGAGTTATCCTAAAACCTCAGTGAATCCATCCCCCCCTTCATTCTTTTCCTTTGAAAAGAAGTGAGTGCTCAGAGACGTTAAGCCTTGTCTCTTTGCTTTCTGCTAAAACATGTTGCTGGCTTAGAATCACACAAGTGGAAATATGAGTGGAAATATGTTCCACCTCTTCAGATAAAACAGCCACAAACAGCTTTTCTCCTTTTCTACCTGCTACTCAAAGCATTGTGTGTATATTTAAGATGATAAAATTGTCAATTAGGACCAAAACAGGAAGGAATTTATTTTCAAATCACATAGAATTACTAAATAAAATGCCAGAAACCAAGCCCTTTAGTTAATAAGAATGTGTTTGGGTAGTTTTTAATGATGTTGTCTTTTTAGGATAGAATTTGATACAGTTTTTGGTAATTACATTAAAAAAAATACTGTCACATATTAGAGGAAGTATTTAAAGTGGGTTAAGCCATAGACCAAACTGTCATGTTCAGGGGTATGGTGTTTAAAGTGGGGTGTAATTTGTTTTTTTTAAATTAACCAAGGTTACAATAGATCCTACTTGGATTTTACTTTTTGGAACTACTTAAACATGTTTCCTTTTTTCAGTATAAATACTAAGCAACCAGAAGTGTGCTTTTTAAAGTAAAATACAATACACAACTATTGTTAAAAATATCTTTTGAGGGGAATTTTTTAAAACAGGCATCTTGCTGGTGAAATAGAGAACTTTTAACTTGATTTCTGTTCACTAAAATAAAAAACATAAATTGGAATAAATTTCTGATAACATCAGAAATGTTGAAATTATGATAACATCAGAAATTAATTTTTACGGGAATCGTGAAATTTGCATGTAACTGACATAATGTTTCAATAGTTTATAATCATAGAATCACAGAATGGGTTGGGTTGGAAGAGATCTTAAATGTGATCCAGTTTTAACCCTGTTGCCATGGGCAGGGACACCTTTCACAACCTGGGTTGCTTATACCCCTTTATAAATATTAATTTGTTTGGAATCATTGTTTTTCATTCTTGCTATCCTTGTAAGTTGTAAATTGTAGATTGAAATACTTTTGACTGATGTTGGTATTTTTCTTATGTTTTTGATCTAGTCTCTGACTTAGGTGAAATTCCACTCATGGAATTTTCATAAAAACCATCGTGAAAACAAAGAAAGTAGAAAATTGAGTAAATGTTCAAAAATCTTCTCAGTCCTCAGTATTTTACAGCTAGATGTGATTCTTTGAAATCATAAACGTGTTGGTTTAGTTTCTCAGAGCTGTTGTCACACAGCAAATTGTGAGATTCCCCTTCAGCCACGGGGAGGTGATCTCGCACAAGCAAAGGGCTGAGGCACCTCAGTAACGTTGCATTTGCTTTAGTGCAGGCCCGATGGTCATAACGTGTTCCTTCTTTTTTTTATCTGATTTATCCTGTCACAGACCTGGAGAAAAAGGAGGAGGAAATAGAGCAGCTGAGAATGGATTGTGAACACTTCAGAGCCCGTCTGGAAACGGCCCAGGCAGACTGCATGAGAGAGAAGAAGGTAGATTTCCTGCCAGAATGTTGATATCTGTGTGTTTGAGTTTGAATAACAAAAGCAGCAATGATAAAATTTTCATGTTCATGCCCCAAAATGAATCCTCAGTCTCAGAAACAATCTGGGATGTCTGTCCATGTAGTCAGGTGGTGAGGAAAAGAAAACCTCTAAGGTCATAACTGATTTTCCAACCCCCCCTTGGTATTTCTAGAGCAAAAGGGTCAATATTGTAACCAGGCAAAATACAGTAAGATGCAGTACCAGAATGAAGTCAGTGTGTACAAACAGAGGTACCAACTGTCTCACACTGCAGTGCAGGGTCCTGCACAGCTGCAGGGATCTCTCTCAGCTTCCAGACTCTGTGGAGTGCAGTTATATGGAGTTGTGTTATGGGTTCTTGGCAGGACTTTTTCTGGTGCATGTGAATTTAAAAATCAAGCATTTAATTTATATTAACAAGATGAAATAAAGCACTGGGTATTGGTGAAGGTTGTGGTATAGCTGGAATGGAAAGGTCCTTCACAGAATCAATTCTTTTGAATTTAACATTGCTATAACACATTTGCAAAGAGGACAATGGAAGATAATTTAAGCAGTGCAATGTGCAGTATGAAAGCAGCCTCTCTTGGTTTGCTGTGAGCTGTGCACCTTTGTTTAGTGTTAATAGCCTTTCTCAAAGCATCTATTGATCCAATTGCCATGTACAACTGAGAATCAAAGAGCAATTTCAGGGCTCCTTTTGCTCTGTCAATATTGTATTTAGTGATTATGAGAGGGGAGATTCTTAACAAGGAAGGAATAGCAAAGACTGTGACTGCTCAGGCTGTGAAGTCATTTGAGTTCAAATGAGTCTGTGAGAATCAGTGGTGATTATTTGTTGCAAAAGTGCATTTCCTTGGAGCCATCTTCAATTATCAGCAGAAACTCACGTTGTTGGGGTTCTACAGCTGGCATTTGCCAGCCTTGGGATTGCACAAAGACACACGAACCTACAAAACTTATTTCATTTCTGAAGAGGAATAAGGAAGAGTTCAGATATGCACTTTTAGTTCACATCTGCACAGAAAAGTCACTCTGGAATGAAGTTTGGCATGATGGAATAGTTGTCAATGTGGATATTCCTTATTTCAAAATAAATATCTTCTGGGCTAGCTGTTACAGTTCAGCAACAGGTACACAGTTTGTTTTGCTGTGCACTGAGGTCTTCAGTTGTGTAGGCACCCAGGATAAAATCCCTGTAAGAGACTGATTGTTATTGCTTTAGATTTTAATGAAGTGAGTCCCACCCATTATTCTTGTTAATGCTACGAAATAAAGAGCAGGTGGTTTGGGTTTATGATTTCTATTGGATGAGTTTTACTTAAAGTATGGATAGTTTACTAGGAGTAGTTGTTTTGGTTCCTGCTCAAAGTTCTCTTCATGTCATTGCTGCTATGCAGTGTGTGGCAGTTGTCTGAAGGGGTTCTCTTAAATGCCAGGAAGATGTATTTGAGTGGATTGTGCTCGTGATGTTGTGAAGTCCTTTAGCTCTTCAGGATACAAGAAGATGTTGTGTGTTTATGTGTGAGTTTTGTTCCTGTGAATCACTTTCCTGGTGTTTTTCATTTGCTTGCTGTTCTGCTCTAGGCATCCTTGTGTAGAGTTTCTGAATTATTTTCTACATATTTATCTTCTGAAGGAGAAGAAAATGATTCACTGAAACAAACATGAAATAAATGCATTTCTGATTGAGCAGTGTCTTTTTCTGAGGCCGTCCTAAATCAACATTTTGCATTCCAAATCCTCTGTGCAGAGCTGTATCACTGATGAGGGAATTGCTGTGCTTTCTGAACCTGAGCAAAACTTGAAGTGCACATGTTGTTCTTGGCTAATGTCTTCTCTGTCTGTCTCTTTGTAGTTCCATACTTGGGCACTGCTGTGTTCTCCTGCCTTGACCTTTTCCTGAAGATGGTGGTGTTGCATAGCACAGGGATTATTTGGTGATGTGAACTCTTAGGAGTGTTGCTTCCAGCCAGGTTATTTGCTTTTGCAGGCTCCATTTATTTTCCTGGCTCTTGAATGCACTATTTTGTTTTCCTTGCCTCATATCTTTGTTCTGATGCTGCTTTTGATCTATTTAAAAATTCTGGCATTTCTTCTGCTGGCTTTGCATGCTTGTTGGGGGATCTAGGTTGGGTATTATTGGGTTTTATGTCTTACTCAGTATTAGCATCCAAATGCAAATGAAATGTATTAAAGATACATTTCCCTAAGACTAGGACAGTGTGGAAAAGACAGGGAGAATATAGGGATTAGGCAGGAAGATGACTGAGGACATTTTGTGGGTGCACATGGTGGCAGAAAAGCTGATAGGCCTGGCAGTGAGTCATGTAAAAGATGGAATTTGGCTAATTTGCCTAAAAATGATCAAAGTATTAAGAAATAAGAGACTTTTCCTGGGAGGCTCTGCCTGTGGAATCAACAGCAAGTGTCAGTCTTCTGCATATACAGGTGAGAGAGACCCCAGAGAGTAAATACGCACAGAAATCTACTTGAGAAATTGAGCTTTACAAATCCTCACCTGCATGTTCCATCAGCAGCAGTGCAAATCAGGCTGCTAGGTGTGATCAGGAGGCTCAGTAGGTAACTGGTGACAGAGCACAGGCAGCTCTGTACTGGTTGACACCATATTATGTAAATTTTCAGATGAGTTTACATTTCTGTTCTTTTCAAACCCTCAACATGAAGCATTGAGGTGAACCCCGAAACCAACAAGATACTTATTTTAAAGTCTTGATGGCAATACATGGTTGAAAGTCTTGTTCTGTTTAGTTGGTTTCAAAATTGACATAGAAAAGATTCCTTCTCATTCCCCCATACTTCCTCCTGATAGCCAAACACACTGGGAAGGCTGAGCTGAGGAAGGTGTTTTCTGCAGTGAATTTGAAAATCCTGTGTCTGTAAAATGGGCTAAGATTCTTCTGTTTTTTGACATTGTGCAATCTGTGATTCTCTCTCTTCTCATACTTGAATTAGCATCATTTTTCTGGACTGGCCTTGGTCTTTCCCTGCAGCACTGTCTAACACCACCCTACCTGGAGTTAGTTGGGAGCCCCCTCCCACCCCGAGAGACACAGACTGCAGAATCCCTGCCTTGATCTTGCTGTCTGTGCTGGCTCTAAGCTGAGAAGTGCAGCAGCTTTGCTGCTCCTGTGACAGCTGGTAGGAAGCCAGTGAGACCTAGAATCCTACCCAGTTCCATTATATTCTTCCAGCCAGCTTCCCATGTGATTGGAAAAAAAGTACTGCCAAATGGAAATTGTGTTCTGCTTCTGTAGGGTTGATCTGTTCTCTCTTTATGCTTTGTGGCAAGAACCACTGAGCAGCTCACTTGAGTGATCGTAGAACCATTGTGTCACAGAATAGTCGGGGTTGGAAGGGATTTGGGGGTTGTGTTACCTCATTCCAACCCCACTGCTGTGGGCAGGGACAACTTTCAGCAGACCAGGTTGCTCAGAGTCCCATCCCAACCTCATGGATGCACAGTGGTGCCTTGGCTTTTTTGCAATGGAAGGTTCTCCAAACTTCAAACCTTAGGTGTGTTTTGTGGAGACTCTATCTTACTTTGCCACTGCTTCTCAGGACTATGCCAACAGAAAAGAGTTGGAAGAGACAACAGTGCTTATCCTAGATAGCCAGCAACTGTTCCATGTTGACTACAGCAGAAGTTTGTTTTGAAAAACAAAACAACCCTCCTCTCCTGTGAGATGTTTCCTGTATCTTTTGTCAGGTGTCAGGGAAGGCTGGCCCCTGATTCTGAAATCCCCTCTCTCTTGAAGAGACATGGAGCTGTTTGCTCAAGGGGAGATGTCTCCTATCAGGCTTTTCTCGGTGCCACTCAGTCTCAGGGGGTCACTTGGTTTGACCTTGTGGACAATTTCTGGTTTCTGTCAGCCTGCACTGCTTAGAGATAGCTCAGGAGAGAAGGAACGTGTCTGCAGCTGCTCTGGGTTACCCTCCATTTCAGAGATGGCCATAATTGTGTTCCTTGCTCTGTCCCTTAGCCTAGAAGCTTGGTGTGGCACACATGAAGTGCAACCAAAATTTCCTTACGCTGTTCCAGGAGAAGCTGGACCTGCGGCAGCAGCTGAACGAGGCCAAGCAGCAGCTCCTGCAGCAGGCAGAGTACTGCACAGAGATGGGAGCAGCAGTGTGCACCTTGCTTTGGGGGGTGTCCAGCAATGAGGAGGCTGTGAAATCCATTCTAGGAGGAGTAAGTATGGCAGGTGAATCTTGACCCCTGGTAATGCTTTTAAAACAAGGACCTTTAAAATAAGGGCCTTGCTGTGGAACACACTGTACTGGCCTTGATCTGGACAGCAGAAATGTTTTCTGGTTTGCACATTCTTTGGGAACCATCCATTCTCATTTAAGAAGGCTTGGAGCTGTGAAGTGTTATGAATAAATGCAGTAATTAATTCTTTTGTTACCAAATGAGGATTATCTGTTTTCCACCACACACAGCTTAACTGGAAGCAAGGCTGCAGTTAGCACGATGTAAATATCTTCACAAGCTAACAGAAGGAGAGAACAGTTCCTGGGCACATGTAGGAGTTTCCATGCCTGAGAGAGCTTGGAGGAGCTATTTCCATGGAGAAAAGACAGATGCATTGATTCTCAACTGCTTTAAATCTTTATGCTGCCTTAATATGAGAGTGACTCTTGGAAATTTAGAGACCCTCACTGCTCATGGATTTTATTAAATCCTCGATGTTACACATGGAGAAGTAGACTATTTCAAAAAAAACCAAAACAAACCACAAAACCAAACCAACAACAGATAATGACAATAGTAATATTGCAACTACCACAGTTTCACTGCCAAGTGCAGCTGATGGAATTAGGAGGGATTAGGGGAACAGGCCTGATAAAAATATGATTTTCAATCTTGACACAGCCAACATGAGAAGGAATTGCTGTATTTAATCTGAGTGAACTGATGCCACAGTTTCTTTTGGCTTGATTTTCAGCAGCATGATGAACAGCTGAGTGAATGGGATTAGTTCATTATAGTAAGTGGTAAACCAATGTGTTTGTAAGAGTTGTTCTAGTTGGGTGCTCCAAAATACAATTACAACTTTATATTGGATATTAGAAAGCCATACAGTGATGCCTTATTAGTGATAACTTCTGATGATTCCAAATCCAAGCAGCAGCAGTAACTAAGGAAAAAAAATCTGTAAAACACTGTATAAAGCAGTTAAGATTTAAAGAACAAGGCTGGTTATTGAAAGCAGTGTTAAGTATTAATATTCAGTTGAACTAGTTAAAAACAAAAGTGTTGCCTGAAGATTTGTGTAAAGGTAAAAAGCCCAGCTGTGAAGATGCAATACTTTGGGGTTTAGGTTGGTTTGAAATGCAAAATACTTTTCTGACAGTCATTTCCAGCAATCATTAAAGCCTGTTGAACTGCTGTACCTCTTTATCACAGCAACATTTAGGGGCATCATTTTCTTGTGATGGTGCACATCACACTGTAAGAAACGTGCCTGGGCTTGCAACAAGACTCCTAGGGAAAACATAAATGGATTGTGTGGCATTGTGTCAACCACAGATTGCAACTGGCAGTGAGTCAGGTCATTAAAAGATGATGGAGATTTGTCATACAACATGTTTGGTTTGGGTTATTTTGGGACAAGTTGTACAGCTTGTGGCTTCTTCCCTTCTCCCCTGAGAAGGTGCTGTGAACTACAGAAATGTATGAGAACATCAAGGGTGCTTTGAAACTGTTGCTGGTATTTAAGCACATGGGGAAGGTGGCATCAATTCAGAATTGTGTCATGCCTTGGGGAACAGTGCCCAAGCATTTTTCAGTCTTTGAAGCAATACAGAAGTAGGTCTTTCTTATAGTTCTGTAATGCCACTGGACTGAAATGATGTTAGGGACCAATACACCTTTTGTGTCCATAAGGGTTGGGGAAATCAGAACTTAAGCAGCAGATTTGAAATGTGCCACAAGTAGTTCTCAAGACAGTGGGGGAGAGATGCCTGCTGGTTTTGCCCATGTGTTCCTAGAGAGAATTTGAAGAAACATCCAGAGAAGCACCATGAGAAACTTTTCAAAGTTTCCTACCTGCACGTACCGAAAAAGAAGTAAATTAATTCCCATGAAATTGTTTTAGATGTCTTTCAAAAAGCTTCAGCCAGATACGACAGGCTTCTCACATAGAAATATAACCTGAAGGTTTAATTTCAGAACAGCATCAAGGCTTGCTTCGACTTGAGAAATTTTGGATCCTACAAGGTGTTTTCCTATTTCAGTTGCCTGATATGGCGACAAACGACTTTATATTTTCTGCCAGCAATTTTTTGTGTTACCTGGCACCTTCACACAGGAGTTCCACAGACAGCAGAGGGTTCATTGCACCATCTGAGTTCAGGCATCTTAATGGCTGCTTTCAGAACTGTCCTTATCTCAACACGTGTGGGTGAGGCATTCTTCAGCCCCGTGAAAATGCCGTCAAGTTAATAAGGGACTGTGCAGGGTGTGCAGTGTTTGCTATTTATAAACCTGATGGGTCTCTGCTGGACCTCAGCACTAGTTAAGTAGTGGCTGTCTGGAAAGGAGGATCAGCAGAGAGGATGAAACCTCAAGAGAGTGGCAGATAGAAGGTTTCTCTTGTTGTCTTGTGTTTTCTGTGCAATGCACCAACTACTCAGGGTGCTTGGTACCCTCACGTTCCCACATGAATTTGTATTTTCATAATAACTTGTAGGGCTCTTCGTTTTTTCTTGTCTTGAGCAATAGTCACTATTTGTGTTAAAATTGCTATCTTTGAAGTGTGGTGTCCATGTAAGTGTAAAAACTACATCCAGCACTTGTTTTCATCCCCTTTCTCCGTGATCCCTCCATTTCTCTAATTTTGGGGCCACAGCATCATTTGTGAAGGTATTGTGTTGACTGAGCTTGCTTTTTGTCCCCTCTTGCTGTAGTCACCTCACAGGAATGGTACATCTTTAATGTGGTGAATGTGCAGCAGTGGAGGAATAAATAAATATTACCACTAGCTTTGCACATACTGTGAAAGCAGTAATTCTGCAAAAGTATTAAAATTTTCAGTCACTTTACAAAATGAATAAAAGTTCAGGCATTTCTTGAACTCTCCCATTGGGTCACTGCTGGGAATGACTAAAAGTTTCAGCTGCTTCATGAAACAACTGGAAAAATTATTAAAGACTCTGGGAAACCCAGCATTATGGGCTCTCTGCCACACTGTTTTGGTTATGAAAGCCTTCATCCTCTGTGTGGAACAGAGTTCCAGCAGTGTTTTATTAGTCAGAATTACCAATAAGCCGAAACAGGTCTCTCCATCCTTCCCTGTGGACTGCACCTCGGGCCAGCTGAGATAGCTCCAAATGGAGCAGGGTTGCAGCTGAGGGGAAAAGACTGTGCCATAATTACAGCCTGTGCTCCTGTTCATCTCCTGTGCTGTGGTGGTTATTCCTTCTCATGTCACACTGACTTAAGTCAACCTGTGACCCAGGAGAGACCTCCATTTCCTTTCCTAAAGAACTTCTGCATAGCCTGTTACTCTCCATCCTGTATTGAGCAATTAATGACTCCTACTAGAATCCATTTGAATTCTGCTTTTTTTTCTGGGTACTTCATTGGTTTTCTTAGGAATTTCATGTTAAGTCTCCAATCTTCAACTGCTTTTGACAAAACCGACTGTAGTAGGCCAGATAAATGTGAAAGACCTTGTGCAGCTACTGCAAAACAAAGAGATGATATTCTCACTTTTGAAAATAAGCTTTAATTCTACTGGTTGATATATATTATTGTGTGCTTAGGAGGTAGATATGAAGTGCTCCAGTTTTATGTATAAATGTAGCATTGAGTAGTTTCCTGTTTTCTTCTGAGATAATGGTTTCAAATATTAGGGGATCAAAAGTGTCCCTCAGTGAATATCTGGTATTTTCTATTGTTTTTTGAAAACTGAATGTTTTAATAATTTGGAAGATTGTTGAATTTTACTGTAGCATCTAATAATTCTAGTTGCTGTAGTGGGTGTAATCTTTCTTCTCCTCCACACTTGCAGAGTAAAGCAGTAAAGTTTTTCACAATCACTGCCCAGACCATGGAGAGCTTTGTGAAGTCATTAAGTGAAGACATGAAACAGCAGGATTTGGATTCTGAGGAAAATCAGTTTGTGTTAGCTTTGGCAGGGATTGTAACAAGTAAGTAAATGTTGTGTCTCAGAGTAGCATTCCACACATACTGGGAATGTATATTGCCTTATAGAAGCTGCAGAAAACACAGCTTTTCAAAGTTAAATTTTCAGTATTGATATCTTGGGTGACTTTCTGGTTTTCTAAAGCTCTAGCAAATTTTGTTACTGACACTTCGGTTACAGGCACTTCTGTGCAGCCTGTGACATTGCTAAGGATGAGACAGGTAAGATCCACTGAGTTCTGAAATTCCCTGTTGCATCCTTCAGTCTGGAATTAGACAAGAACCATTGTACCAGTCTTGTAGGCTCACATTAGTTTGTACACATCAATTTGCTTTGTGAATCACCACTAATGCCAGCATCTACAAGATTACAAATTGCAAATGGTGCAAGTAGATCAACCCCAGTTTAAGGCATGAACTACGGATTTTGAAACTGATTAAAAATTTTGTTACTGTCAGACACACTACACTTTCTCTGTATAAGAGAAGGTAATAAAGCTGACTTCCATACTAAGTTGTTTGTTTTTTTTTTTAATGGCCAGAAAATAAGTAAAAAGCCACATATCTGTTGTAGAATGACTGCCCTTGGCTTGGGAGGCTGTGAGGTGTAGGTTTGATACATCATCTGGATTTTTGTGAAACTGTAACTGTTAAAATTACATTGAAGACGTGATGCAAGGTAGATGAAACAGTGGATATTTGTGTAAATAAGTGAACCTTCAATGAACAGCTTTTCTGGATGTGGGATTTTTAGCTGTTGGGTTGTCATTAAAGATTGTAATAAAATCAGTATGTGATGCATTATGCTACTGTACTGAGTATGGGACAGGTGTAAGGGAAAATAATAAAGGACAGTCTGCTTTGGAGCAGTAGCTTATGAAAATAATTTTGTCTTTTGGTTTGTGCTTGAATAATGCCACACTTGCAGAGAGGTAAGAGAAGAGAATTTGAGTAGATCTTCACAAGAATTTTAGTTTGTAATGTGCCAGGTGTATTGAATCGAGTGATTGTAAAACTCTGCAATCCTGTTTCTTTAAACTGGAACCTAAAATGATCAGCTTTGCTTCAGTCACACATTGCCTGTGGATGAACACAGCCTTTTGTTTCACAGTTTACTGTGTTGCTCTTGGGACACTGGGCATTCTGAATATACAGTTTGGTTACCAAAGCAGAATTATGAAGGAGCTCAAGCAGTGTGTGCTGTTCAGTATTTGCTACATAGGTGAATGCAGTCTGAAGTTTATATAAAGGCCATAGTTCATTCTTCACAGCTGACATATCTTTTTAGTGGTCCTGATAATTAGCATAAACTTTCGTTTGAAACCTGGGTTTTATGGTGATGTTTTGTGCTCTCCCACAGACGTGGCTGCGCTGGCGTGTGGCCGCGAGTTCCTGGTCAGCTCCAGTCGGGAATTACTGGACACGATGATGCACCTCCTGGGAGACATGAAGCCAGGACTCTGTAACAAATTCAAAGTGTATGTTGCCTTTTCTTTTTCCCTTTCAAATGAAATGCATTGTCTTGCAGTGCAGCTCAAGTGATGGCAGTAGTTTTCCCACTCTCCCATTATTCCTTTCCTGGAGAGGAAACATAATTTTTGGAAGCTCTGTCCCCAGTAGCATTATTTGCAGATATATTAGGGTTGGCTACAAGGCTTTTTCCAGGTTTTGTCTCTCTTTGGAAGTCTCTTAAACACCATAATATTGTAAAGGTGGGCAGGGGTGCCCTTGCCTACCTTGGGAGGGGGTCGTGAGTTGAGTGTGAAATAAGGAAAGTGTGAGGTCAAGTTTTACAACTGAGAGGATGTGGGAAATGGGGACTCATATTTATTCCCTTGTAATATGAAGTGTAAAATGTCACATGTCCTTAGTGAAGAAAGTGAGTTATGAATCTGCTAAGAGCAAAAATTAAATCATTTTAGGCTCCTTAGCAGCCAGACTCACCACGCACTTCAGTTTGTAAGAGGCAATACCTGTAAAGTGACCTTGCAATACAGTGTTAGAGGCAAGGCCCTGTTGCACAGTTCAGTTACTGCAAAAGTGCTTTTCAGCTGATGGAGAGATTAAATAAACAATTGTCTTTGCCTTTTCCTCCAAGACTTTACAAGCTGAGGATGTATGGCCTTGACTGAGCAAATTTCTGTGGCTGAACAAGTGGCTCATCTTGCTGACCTGTGGGCACTGTTCCTGTACACCTGGTTCACTTGTTCATGAAGATGGTTTGAGCCACTGTGGTGGTTTTTTTCATAAATATGCAAACAATTCATACCCCAGGCAGCTGTCACATCTCGGCTGACAAACAGCAGCCCTGTCAGCCACAGCAACTTCACCACATCCAGGCACACATTTAGGCAGGCTGGGTGTGATAGTCATGAAATCAGGCTCGGCCTTCACTTTGGAGAGGTTTTATCTTGCCTAACCTCAGCTGGCAGAGAGGGGACGTCAAACACTTGCTGACTGACTGGGCTCCTTCCCACAGTCACTGGGAGGAGATGGTGCTGTCAGGTGGTTGCTCATGTGAGGGGGAGCAAGTTGCCCTCTGAGGGTGTTTGCCTTTCCCTGTTGGCTGGTGAGGGGAAAGCTGAGCAGCCTGTGCTGTAGATAGTGGCTTGATGATTTGAGATCAGTTATTTACTGTGTTTCCCAAGTGTTGGGCTTGGAGGTCAACAGAAGGGGTTTTTCTGATAACATCCCAACTGAAAGAACTGTGTGGGAATCTCAATTTAATAAAGAAAAGGTGATTTGTGCCTTCATGTGTATAAAAAAACCAAACTGACAAAACAAATAAAACAAAAAAGCAACCCTGAAAAGAGGATCTTTACTGTTTCAGAAGCTGTAAATTAAAAAAAAAAATTAAAAGTCCACTTTTAAATAGGAGGAGGGAAAGTGTTCCTACACACATTCTGAATTTCAAGTGAACATGTGTCTGTGGCTCCAGATAAATTATTTTTGATCATTTCGTATTGTATTAATGTAATTGGATTTGAGGGCCTTTCTTTTGAATTTATAGTTTGGATTGCTTGTAATTGTACTTCAAAATCTGCCTGCCTTGCAGCAGAATTACCCATGGTGATGTAAACTTGGCTGCTGCCATACAGCACTGCTGGTAAAATATACACAGAACAATCCCATGAGGTGGCAAGGAATTCAATAGGGTTTAATTTCTGGGCTAACAAAAGGAGGGAAGCTTGGAAAAGAGGTTGCTCAAGGTGGCTGATAAGTGAGAAATATTAAGCATATGTTACAATAGCTTGAATGCAGTGCAGTGATGATATTTTCTGACATCCCACAGAACCAATATTTTTTTGCCTTACTCTGAACTTGCTATTGGATGAAAAAAATTGCTGTATTCTGACATTAGAGCAAATGCCAGAAAGGACATTTCTTCATGGCCTTGTCATAGAATGAGGGAGCCTAATTTGCTCAAATGTTTAAGTGCAAAATGTTTCCCTGTGTTAGTCTTTCATCAAAGAAAATTTTAAAAAATTCCTTTTTTTTTTAAGAACTCTGTATGTGTCTTGTCACTGTTCAGTTCTAAAAACCTGATACTAACACAAGACTTTTTCTTGTCCTTTTGGGGACTTTTACAGTCTCCCAGCCCAGCAAAGAAGGATTTGGGGGGTTGGTTGATTTGTTTTTAAATTGTTCTTTGCTTGTAAGATTTTTTAGCTGCTGGTTAACTTTAATCAGCATTTTCATAAGCAGATGTGTCAGAAGAACTCCCTTTTCTCCCTCCCAGAGGCAACATAAGCCAGGACAAAATGAAAGACAACTGTGAGACAAGGATATGAAGGTTGCCATGAATTCTGGTGCAATTTCAAAGTTATGTGAACATGGACTCTGGAGTCATCATAAATAATGTTTTCACATACATTTATACACATATTCATACAGACAGACATATTTTTAAAACTACACCTCACAGATGAAAATGTCTGTTCATTATTCTGGAAATGCAGTGTATTTTTCTTAAAGCATCACCATGGTGTTACATGGGAGGACACCAATTTATAATCCAGTTGAAGAAAAGAATTTGGCTTATAATTTTAAATGCTGTGGTTGTCCTTTGCTTAGTTTTGAGCTTTTACAATTATTTTCTAGCTTTTATTTTCAAAAATATTTTTCATTGCTGTGTGACAAATCAGGGGAAACTGTGAGTCTAATTCTACACACAGCAGTATCAAAGCAAGCTGATAAAGAGAGGAGTTCTCTTTTCTAGTTCTAGGAATCCTGTGTTTTATTTGGATGAATATATTTAAAAAAAAATTACAGGGAGAACCTGTCCCTTGTTCCAAAACTGCTGTGATATCCACTGTAGTCTGTGAGTATGGAATAAATATATCCCAGGCATCACTGTGAGTGCAGGAAATGAAATCTCAGGGGTGTCCTTGCCTCTCTGAAATAGCAGATGTGACAGCCTTTAGGTTTTTTTCTCATTGGTGTGGGATTTGTTCAACATTTGTAATTGTTACTCAGTCAATAAACATTTACATAATTGGTTGTAGCTATAAGTAGATGGTTAAGAATATTCAACTTTGCTTTTGTGGCAGTAGAAAGTAGCCAGTAAAGAGACATATTAGTACATAATAGTACATTTTATACACTAATCCCAAGTATTAACAAGACAAGAAGGGGCTTTAGCTGTGCATTTAGTTCTAGATTTTAAAGAAAGCATTGACAGATACAGCAGTACAAGATGTTAATTAAATTTGGCTTGTCTAAGTAGCAAGATTATGAAGTGCATAATTAAGACTCACTCCATATTTTTAAAAAAAACACCAGAAAGTATTGTTTATCCAGTAATCATTTGTGTCAGGTTTGCTTCAATAAACACTTTTGTAATTATTATTGCAAAAAAGATTTACTAAAACATGCAGGTACTGGAGGGGAGGGTGCTTACAAAGGGCCTGGAAATGCTCCTCTGTTGTGCCTAGGTGAGTGTGCTTAATTAAATATGCTGTTACATATTAATGTGCCACTGCATTGGCTTGTGGGGTGTTCCAGCACTCCAAAACCTCAGCACTTCCCTGGATGACCAGCACCAGTCCCTTTTGTCTGCACAAAGCAAACAAGTGAAATAAAAATACAAACACAGCAGTGCCTTTGTACGTCACTTTATTTCTAACTGCAAATGTCAAACAGATTAAGGGTGAAAGACACTCTCAAGAAATGTTAACATTGCCATTATAAGATGATGGTTTATTGATCATTTCCATTCTGGCTGATTATAGGTAGTGCTGTGCTCTTTTGTCAGGGCTTGTTCTGGAAGCCCAGAGCTGCGGGGGCTGTGTGAAAAGCAGTGTATGGGCTTTACCAGCTGGAATTTCAGATCCAGATCACCCCTCCCTGCTTGGCAGTGGCCCCTGGTGCAGCAGATTTAATAATCTGCTCTTCTTTCTACCACCTTCCTGAGGTGATCAAACTCAGAGCACATATATGACACCTCCTGCAACTCAGTTTAGCCTCGGTCACTGCCTTTGCTGCTTTCTGAAGATGTCCACAGTCTCCAAAAGTCTGCTGGTGGCATAGGAGCTTAAGCCCTGAGACCTTGTTTGAGAATAGGATGTGAGGTGTGAAGTCCATTTGGAATGAAATCATTTCCCTGTTGTTGTACGTGGTGGCAGTGCAGTGTCACCCAGTTTGATCTCAGCCACGAGAGAGAGCAGTAGCCAAGCTGGCTCCAGAACAAGAACATTCCAGCCCCTCCCTGAGACCTTCTTACTCTTTTTCATGTGTTTGGAATATGTGGTGTAACAGTAGAAACAAAAGTTTGCACAACATTGCTTATCTATAATTTGAGATTTATCTCTTTTACCAAAATATAAATTATTAGCACAGGCTTCTGCATTGGTATCTGCTTGATACAAGTGGCAAAGATGCTGAAGCATGCAAAGAAACCAAAGGCCCTCACATTTTTTTTCTTTCAATTCCAGGCTAATGCTAATGTCACTTTACAATGTGAGTATCAACTTGAAAGGCTTGAAGTACATCAGTGAAAATCCAGGTTTTATTCCCCTGCTTTGGTGGCTGTTGAATGGTGAGTTGCTCTAAGAACCTTGTAAATCATGACTTTCAGGATTTTGTAGATTTGCGATAGGTGTTGCAAATAATAAACCAGAAATTTATATCTGTAACCTAATTAGCTTTTGACAGAATAAAAGTACACAAAAAGGGCAAATACTCCATTAATGGAAAATTTAAGGGTGGTAGATTTAAGAATAGGCAATGGAGAAATTTGATGAAGTGGTTTAAAAAAAAGCCACTTGTGTCTTCACATACCAACTCTAAAATAAACCTTAAGGGGAAACTACAATCAGTTCACTACCATTTGACAAAGGAAAATGTACACATTTGGGGGGGAGAAGCCGAGTCTGTAACTTCACTGGCCCATTGCTAAAGTGGCCCCTTCTGAAGGGAGGCCTTGTGCTCTAACAGGCTTTGGGGCTCCAGGGCTGGAGGATTATTCCCAGCTGTGCCTTTGGCCAGTGCAGGGCTCCAAGGACGTCAAGGGCTTGTGTTGTCACTGTCAGGTACATGAGTGACATCAAGGCTCTGCTCATTGGGAGGCTTCAAATCCCTGTGCAGGAGCCAGCAGGGATTGATGTTGAACTGGGCTGGCAGCGTGTGCACAGCTCGTGAGGGACAGCAGGGGGGACAGAGCTGTGACACTGCCCTGCCTGGGCTTTCTCAAGATTTATCAGGAGATTTTGGTGTGCAGATAGGACTGGGGAGGTTAATTATCCCTCTGTGCTGCTAAACCCCTGCTGAATACTAACAGCAGCTGGAATGAGAGAGGTTGCATCTGCTTTTTCCAGAAATTATTTTGATGCTGAATTTTTGAAAAACCTTTGGTTAGGTTTGGTAAAGTAAAAGCTATTTGGATAGCTCGTGATTCCCTTAACTGTTTTACAGAAAATGTAGCTGCTCAAGCTTTTCATCAAATAATTTCCTGCTGTGGAATGCCACAGGCTCTCTTCCAAGGTCTCAGGAAATTAAGTAATCCTTGTAAGGGAAAACACCATTTCTATAGGGGGTTTTAATATATTTTGAGAAAAATGGAATCCTCAGAGAACATTAAATACATGGTCCTTTGTTCAGCTGTGCTTTGACATTTAACATGTTTTAATCCAGGTTTTCCTCTTACTTTGTGTTGACTAATATATACATAAGCAAAAAATACCAACCCAAAATACCCTGAAAAATCCTGTCTAACTGTGAGTTCCCAAATGTGCCCTTGCAATTGTTGTGATAAAACCAAAAAGATAATCATTTGATGCAGTCTGTTGTCTGAAAAAGGCACCTAGGTCAATTGAGAAGATGAAATAGGAAACCTTTATATTTAATTTGCAGCTACTAATGGAAATAAGAAATGGAAAGGCTACTCTGCAGTTTGGAAGTGCTAATTGTTTATGGCTGGGTTGTAGAATGAAGGATGATCATGGCTAATTCCTTGACTTTTTGGATAATAAACTTGTCCAGTTACAGCCAGGGAGGAAGATTCTCAGATAAAGCACTTCTGCAGGTTCAGGTTCCTGACTTTGGAGGAAGTTCTGCTTGCTGTCAAGAGAGATCTGACTGGTTTGGATACCAGATGAGGGGGTCAGATGCAAGACTCGATCTTGTTCCCAGCATTTTGTGTGAGATCTCTGTAGTTCTCTCAACATTTAATCTATTTCTAAATGTCTCTGCTTGGAAAATGCAGCAGCTTCCTCCCACTCTTGTGCCTCTCCTGTTTCCCTGGTCTTCAGCATCTTCAGGTTCTGCTAGCCAAGATTCAGCTCATCAGCACCTGGAGCTGCTACGGCATAAGGTGCTGTTTTTTCCATGCAGGGGAGTAGAGCAGTGCCCTGTGCTGGCAGAGTATCCTGTACGTGCTGCCTGCCTGCAGGAAGCTTCTTCAAAGCCTGTTTTGATTAAGGCTTATGCCATGACTCATCTTTCCAGTTTTGTGTGCTTTTATCACCATTCCCACTAAGAGAGGCCCCAGAAATCATCATCTGAGGTTTTTTTTTCATTTTCATAGAAATTGTCCTGTTTGCTTTTCCATTGTCAATCTACAAGTATGCATGACCTCAGCCTGTACCTCAGGCCCATCTTTCCTCACTGCTTTGTATGCAGCTGATAAATCCCTCAAATTCCTTCTCTGAGTTCTCAGTCTCTGCCCATCCTTGTCCCCTGAAGAAGAATGTCCTTCCCAGTAAGTGAAGAGAGCAAATAATTGACTCAATTGTCTTTATTTCCCTTTGTTGTATCTGAAGCAAAGAGGGGTTTGATTCAAGTTGTCTCACAGCATTTTTGAAGAGACAGAAATGTGCCTTGATGTTGAATACATGGATTGGAAGACAAAGAAGGAAAAAAATCTAATGAAGGTTCCTAGTGGAGTAAGAATGTCAACAGCAAACTGTCCTACTCTCTTTGGGAAACTTGGATGAGCTGGTGTGACCTCACGTTCACGAACAAGAATTCTTAATAGCTCTTTCTGCTGGAGGCTGTACTGATCATAGGAGAAAACCAAATGTTTGGTGCACTGTTTGAAGATGATGCAGATCTCTAGTTTTAGCACTTTATGAGGTGGGCTATCTTTTCCTTCCTTTTTTTTTTCCTACCTTTTAAAAACTATCTAAAAGATGGACACCCTTTAATAACCACCGCTGATCACTGAATCCTCTGTGTAGGTATCAGCTGTGCCTGCCTACACCTTCCCAGCCTGGTGCCAGTGTAAAGCACATGAATGATGACTCAGATTTCTGTCCATGGAGAAGCTTGGGGGATCAATGGAGTTCTCTTGTGGAGCACCATTTGTTTGCAGAGCAGCTGTTCCCATCTTGGACAAAATAGGCAGCTTTAGTTTCTTCCATCAGCTGCTGTCCCTGTGTTGGTGTCTTGGCTGAGGGTTTCACATAACTTGCAGATTTAAAGAAGCCCTACCCTCAGCCAGAGAAAAAGAAGCCTTCATCATTTTCGGTAGAAATCCACCTGAGATTTGTCAGTATTTTTTTTCTGGTGTTTCCCATCTAAAGATGCAATAAGACCTCCATTCTGTAACTGCCAAAGAGTGGATTAGAACAGTTCTCTGCCAATGATCTTTTGAAGAATAAGAAGTAACAGTCAGCTCAGGTATTAATAATAAAAACTAAATTTAATGTTTTTCATTTTTGATCATGCAGAATGTCTGCCAGCAAACGAGTGCTGGAATAAAGGAGTCTAGGCTCTTCTCTACTTTCTTTATTTGGGTGGGGTTTTTTGGTTGGTTGGGTTTCTTTTAACATTGTGTATCTTTACATTGGTTTTTTTCCCAGTTTCTTTTTCTTTGAATGCAGTTTTAAAAATTGCTCTCTTTGGATACTTGAGAAAGCATGGAACTCAGAGACACTATGTCAGTGACATTTCTTGTCTATCACTGGGAAGTTGCTCCAGGTACTTCATTAAACAAAACACAAAAAGAGAAGTAGGACTAATTTTAGATCTTGCCCTTCAGTTTCCTCCACCACAGTTCCATGTGGAAATCTAACCTTGTTTATCCAAATTCTTTGCAAAAGATGGTCTCTATTAGAAATGCTTGTATGAAGCACATTTGCACTTTGCTGCCTGCACCCTCAATATTTGCTTTTCATGACTAACTCTGAAGGTTTCTAATGCCTTGCTCTTCTGTCTGAATTTGTTATGCCTGTGAGAGCTTTTGAAATTTCAGGAGCTTTTGAAATTTTGAAATTTCAAAAAATTATTTGTATGGCAGCATGTTATTTAAAAAACACCTGGACAAACAGAACCGTCATATTTATAAACTGATGTCTGTATTAAAACAAATTTCATAAATCAAGACCTCAGTTACCAATCTTTGAACTGCTCAACAATTTCATACTCTTGTCATAGAACCACAGAAAATGCTGAGTTGAAAGGGACCCATCAGCATCATCAAGTCCAACTCCTGACCCCACAAAACATCTCAAGAATCCCACCATGTGCCTGAGAATGTTGTCCAAATGCTCCTTGAGCTCTGGCAGCCTTGAGGCTGTGACAACTTCCCTGTGGAGCTTGTTCTAGTGCCCAGCCACCCTCTGGATGAGAAACCTTCTGATAGCCAGCCTAAACCTCCCCTGACTCATCTTCATGCTGTTCTTCAGATGATGAAATTAATCTTAAGAAGAGGATTGTCCTTTAAGACCACATCCATTTTGGTGAATGCGGGGATGTCATCTCTGATGCAGAGTTCCCTGAGCCTCAGTTGTCTGGGAGGCTGAAGAGTGGCCAGGGCAAATCTCATGGAATGTTTGCCCTTTTCCATACTCAGCTGCTTGCCTGGGTGGAGCTCCGGACTGTCCTTGCCATCTGAGCAGGAGCTTCTTGATGAGGTCCTTGCCCTGCCTAACAGCTTCTGCAAACTGCTGTTCTGTGAGGAGCACAGTGTTACCCACCTGCTGCAGAGCAGCCTCTGTGCAAATTCCTGTTCACTCTCATCCCCTGAGTACAGGCCAGGCAAACTGGGACTGAATTGCTGCTTTAGTTTGGATCCTGGGAGTCTCTCTCAAGGATTTCCCTGATAAAAGCATAACCAGGATGTGTCTGTAGGAGAGTGGGGAATTCTCCTTAGCTGAACTCCATGTGAGAGCAGCCACCCAGCCAGGCAGGAGTCTGATGGAAACCCAGCTGTAACACAGGAGCTGGGGCAAAAATTTTACAGAAAGTGCATTGGTGTCTGTAAAAATTGCAGCAGCAAAGCTCTGTCTTTTTTTCTGCCCTGGTGTTCTCCCTGCTCCCTCCTCTCAGAGCATCTTTACTGCAACATTTCTTGTCTCCTCAGACTTATCAGCAGTATAGAAATGTCTGGAAAACTCCTGCTGCAGATGCTGCTTCAGCCCTGCCAGTACTGGCAATGCAAAGGGATTTTACACGGGGGAAGCCGTGGCTGTGCTGGGTGTGCTGTGAACACAGATAGTCTGACAGGCTCACTACAAGGAAAGGCTGAGTGGCAGATCACCACTTCCTGCTGGAATCAGACAGGAATTGAATTGAATGATATCTGCAGCAGTGGTGGGAAGCTTTTGAAATTGTAGAGTCATAGAATGGTTTGAATTGGAAGGGATCTTAAAGAGCATCTCATTCCAACCCCCCTGCTGTGGGCAGGGACACCCTTCCACTATCACAGGTTGCTCAGAATTCCATCCATCCTGAACTTGAACATTTCCAGGGATGGGGCATCCACAGCTTCTCTGGGCACCTTGTGCCAGTGCCTTACCACACACAGTGAGGAATTTCTTCCTAATATTTAATCTAACCCTCCCCTCTTGCAGTTTAAAGCCATTGTCCCTTGCCCTGTCACCACATTCCCTCGTACAAAGTCCCTTTCCAGCTCTCGTGTAGGTCCTTTAGGCACTGGAAGAGGCTCTAAGGTCTCTCGGAAGCCTTCTCTTCTCCAGGCTGAACAGCCCCAGCTCTCTCAGCCTGTCTCCATAGCAGAGGTGCTCCAGCCCCCGGATCGTCCTTATGTCCCTGCTCTGGACTCGCTACAACAGATCCACGTCTTCCTTACATTGTGAGTTCCAGAGCTGGAGGGAGCTCTGCAGGTGGGGTCTCACCTGAGCAGGGCAGAGGGACAGAATTCCCCTTCTCCTGCTGCCCACGGGGCTTTGGATGCAGCCCAGGACACTTTTGGCTTTCTGGGCTGTCAGTGCACATGGCCAGCTCATATCCAGCCTCTCATCCACGAACACCCCTGGGTCCTTCTCCTCAGGGCTGCTCTCAATCCCTTCATCCCCCAGCTTGGAACAGCCCCAACCCACGTGCAGGACCTTGCACTTGGCCTTGTGAACTTCTGTGCTCTTGTACACAGGCATAGCTGTAAACAGTGTGCTGGCAATAAATCTTGCATTCAGGTGGCCTGGGGATGGTGTGGCCACGTGTAAATTGAGTTCACACAACTCAGAGCCAATTGTGGATTGGCATTGATGTAATGCAATTACTTAAACACTGCTGTGGGGGACAGTTCATCTGAGAGCCTGGTGCTAATGACAGATATGACTAAAATCCGTCCACGTTATCAGCTGCCCTTTGTCACTGAAAGGCAGTGACATCAAACTGAGCTGGCAGCTTGCAGGACGTCAGCAAACTCCAGCAGTTTCAACACCTTGGTAAAATTACATCAGCACCTTATGATGGTGGCAGGTTTGTGCTACGCCTGTGATCCTGGCTGAGGCAAGCAGCTTGATTTCTCCCCCTCTTCTCCAGAAATAATGGTGATGGTTTTGAAATTGTAGTTGGAGATGTGTGTGCTGGTGGTTGGGAGGATGTGATGCAGTGATTTGATTACTGCTAAAGGATTTTTTCAATCTTGTACAAACAGAATGTTACTCAGCTAGTGTAGAAATGACTAAATCTGGAAGCTGTTGACATAAATATAGTGCTGAATAATGAAGATTCCTTACATTTCTCTGAGTGCTTTGTAGACAGGGTTTTTAGAAAATGTCCCTAATGATCTTGGAGACAAGAGAAAGATTTCTCTGGTATTTTTTTTAAATCCTCTTAGGAAACATGATTATCCTCAATAAGTAGTATTCTCAAAGCCACATGTAATCCTAAGGGAGTGTATTTTAAGGCATATGTATTTATTTAAGTCAGAACATCTCAGAATACATTCAAAACAATGGCAATCTGAGGTTAAATGTGTATTAAGTCATCTTCTGGTGCAGGATCATTTCCTTCCTTTGCTGGATGCCCGCGTGCCTAATCTGTTCTTCATTTGAGTGACTCAAGCTGTTGAGCTTCCCTGGCTGCTGCTGGAGATTCTTCCTAGAACCTCTCTGCTCTTACTGGAAAACGTTCTTGTTCATCAAGCTGGAAATGATTTCCTGATCTCCTACAGATCCTCATTTTCTTGGCTCCCCTGCTAAGGCTTCTTCCCTGATCGATTCTTTAATTTCTACAGCCTTTAAATGCTTGCAGATAATACTAATATTGATTCCTTCAACAGTATTCATAACAAAGCTCTTTTCATCTTACATGTATGAAGCTTCCCAGCAGTACTGCAAGCCATTAAAATTATTAGTGGCTTTATTTCTTGGAGGAATAATGTCACACAGAGGAAGATTGTAAATGAATACATAGATTTCATTCCCAAAAGCTTCTTTCTTCATACCTATTTGGGCTGTAGTTTGTGGCTGCTATTTCCAATGAATAAATGTAGAATAATAATAAGTACAGAAAAAAGGGGAGGTGATGTGTGCAGAGTTTGAACATTATATCTGGCAAAAAAATAGGCCTTAAAAAACACAACATGTGGCAGGCATGCAGGCAAAAAAAAGGAGGCAAGGGAGGATGAATTCAAGGCTTTTTGTCATATTTTGATTAGGTCAGAATAAATCTGAAAGCCAAAACTTGCACCCAGGTTTTCTCAAAAGGATTCACTGAAGTGTTGCTGCCCAGGAAATTGGACGTAAAGTCTTGCTGTCTGTGAGGCTGAGCTGCAGCATTTCCCCATGAGTTACGACTGCTCATCACTCAGAAAGTTGCACCTGCAGGTACTGCTGGAGGTGATGATGGAAAGAGACTCCTTAGAGCCTTCAGCCTGGGTGTCAGCAATAGGAGTGGCTGTGCCATGGGTGTGCAGCCCTAATCACTGGTTTTTTATTGATTTGACATGTTTAAAATTGTCCAGCATGCCCAACAACTAAGGTTCTTATTGCACAGAAAAGGAGAAAATGCACATTCTTTTTTTGGGTTTGGACAATACCTGTGTCCTCAGATTATAGCCCACTCTGCTGGTTTTCCATGAGAAAGTAGAACTCCTTTCTTAAGAGGTTAACACTTGATTCTTTTCATTTATGATGGAAAATGGAGGAAGAGAGAGTGAGAGGGAGTGCCTGGCTTTTGGGTGTAGATCACATCACAATCTTTAATATTGTTCTTCAGCCTACTGTGAATTACTTAAAAATCCTCATCTCAGCAGTGAGTTTCATGCTGAAATCCAAAATCTGCTTGACTGTCCATCACATCCTGTTCTCTGACCCCCCCACATGCTTTCAACCCTTATGCTTTAATGAATAATTCTCCTCAGTCCTTTTTCAGGGCACAAGTGTTAGGTGTGAAATAAGCCAGGAATGGGAAGAACTTGCCTCAGCCCCACCAAACGCTTCCTCCAAACTCAGACCACTCTGGTGCATCACTGCAATGGTTTTATGCTCCTTCAGTGAGATTTTGGTCTCTCTGGTGATTTTGTGCTCAAAGTGATCTGAATTAATTTTCTCAACCTTTCTGCACAACCCTTTATCAAAAGCTTGCTGAGGACTAGGTATGCTAATGAAAAACACATTAAAAATGCATGGCACGTGGGACAAATAACTGCTTCAGCTATAAAAATATATTAGATGTTTTCATTTGGAATATGCAGAATAGGGAAGCCTTGCTCCCACATGCTTTTGATAAAGCCGTGAACCACTAAATGCAAATGAGCTGTTGCGAATTATTAAAATGTAATGCTCCTAAATGTTCCAGTAATTAAAAATGCATTCTGTGTTCTTAGCAGTGGAGTTATTACATGTCTTCCTGGCTTAAGTCAGTCAAAGGTCTTTGCTGCATTTCCCTGGCACATTGCTGAGCAGCAGTGCTTCAATGCCCCATTTCAGTTTTGTGCAGGCCGAATTAAACACTTGGAAGGTTGATACGTGGTTGCTACAAAGTTTTATAAAGATTAATATTTTATTGAGCTTTGAGGAAATCCAAAGCCTCATATTAAAAAAAATTAAGGAAAAGCCTGATGATTTACTGCAGATTTGATTCGTTAGTCTGTTTGTTTTTTAAGTCTGAATAATTATGGGATACAGTGTGTTACGCTCTTTAATTGGATTGCATCCAACAGTACATCCTGGGCCCTGACTGGATAAATTCAGGTTGATAGATTCCCTGGTTTACAGCAGCTTCAACATCTGAAAAATAAGAGAAAGGTTCCTGGTTCTCTCTCCCTCCCAAACACTTCTGGGCAGAAGCTGCTGAGGGAGGACAAAAATGTGGTGTTCAGGTACCTCCTAGATCCAGCCAGCCAGCAGCAAACACCATCTGGGAATTACAACACTCCCACTATTCCCTGTCTGCCTGGTGGATCCTTTCAGCCTCGCCTCTAACAAGCACTGGATGCTTTTCTTCCCTGCTTTCAGACCCGGACACCGAGGTTTGCCTGCACGCCCTGCGGCTGCTGCAGTCGGTGCTCCTGGAGCCGGAGGTGCTGGCCAGGTCGGGCGCCGAGGTGCGCGAGACGCTGCCCTTCCAGCGCATCGTGGCCCTGTCGCAGAGCCGCAATGCAGAGCTGCAGGCACTCGCCAAAGAACTACTTGAGGATCTTAAAATATTTGAGTACGAAGCGTAGAAGAGCTCTACGACACCAAATGCTTACGTCTCTCCTATATTTTTATGCTGCAAGGGTTGTTGGAGATGGGCTTGACTGAAAAAAAAAAACTCTGCCTAAGTTCCTCTGGCAAAATGCTTTTTGGGAATTCGGTAATCCAACTAAACTTGTACTTGGGAAAACGTGTTGGGTTTTAGCTGCCCAAATAAAACCTTGGGTGATCTGGTGGAGACGGGACAGACTTAATTGCTTTGAGCAGAATTTTATTGATAGTGGGTTTCCAAAATGGTCTGTGGTTATGTTGTGTATTTGCTGTCTAGATGGAGTAAAATAGTCTTCTCATTCATTGATAACAGTTCATTGCAGTGGTAAATAATCCTTTTGGGCCATCCTTAAGAATTACTGTACTGTGAGAAAAACTTTGTTGCCTTTCATAATTCTTCTGTGTCAGAATGCACCCCAAATTCCAGTTTTCTTGTTGTTATTTCACACCTCTTTCTATTCTAATAAAAGGAAACCGAAATTCTGTAGCATGGAACGGATTGTGCTTTCAAAATTTGTACTCAGATTCGCTCTTAACTGCAAGACACTTGGTCTGTGGCTGCCAGGCATGCTAGAAACTGAGCTATTGTTTTTAGAAAAGCCCTGAGAAGGGAAATAAATTGCTGTTGTCCATGGTACCCAGTTGTGTGCTGAAGAGGGTAAAATGAGCTGCTCTGTCTGAGCAGCCTCGAATCCCCTCACAACCATAGGGTTTGTTGGAGCTTCTGACTACAGCTTGCTTACCTCAGGGGTAAATACAAACACTTGGTGCTGGGTATTGGTAGAATTTATAATGTTTTTAGAAGAAAACGGCATTATTTTCTGTGATGTGAGAAATGGAGCCAGTTAAGTGAGGCTATTCAAGGGAACAGCAAATGAGAAGTGCAGTGCTGTGGTACCACCTTTTTCCATACTGAGGTCATTGCACCTCATCTGGGAACCCAGTGTATTAACAAAATACAATGTGGACTCCAAATTGCAGAAAACACAAAGTAAACTTCAAAGGATTTAAATATTATGATTGGCAGACAGCTTTAGAGGGAGACTGTTGTAAGATGTTAAGTTAAGGTATGGGGCATCTCCCTTTAGGCTGTTTGCAGAATGATGGATGTTCCGAGTTAGAAATGTAATAAATCAGCTTGAAATTACTTGGCTCAGATGCTGCAGATGGTAACAGTCTGGTTTGGGGCTATAAAATGAAGATTAAGATAGAGATCTCACATACATGGGTGGGTCGCATGGGGTTCTGCCATGTCTGATTCAACACTACACTGAACTTACCAAGTGCAGATTTGTGGAAGGCTTTAAATCTTCTGTAAAGTGTGCTTTCTTTGGATTTCTTTTCTTATCTTGCTATCCTAGTTAATCCTCCTAGAGTTTAATCCTGAAGGGATCAAAATGATAATTGGTGGTTTCCTGGAATATCAACTCATGAAAGTGTTAGATTTTGAGAAACCCTGAAGGGCATCATCCACTTTGCAGTGAATTGTTATCTGCTTATGAACGTCTTTCATCAAACTTTGGAAGCCAGTAAATAACAGAAAAAGAAAAAAATAGTTCTGCAAGCAGAAAAGCTGATGGAACCTCATGTCCTGTGGGTTTGAGATATTTCTTGAACATTTCCCTGCCCTTTCCAGTGTGAAACCAAGACCTCCCAAGGATCAGTGTGGTGTGCACGAGCTGGGGGGACACAGGTGCTCATGGCCAGGTCAGTAAACTGTGGTGATGGGCCACTGACAAATTCAGCCTTATCAGAGGGACTGGCAGTGCAACTGCACCTCATTTCCATGTGAAATGAGGAAACAAAACAGTCACGACTTTTCATCTTAATTGTGTGTCCACTGGCATGGTGAGCCATGCTCAAATAGGTGATTTGAGATGCAGTTTTCCCCAGCAAGCTGCTCAGATCTGATGATAAGCTCTTTTCAATGTCTCCCAGATGACTTTATTTTTAGGTGTAGCTTGCCAGGACTGTTACTTCAGAGCCAAATCATCAATGACCCACCGACCTCAAGAAAGTGCTTTTTCTGTACAAAGTGTTTCATTATGCAAGACTGAAAAAGAAGAAAATGTCACCTCATCTGTGAAATACAGTGTATATTTAAAAATACTAGAGAGCAAAAGTATCAGAAGCATCAGAGAAGAACCTGTGTCAAACAGTTCTCTAGGGAAGTCTGTGTATTTTCACTAAGCTTACTTTTTTAGGTGTTCACAATTAATTGAATTTATGGAAAAGAAAAAGACAGCATTTTAGAAGAACCTCATATTACAGGGAAGGAAATTCATAGTTCTTCGTGGTTTGGGGAAAAAAAGTGTCACTGGAGTCCAGTTGTGCTGAAGCAAGGTGAGTAGACAGAAGCCAGGGATAAGCCTGACCCTCTGATTCCAGAGAGTTTGAAATGTTCAAGGTGTCTCATACTTAAATGTTTTAGTGAAGTGAGATGGACACTAGTAGTTGTTGATTACATGATGAGCTGTTATATCATTTTGCTGTTTTTCAGGTTCCTTCTTTCCCTAATCCCCCATTTGATGGAGCCAGGGACCAGCCCTTCCTGCTCCTCCACAGGTCTAGGGCTGTGAACCTTTCTGCTGTGGAGTGAAGCCTGCAGCTTTCCACACAGGAGTCTGTTACACCCCGTGCATACCAGTGGACATCATGGTGGGACTCTCCCAGTCCTTGGCATCTGTCATAAACTATTGATCTCTTCTTCCCCCATCAGCAGCATCAAAGCCTTCTTTGCTGTTTCTTTTTCCATCCTAAAATAGGTGGGAGTCTCATGCCATTGGCTGCAGAGGAAGCTGCAGTGACTTGTTGAGACGAGATGCCAACTATTTAGATGGCTGAAATGAAGTGAGGTGAATCCTTTGGTGTCTATTTTGCAGTAATAGACAAGAGCAAGTTTTCAGATTGCCCTGCTGTTTGCAGATAGCATTTTATAATGTGTGTTGATAAGCTTGAGAGATCCCTGTTGGAAGAGTGTCTGAAGGCCTAATTTGTCTTCATGTGGTTAGTGCTAGAAATTAGGCTAGTAAGTAACTGTGGATCTCCTTTGAGTCTCCCTTTCCATTGAAAGACATCTTTTTTTTGACACAGTTATGAATAAAAGAAAGTCTGTGAATAACAGAAACTCTGAAAACTCAGAGTGTGCCAAAGCTTTATATAAGAAGTTGAACAATGAGTAGCACACAGGACACAATATGACAAAAGGAGCTGCTGCAGTTAAAGACTGGTCAAGAGATGCATTGTAAATCTCAGCTTTTCCTTTGCTGTGAAGATTTGCTTCATTCTGAAACTCTGGAGCATTAGGAAGCTTTATTGGCTTAAAATCAAGAGTTCAGGCTGTGCTGTAAAAAACACTAGCTTTGGAGTGTTGCTTTTTCTGGATCCTGTTGAAAAGTTGGGATTCATCTGTGTAGTAATTGATTAACTGAAGTACTTAATTGATTAACTGCGTTACTTAATTGATTAACTGGATTGCTAGCTTGCAGGAGTAAAGGGGGTTCACACAGTCAAAGCATGAGTTTCAGTAGCTGTGTTCAAAGTCCAGAGTTACTCCAGCTTTGCCATTTTCTCTGTTGCACAATCTCAGAGTTTCAGTGGAGGAGAAAACGTGACTTTGGTGCTGCTTTGAGATTATCAGTTACTCCAGAGTTAAACCCCTATAACTGAAAGTAAAATTTGACTCTCAGGTTAAGCTGTCTCAAAAGATGAGAAATCCGTTTTAAAAACTCTTAGAAGAAAGTTCACAGTATCAGCTGCACAATTAAAATTGAACTTGGCTCCTTTCATTCTATATACACCATACAGAGCCCTGGAATGATGCCTGTTTGCTGATGCTCCAGGGAGATACCGGCTCCTCATAGTTGATGCTGGTGGTAAATTAGATGCAAAGGAAAAATAAATGAAGATCCCCTTAACTCACTTCCTGCAGCTGCAGAAATGTAGCTGTGTAATGTGCTGCCCCACCAGTTCTTTGTGTGGTATCTCAGGCTGGTGTTCAGCCTGGCCCATGAGCTGGCTGGAAAGGAACTGGCAAACCTCAGCAGAGGAAAGCAAGGCCCTCTCTGGCTCTGTGCCCTGTGCTGAGGGACAGACACGGCAGCAGGAGGGGCCTGGCATCTCTGAAGGGCACCCTGAGAGCTGGGGTGGGAGCAGCAAGCAGCTGTCCTGAGGGAAGGTGGTGCTTGGGTATGTGGGGACACCGGGCCATTCCCAGCACTCATGAGAAAGGCCGTGAACTGCAGTTCAAGGCACATCATCCTGTTAATGGTTGCTTAAGAGTGGGAAATAAGTCCCTCTTAAGGAAGAATGGGAGATGTGACAATTTGGTCTTGTGGCCACAAGTGAACTTTCAGATGATTCAGTTTCAGCTGGTTGCACCAGTCATTTAGCTGCTTCTTTGAGTTATCATTTTGCACTTGTGATATATGCTGATTAGCACAAATTGGACTTCAGAGATAAAGATTTTACAAGTCTTGCAGATATTGTATGATTCATCTCCTCTACTGCCTCCAGTGCTGCGAGGCCACTGGAGGTGAGGAGAAGGGAGTTTTCCTGGGGAATAAGGAGCCTCTTCTTTGCTCTGTTATCCCTGCCCAGTGCTTGTACTACAAGTTATGAGCTATGCAAAGCACGGCTGCCCCTTCATTTCTCTTCACAGTATTTCATTTGCAGCTGCATCTGACCATATCTGTGTTGTTTGGAATTTTCCTGGTTTGTATGCAGGAACTTTTGTGACTGCTGGTTGCTGCTGGAATACGTGAGTTCCAAGTTAGAGCTGATAAAAAGTCTTTAGAGAGCTCTCGAGGTCGTACAGATTTAAACTTCTCCGATGCTTTATGATGACCTTTACAACCTATAACTTGCTCGGTCGGAAACCTTGAAAAGACTTTGACCAAATTATAGTTGCACATGTCATTTATGGGAGCTATAATTTTTACTGTGGGCGTGACTGCAGTGAAAGCACTTCAAATGCCAGGTGCTCGGCCCTTCCAAATGCACGTGTTTGTGCTGTTGGGCTGCAGGGGGAGAGGCAGCCACCACTGAGGGCAAGGACTGGGGAGGGGAAGGGGTTGTGTGACCTGGGACGTTCTGCCAGATGGATGGAGAAGATGGAGAAGGTCAGCTCTGACTGAGCTGCCTAAGTGGTTTTCGTGCCACCTGAATCTTGCTTTGAACTGGCATGAAAAGTTTGAACTTTGAGTCTTCCTTTGAGGCAGGGGATTGGGCTGGGTGTTAGGAGAGCAGGTGGGCTGCTTGAAGCTCTCTGCAGAGATAAAACACTCCTTGTCTCTGTAGCTGTATCGCCACCGGGGTCAAATAAAGTGCAGCAGTCACCCTGTACTAGCACAAAACAGAAAACAGAGCATGTAGGAAAAAAAGCCCAGTTCTTGGATCTGCACACCTTCCTCCTGAGCAGGATCTGTGGTGTCCAGATTCAGTTTCATAGAATCCCAGATGGCTTGGGTTGGAAGGGACCTTAAAGATTGTCTTGTTCCAACCCCCTGCCATGGGCAGGGACACTCCCACTAGACCAGGTTGCTCAAGGTCTTACCCAACCTGGCTTTGAGCACTTCCAGGGATGGGGCTTCCCCAACCTCACAGTAAAGAATTTCTTCCTAATATCTAACCTAAATTTCCCCTCTTTCAATCTATACCCATTCCCCCTTGTCCCATCACTACAGTTCCTGAAAAAGAGTTCCTCTCCAGCTTCTCCCTTCTCAGGCTGGGCCCTGCTGCCTGAGAGTGGGCTGGGAGTCATCGCTACCCGGGAGTAACACACAATGGACCCACAACATGGGTGGACAGGGGTTACCTCTGCTTGGCATGTGCAGACTCTCCATGGGCTTCCAAGCTCCCCTGCAGGCACACACAGAAACGCACATGCCCTTGTCACTGTATTCTGCACTCCACAACCTGGCTGGGTGCAGCTGCATTTTGGAAAATGCAGTGGCTGCATCATCCCGTGGCTGACACAAAGGAACACAGAGCTCTCCATGCACTCGGAAATGGTTCAGCAGCAAGAAGCTACTGATAGCAACTGCTCTTCCCAAACATCCTCTCTCCTTTATACTGCAGCAACTGTTTTTTCCTAGGGATTTTCATGAACATCATCACTGCCCGGGTGCAGCAGGAGCGTGATCTCTTTGAGACAAGAGCGGCTGAGTGCGGTGACTCACCCACATGCCAGTAAGGAAGCCCCTTCAGGAAGCCTCTCCAGCAGTGATCCTGTGCAGCCCTGCTCAGCTCTAACAATGCTGACAGAGAGTAACACTGCCCCAGAAACCTTCTGAGACTGCTTGTCAGGCACAGCCAGTGTCTCCAGTGCCCAGGCAGCCCAGCCAGGGCCTGGGTAAGGAAGCCAAGGGAAAGGAGGTGCCCTCTTGGCTGTAAATGGCAAGGGACCAAAGGGTGCTGGAGTCATTTTATGAGCACTGATGGCAATCTGGAGCACAGTCAGAAAGAAAGGGATGGCCTCTGGGGATCGTGAAGTCAGCTGAAAAGCTGAGCTGCTAAAAACAATAGCGCTGCTGTCAGTGGCCGAGGGAGAGGCGAGGTTTCAAGGGCAGATTACAAGCGTGAGAGCACAGTGACTCTGATGCGGGAGCTGCCACACAGCGATGCACGGAGCCTCTGACGGAAAGCGTTTGGTATCCCACAGGCTTTTGTCGTCGGAATGATACACATTTCTTAGGACTGAGAGAGGGAGAGAGTGCATTTGCCATTAATTTTTAATTATAATGGAGTGTTCTGTAGTGATAGGGAGCTTCTACTGTACAGGCTGCCTATGGCAGGGTTGACCCACGGGCAGCCTTCTCACTGATGAAACTGTCACAAGAGGAGAACAGAGAGAAGGACAGGAAAGTGTTACTAAAGCATTGCTGTAATGCCACCAAAAAAAGGGAAACATTACTACACAAACCAAGCATTTCCTCTGAAGTGCCCTGCTGCTATTAAATTTTCATTTCTCAGACCTGCATTTCAGTTTCTGTGGGCACAAGAAGATTGTACAGCTTGTGCTCCACTGGTGGCCAGGACATGTTGTCTCCATGGCTCCTGCTGGGGCAGGAGATGCAGCCCTGGGGCCTGAGATAAGCTGCTGGGCTTATCTGGGACTCAGGGGATGTGGATTTGGTTCCCTGTGCAGGCACAGACCTCCTGTGTACACAGGTAAGCCACGTGGAGCAAATTTGCGCAGGGCCTGAGCTTCTGTTGGAGGATTCCTGATTTCACAGGGAATACGTTGGAGTTTTCAGTCCTCCAAATCAGTTTTCTGCTTTGATTATCTTTTCATGTAACTCCCCTCCTTTCTGCCTTGGTCTGACCACTTTTACTTGGATTGAAAAAGTCTTTGGGGTAAGTAAGTAAAGTATCTGGCAGGCACAAGGAGGATAATACTGCGGTCCAAGTAATCAGTGGCTGAGGGAAGGAGAAGAGGGAGCCTGAGGTGCTGAGAATGCCCAGTCCTGCGCCCAGCTGGTTGTATAGCTGTGACATGGCCTCTGCTGTCCTGATAGTCCTCCTGTGGTAATAATGAGTGAGACCCCTGCAAGCTGCTGAAAGAACCCATCTTAAGTCCTACAAGTCCTTTCCAGCCTGGGAGATGTTGCTCCTGCCAGGTTACAGAGAACCCTGTGGAAAAGGAGGCCCTGGGCTTGCTACTCCTGCCTCTCTGCTGCCCAGCTTGCTCACAGCAGTCTGAATTTGTGTGAACTCTCTTGGGCTCTTGCTCTGGAAGTTTAACATGGAAGGAGCAAAAAGGAGCAGCTCTACTGCCCACGGTGTCCCTGCTCTCACCACCATAAATCATGGGAGGGAGAATTTCTCCAGGCCTGTGCACCTCTGCCTCTCCAGAGGGGAGACTGCTAAGATCCTAAATGAGGATCCAAAGATCCTAAATAAGATGCTAAAATCCTAAATCAGAACGAAACAATCCCTTCTGGAGATCTTGAGGGAAGACAAAAGGACAAAGGGCATTCTGGAACTAAGAGGAAGAGAAAAAAGAAGCTTGCTTCCAAGGACTCAGCCCTTAAGCGCAGTGACGTAGAAAGAAGGAGATTCTGTTTACAGAGGAAGTGAGAAAGGAAATGAGGGTGGGGGAGGGATAAGCAGTTAGCCAAGGAAAGCTGATCCTTCAGGACAGGGCAGAGAGGTAGGTCTGTTCCCTGGGGAGCTCTCCAGGAGCAGGAACCACTGTCAGTGGCTCCACTGCCCGTGGGCCAGGCTGTGAGGAGGCCTGAGTGTGCTGTGTTCTCATTCCTGCTGCAGTACAGGCAGACCTGGCTCCCTTCCCTCCCCTGGGGGGTCATGGCAGGATGCTTTTGGAATACTGAATCTGTTCATTCTTGAAGGACTCAACTTCCCTGCAAAATAAAGACTATAGTCATGGAGAAGGCAACCTAAGATCTGGAGTGTGTCTTAGAAACTGGAAAATGTCCCATGTGTTTTGTTCCTGCTGCTAGCAGGAGCCTGGAGAAGCTGCTTGATTCCCCAGCATTCTTTTGCCTGTGGACCAGCACCTCCCAGGCCTTAAAGCAGGCACAGCCTGTGTTAGTGCTGCCCCTACCCCTCATCCCCCCCGTCAGGTCTCAAAAGATTCCTTCCTTCCTTTCACAAGGAGTACTTCCCCGTCCTGCTGAGCTGCTGGTTCCTTTGGATGCTGTGTCTGATCCACTGGCAGCAGAGAAGCTGCAGTGATCCTACCCTGAGGGGCTGCAAAACCTGTCTCACCCAACTGGGCTGATATTTCAGCTTCTCAGCATCAGCAATGAGCACGGATTGCAGCAGGGGAAGGAGAAGGGAAAACAGCAGCAACAGTGACCAGAGTGCTGCCCAAAGTTACCTGGCCTGCCTGGAACCACAGAGCTGTGGCAGGGTGCCTTCTGTCTGCCCCATGGCCACAGCCTGCAGAGAGGAAGGCAGGCAGACAGGTGAGAGCTGTGAGCTTCTGTTTATCCAAACCCTCTCCCAAGGGCTCGCTGTGGTTCCCTTCCTTCCTCTGCCCTGCAGGGGATGCTTTGTTTTTTTTACCTTGAAAATCTCACTGTCCTTGAATTCAGAATAGCAGCCAAGGCCAAGGATACAACAACAGGGACAGGGAAGAAGGTCTTATAGTTGTCTGATGATGGGAATATTTTTGCGTTTCTTGCCCTTTTTACACTTTTCCATAACGACAGGCACCTTTCTCTGTTCTGCTTTCTCCTCCCATGGCCATTAAGCACTGGAAGATGTGGATGAGCCTTTTAACTGGAAAAGGCTGAGAAGTGCTGTGTTGGCTGGGGTAGAGCTGTCTCTTGTCAGCAGCACCTGATGCTGGTCTGATTTGGACTGGTGTGATGGGCTTGCAGAAAGCACCTTCAGCATCATGCCCTGCCAGCTGTCACCTGCAGGGCCACAGGAGCCTGTGCCACAGGGGCCAGGACAACGTCAGCAATGAAATGCTACAGAAGTAGCACCTATTATGTCCTGTTTAACAGAATTTCTGCCCAAAGCCAGAGCTAATCTGCAGCTCAGCAGCAGGGGAGCTGTGTGCAGGCAGCTGGCTGGGCTCGGGGGTGACTCAGCTTGTGCCCTCAGGTCTGGTCATTTCTCACCTCGTGCTTGACTTCTCTATCTTACAAAAATATTTGAAGAACTAACTGAAAGTATGTGCTCAACAGTGACACGGGGTGCATGTTTCTCTGAACATCCCAGATTTTCTCTTGAGAAAACCAATGTGGAATATTTGGAGGGAAAAATTTGGATTAGGTTTTATTCTTTCTCTTTGTCCTCCTTTGCGGTGTCAGACTTATGATACAGAGCAAAGCCAACAGCACAAAAGGATGGAAATGGGAATTTGCCAACAGAGAACTGAAGCAAAATGTAACCTCAGCATTGATGATGTCATTTTCCAGATGAGAAGCACTGAAAGGCATTCCCAAACCGTTACAAACGCTCTGCTCCTCACCTATCACTTAGGCAGAGCCAACCCCGTGCGTGAGCACTGCAAAGCAAATCTCTGCCCGTGTTCCTGCTGTGCCAAGGACTCTGCATTTGTGCACCCCAGAGTGTAGCTCTTGGCTCTTGGGGCTGGGATGCTCTGGAGTTCACTCCCAGGCAGTTAAGAGGAAACCTGCCTGTCCTTCCAGGAAAATATCAGGGAAAGCAGTAGGAGATTTTGATAACTGATTTCTTTCCACACCTTCTCTGTGCAGACCAGCAGCTCAAGGCATCACCATTGCCCGTGGCCACACCAGCTAGTGGAATTTCCCTGGGCCAGAGTCCTTCTAGGTGGAAAGGTAATGGGATAAGAATAAAACTTGTGTGACTGCAGAGAAGACTGATAAGAAATCCACCCTTTGATGGCCACATTTTTCCCGAGACCTGGCTCCTTAGATTTTTTCATAGTAGGTAAAAATATGTGCAATGAGTACAAATGGGCTTCTTGCACCTCTAAGGTGCCTTTCCCTGCAGGTGAGGAAGAATTTGAAGGCTTCTGTAGTGTATCTCAGTGAGGATGTGCCACTGATCCTTGCTCCAGCAGAATTAATATTTGCTTCATCTATTTAGAGATGAATAGGAAATTCCAGCAGCTGCCATCTCAGAGGAGCACTGCAGAAGGGCATGGTTAAAATCCAGCATTGTGTGGAGCTCCTGGGAAGGCATCTCTCCCCTAATGATGACATTTTAAAAAACACTCTAAAGGTTTGATCTGGGTCCCATTGGGCGTTTTGCCATAGATCTTAATGGCTCTGTGGCTGATCTCTTAATCTCCAGTGCACCTGTGCAAACTTGACAGTTTATTGCAATTTCATGCTTTTTGGAAACCGTCTCGCACTAACGCCATCAGAGAGAGCAATTTTTAAGGTCATTAGCTCAGGACATAACAAATAAGCACTGAGAGAAAACAATCTGTAAATGTCATATTTGTTTAACACACAAAGTGGCTCCTGAAGAGCCGTTATCCTTATGTCTAGAGACAGCATGAAAATTGCATTCTGTGACTTGAAAATGTGGATCTGTTGAAAGTGAGAGGAGTAGATATAAAATGGCTGTTTGCCTTCACTACTCTCTTCCCTATCTTCTCATTGTTACTCATGCATCTGTTGTTTGACTTGTTCAACAATATTCTTAAATTTTTGGACTACAGACCAGGGCTGAAAGCATAACTAAAGACCTTCAGGTTCTGCTGCTGAGATTTTATGTCAGGGATTTTTTTGCTCAGAGGATAAATAGTACTTTCTAACTGCTATTCCCAATAAAAAGAGTTGTGGTGAGTGGGAAGGGTTATCTCTTCCCCACATCAGTATAAAAAACAGGTCCATTGATGTAATCTGATGTAAATGCTGTCTGAACAAAAAAAAAAAAAAGGCAGAAAGAGGTGAAAATTTTATCAATTGAATCAAGTCTGTACTATCAATAACTCTACTTTTTGTATTGTGTTATGATTCCCTGGATAAGAGGCTTTGTCCTCTCTGTCACCATCTACCCTTCCTCTCTCCCATTCTCAGCACAGAATCCACTTCCCAGCAGTACTGGAGCATCTGCCTGTGAGACATCACAGATTTAATGATTTAAAAGCAACCCTGACTTTTTTTCTGGGTAATTTTGGAGTATTGGTGGGAAGTCACAGTGGCTGTCCCGTTGGTGAGACTGGAAGATGGGGACCAAACCCTCAGCTCCTGAGATGGATGTTTAGTAAATACTCACTCTGCCCCACTTTAGCCATCTGCCTGGATAGATTTTTCAGCTCTGCAAGGACTGACTGTAGCCCCAAGTGAGTCATTCGAAGCACCCAAGTGTTTCTTGGTTTATACACGTGGGCCTCCTAGGGATTAAATACAGTGGTGTCCAAGATAAATGGGGTGAAATATGCACTGCTTTATGTGCTACAGGAACACCAGGCTATCAGCAAGCCCAGATAAGCCTCAGTAATGGATAATTATTACAAGGCATTGTGTCACACTTGGGTTAAGCATGACAAGAATTTCCCCAGTGTAAGAAGATGTCAGTGTTTGCTGAAAGTATGTGCATTTTTCTTGTCTGCTTAAAATATTTGTTTGTTCATTCTGGAGTAAGTTAACACTGTAAATTTACATTTTACAATGTAAACATTAGTCCACTAGCTAGTTTCTCTTTTTTTGGCCAAGTTTCTTTAAATGTTAGCAATGTGTTTAATGGTTGCTTTATTCATTTCAGTTTCATACATTCCTCTAATTAATCTTGTAACCCAGCAGGGTGGTTGAGGCTTGAAGCAGGGCTTCACTCCCGTTACGATGACGTCTGTTTGCTTTTATCAAGCCCAGTGACTCAGTTTCAATTGATTTGTACATCCAGAGTTTCAGCCACTCTAGGGTGTAGATGCAATTTCAAATAAAGAGACACAAACTGAAGTGAATATAGAAACGCTGTTGGTTTCGTCGTGGCAGGGGATTTGGCCTCTTTGAAAATTCAGCTGCTGCGAAAGGCTTAAAGTTTTGTCCAGTGGAAATGTGAAATGCCAGGACTGGCTGTTCAAGTGGCAGGTGCAGGAAGGCGAAACCTTCTGGATGCTGTAAGATCTGACAACTCTGCCATAACTCCTCTGCCACACCACTGGCTGTTCCCATCCCATGACTCGGTGATGGAGCAGCTCTCTCCCTTAAGAGGGTGTTGTAGATGCTGAGGAAGTTTGTGTGGATCCAGGAGGAGCTTAGACAACTTCGTGGAGGGAAATCCACTGAGCATCAGCAGAAGGGTTATGGACATTGCAGCTGGCTCGGGAAATCTCTGGGACACTGGAGGTTTTAGACCAAAAGGGCATTCAGGAGAGGCGCCAAGCACAGCTGCCCTGTTCATGGTGAGCCAGGGGAGCTCAGCCAGGCTGTGCATTTGCACTGTGGCATCTTTGGCAGCACAGCCAGTGGAGGATGCCCTTGGCCTTTCACCTCTGCCTCACACTGGGGCTCACCTGCCTCCTGTGCTGCCCGCCTGCTTTTGGTCAGTGCTGCCAAGACACCTGAGCTGGGTCAAACCCCAGGGATTCTTGGCTGTGGGTATTCTGTGCAATTTCCCTAACTGCTTTTCTGCTGGATCCATTCCCTCAGCCAGTTCCAAACGTGGCCCCGCAGACAGCGGTGCTTGGTGGCATGAGGGGGTGGCACAGGGGACAAGAAGGGAGGGCAGTGTCAATTGTTTGAGCCAGAATTGCTGCTGCTGGCCTCGTACTGTGAAACCATGGCCTGTTAGTCCTGGTGCCCTTGTGTCCACAGGAACCTTTGCAGCTGAAACCTCTGCTGATGGCAACAGCTCTCTGGTAAAGTTAGGAAAAGAGTTCTAATTTGCAGCGGCAAGCAGCGATTTAGAGAATATCCCATAGCTCCAAATACTCCACATCAATCCTACCCAGCCTGAGAACAGGTTGCTGTCCTGTGGCAATGAGCTCTGCAGGCTGCCAGAGCTGTGCTGCATCATTTGTAGTCATACAGGTACAGATCTGAGAAAATATTTTCTCTTTCTCACAGTTCACATCAATAAAGCTAACAACTCTCCCCAGCTTATCCTCTACCGCCGTTTTTCCAGATTTGAATCCAAGGTTTTTAAAATCCCCATGGCTTTTTAAAAAATTAATTACTCTGTTAAGAAAAAAAGAAAATATATACTTGCATATGTATAGGCATGTGCAAATACATTTTTATATAACTACTGAGAAGAATAAGTCCTGCTATTGTAACAATTTTAAGCAAGAAAATGTTCTGTGAAAAGCAAAGAACACATCAGTGAAATAAATGCTGGTATAAAACAATTTCACAGGTTCCTCTGTGAGCTCTGATTGCTGTGCAGCTTTCTGGTAATTCAATGTAGCCAGAAACTCAGCTTAAGGATGGCGGTTTATGGCTCAGAACAGTCACTCCGAATGTGTAGCTGGATTGGTAAATTTATTCCTATATAATGCAGAGATTTTTCAAGTGCTGAGTGCAGCCTCTGCTGCTCATAGGTCTTCCTGTGTATCCTGTGGAGGCCACAGCAATCGACACATGGCACGTGAGAGCAATCCTTCGTGGACTGTGCATCTTGTCTGTTGTACACTGCATGCATCTCCCCTTCTGCAGCCTGACATCCCGGGATTCATTGACCCTTCCCTGTGGAAGGGGAGCAGTTTCCTGTGCCCCCAAAACCACCAGTCGCTCTGGAAACCTGAGAAGCAGCTCGCTGAGGAAAACACAAAACACAAATGTAGGTCTGACGTCTTTGTTGCACCTGAAAACCCCAAAGCAAGCAGCCACTTGCTGTAACAGTGGTGGGCCCAGCGTAGGGGGACAGGGTGGGACTGACTTCCTGGCAGTGCATTCCTCACTGAATTATGGGCCTGAGGCAGAGACCTCATTTTCTCCAGATGACTCTCAGGAAATACCCCTCCCCATCAGCTATTATTGCTTAAATAATAGGGAGGGAAGTGCAACCGGCTTGAGCTATATCTGAGGTACTCCACAGGGCACATCCCAAATCTGGTACAGGGCAAGGCAGCTGAGACAACTGATTGTAAAGTCACTCAGTGGGCGTACACAGTTCTCTTTTTGCCCCAGAGTTGTGAGGTCATGTGGAAAAATACAGATACTTGTTTAGAAATAGGTAACGTGCTGAAAAGAAACATTACAAAATCTGTTCCTGGTCAACATTTGTGCATAGGTCTGACTTCAATGATGGGGCCTCTAGGTAGGAAAACATATGTACAAATGTTTGCAGGATTAGAATCTTAAATGTTAAGTTTCCAGAAAGTCCAGTCCAGGAAGGGAAAAGCCTGTCGAGGGAGAGGTCTGCTGGGATTTGATTTATGAACAGGACATCCTGCTTAGTTCTGAGATCTTGCAGATACGATTCTAGTGAGGCTGCTGGGTTATTGTGATGGCAAAGAAAAGGAGCTCACCCTCTGCCTTGTCTGCCAAAGGCACTCAAACCTGTCTGGGCATCGTATCAGTGCTAAACATTTGGCATTCTTTATCATGTTTCATCACCACTGTTTACTGAGTGATGTTAAAAATGCACGGCATGTGTGCAGCTCCCTGCTGGGAGGCTGACAGTGCTGCCATTAATTAGTGACATGCTGTCATCTGTGCAATTAAGATCAGGGTTGATTGTATGACCCAGCCACAGAAGATGACTGGCCAGAAAGCTGGGGCAAAAGGCAGGGTGAGGTAGAGCTCTTCAGAGAGCGTGAGGAGAGGTAGAGTTCTTAGGAGGATATTTCCCAGTGCTTCTGGATCACTGCAGCTGCATCTGCATATTCCACAGGCTGTGACATGGGTCTAGCTCAGCTCATGCTCTCAGATTTCCTCTGTGTGGGAACAAGGGTGCAATGGGGATGTGAGAAAGGATGTTTCACTCCCCCATCGTTCTCTAGCAGGAGATAAGGGACATCCAAAGCATGCTCTGGGGCAGTGACGTTGACACAGGTTTAGAAAGCTGCTTTGTTCTCTGGGATGCTCCAGCCACTGAAGGGCTGCCTGCCAGGGGCTGCCTGAAAGTGTCCCCTGGCTTTGGCTGGAGCTGAAGCACTTCAGCACTTCAAGCTACTTCTCTGCTACTCAATTAAACGATGCCAGGGCACATTCCCAGATATTAAGGCTGAGTCATCTGTACTGTCCAAAGCACATCTGTGGTCCTTCAGATGTTTCCCAGGCATGGCTTGGAAGCCAGCAGAGCCTGGAGACCGTTCTTGGTAGATATTTGAGATGAAAATGCCTTATTTTGGCTGATAAGGAAGTGTGATAGACTGGAAGCATCTCGTGCTGGCTGGCCTTGGTGCCAGAGGACAGACCTGGGCACGTCTGACACACTGTTATGGATGTGGCCTGGGAGTCTCCAGCTGCCTGTCCTTAGGATAGAAGGCTCTTTTGTTTACAGAGTGGTTGGAAAGGATTGTATGGTGCTTTAAAGGTCAGTGCTGGAGCTGAATGTTCAACTCAATATAATACAGTGTAGCTTGGTGGGAGCTGGGTAAACTCACTTGTCTGGCTGCTTCCTCACACACCAGGGAAGGAAATAGCTGAATTAGAAATGGCTAAGCTGTGCTTACCTGTGTTTCCTTCTGGCCTTCTGACCACTGACAAAGCTAACTTTTTACCTTGTCTTATTCCTGACAGCTAATTTATTCACCTCATTCCTTTCTACCTGACCTCACATCCCCACAGACTAGTGCTGAATCTTGTACTTTGTTGGACACTGCAGAAAACCTTGAGCCCACCCTGTTGCCCGTGGGTTATTGGGAGGCATAATTCATCCAGCTGCAGATGAACAGAAGAGTCTTTCAGGCAAAATTTCCTCTCTGCCTCATTCATTACCTTGTCACTGGCTGAATCTCTGCAGTTCATCTTCGTGCTTTGTCATTTTCCTGGGAGTCCTGGCACTTCACTTTTACCTCCAGATGAAGGGAGACCAAATCAGCAACGCCAAGCACATGCCTCCTAGCTGCCTTCTGGAGCTCTCTCTGTCTTCCCATTGCCAGAGTCCAGTTATAGCTGTGTGACCTCTGGAATGAAGAAACTCGGGGTGGGTCTGCCTACCCACAGTTTTCACTTGGAAATCCCCCGTTTCTAACCTTGTAAGTAGCCCCAAAGGTATGTGAGGCTGCTAAAATTAAGAGTCTGACCCAGGACTGGGACGGGTGACATGACAGCTGCAAAGTGGCCTTTGCAGAGGTTCCTAATCTAACGAAGGGTGATCGAGCTCTGCCAGCCACACACATCACAACTGCAGCAGTGCCTGCTGGAGATATGAGCCGAGACCCTCCCTCAGGGCAGGGACCCCTTCCCAGGGCTGTGTCCAAGGTGGGCACAGCCTCAGCTGTGGGGCCATGTGTCGGGGAGGTGACAAATCTGGGTTTAGAGCACTCTGTCCTGGGCAAAAGAGCACTGCAGCCGTGTGACACAGAGTGCTTCACAGAAATAACATTTCTTGGCTCAGTCAGAGAGGTGTGAAAAATTCAAGCTGGTGTTTGCACTGCTCTGTCCCTTCAGGGCTCTTGACTCTTCCCCAGGATTTTGCCCAGTCATCCTGTCTCCTTTCCCTTCTCAGCTCTCCAGAGCCGTGGCTGCAGGAGTGGCCCACCCTCTTTAAGCAGGTTTGTGCTCATACACATCTTCCACTCAGGTAATTCCTTGCTGCCAGCTGTCTTGTGCCAGCCTCCTCTGCAGCCCAAAGCTCAGCTCTCCTGCCACCTGGCCTCATTATACCCAAAGTCTGGAAAACCAAATGTTGGCACAGGGGTGCAACCCACCTTTGCTTTTAAAGCTCAATAATGGAGCTTCACACAGTGAGTTGGGATGGGGTAGGTCCTGCCAGGGAGGCCATGTGAAAAACCCTGTGTCCCCAAGAGTGGATGCACTGGAGAGAGGGTGATGAGAGGAAAAGCTGTGGTGTCAGCATTGGGAACAGGCAATTGAGAGCCAGAGGGCTCAACTGTCTTCCCTTTTCTCATGCAGGGAGCCCATGGCAAATTTAAACAGCAACTCAGACTTCTCGTGTCTGGGCCCCAACCACAAAAGAACAGCTTTTGGTGTGATGAATGAGGAGAAAGCCCAGCACATGTGCCTTATCAGCTGTCTCTGTCTGGGACAGAGTGCATCCGGCCCCACACAGGACGTCCTGGGGCAGTGTGGGTGGCAGCTGCTGTGGGCTGGGTGGGAGGCACTGGGCACTGGCAGGGATACATGTGACTGGTGACAAGCAGAGGAGCTGCCCCTTTGTGTTCACAGGCGATTTCAAGGTGACTTTGAAGTGGTCTGTGAGATTTTGAGCAGCTTTTTCTGATTTCTGAGGGGAAACTTAAAGTGTCTGCCAGTGGAGACTCCAGAAGTGCAATGACATGCCCGACAGCAAAGCTCCCGAGACAGATCCCCTGTGACTGTAAATCAGCACCGTCCCCTTGGTCCCATCAGAGCTACTCTGGCTCCCAGCCCGTGTTCCCAGCCATTCTCCCAGGCTGTGATCAGCACTGGAACGAATTCAGGTGTAATTGCTTCTCACAGGAGAAAAAAACCCCAAAAAACCTGTAAGGAAAGGCAGCTCGCTTAGTGAGGATAAATCTAGGTCTCATTGTTTTCTTTTCCTTGAAGGAATGCAGAGTTATGATGCAGAGGCAGCAAGACAGGAATGCCATAAAACAAGCAAACAAAGTGGAAAAAGGTTTGCCTTCTCACAACCTTTTTCTCCTGTATCCTCATGCCATGCAGTAGCTATCCAAAGGGACTTGAAGAAAACCCGAGGGAATGGCTGCATGAACAGCCTTTAAAAGAGCCTGGGCCAGTTCTCATCATCATTATGTTGGGTTTTTTTCACCACTGCTACTCCACTGATTTTCACTGCAGTGACACAGCTGTGAAACAGGCTTAATGTAGTGGAGAATTAAACCTTAGGTATCTAGATTTGTTTTTCAGAGCTGTGCTTTTCTTATAGGGAGAAAAAAAAAAGTGCCTGGAGTTTCAAGGTAAGCTCCAAATCTTCACGGCACTGTGAAGATTTGCAGATATAAATCCCATTTACATGACTTTTGTAAACCACTGAAGTGCTCCACAGCAGTGGGATTTAACCTTGGGATGTTCACTTGCTGTAATGTGATTAATGAGCCTTTCCCCGTGCATAGCAGATATCTAAGCAATTTTTTGTGTATGGAAGTGGAACAATTGTCCGGCTTTACGCAAATGAGGAGCTACTTCAGTGTTTGCCCTGTGAAGACACTTCAGTTTCAATGGGCTTCAAGATTGCACTTTTGTGTTAAGTGGAGCTGTGATCTTTTTCCAATGAGTGTTGCTATGCAGGGCCAATTTGTGACGTCCATTATTCTAAAATAAGTAACTTCTGCACAGCAGAAATATGCTCCACTTGCACTGCTAATCTCTCACACAAAGGCGTGTTTGCAAGAAAAGTTATTTATTGCGAGTAATAAATGCAGGTTCTCAAAAGCATTTATAACTTAGTTTCCAGAACACTCCAGTTTGAAATAATTTCCTTTCAATTTTCTACATTGTCAATCTCTTTCCTGGCTGCTTTAGACCATATATTGCATACTTAATTATTCTCCGAAGGAGAATCTCGGCCATTGAAAATGGGATGTACTTAACGAAATTCTTCATGCAAGAATCTGTTCTTCAGGGTTCAACTATGGCCTGTTATACAAAGGGAAACATGACTGTGTTAAACATGAATGTTATGTTGAAATCTCTGCCTCACCTACAAATGGTTGTCGATCTCACCTGTGTAGTTTATGAGCTCTTCTCAGTCATGGATAGAATTGTCCTTTGAAAGTCCTCTGTTGGAAAACGCAAACTGTAGTTAACACTCACCCAGTTTTTCTCAAATTACAGAGAGCTGGGGTGCAGTGGGGTTTGCAGCCAGCTCATCTGGTTTTTTATACTTTATCTTTCCCTCTAGATAAGCTGCATCACTAAAAACAGAATGGTTTAAATCTGTCCCAGAAGAACCCAGAAACCTTAATTTCATTGGAAACCACGTGAGTTACCAGCTATTGAGGACTCCACTTACTTGAGGAGTTTGCATGGGTTTTTTGAAGCTGTCCTTAAGCAGGTAAAATGCAAATATATCACTATTTGGGAGGGTTCCTATGGGTAGTTTGACATTTCTTTGTAGCCTTGACCATCAGGTGCCAGGGGACTGGGAAGTGCAACTGAATAACTTCATGGCAGAAAAAAAAATGAGTGGTTTGCAGTCCTGTTTAGCTCCCGTGTGAGGCTGGCTAAGAGATCCCGACCCTTTTCCCTGCCCTAGCAGCAGCTGGCTCTGGCTGTGCAGCTGCACAGCTCTTGCACTGGGACAAGGGCTGGCTCCATCCTGGTTGTGCAAAGGGTTTGCATACAGGATGAACTACAGCTGCATCCCTCTCGTGTTTCATAATCATGAACGAATTTATAGTCGTCCAAGTAGGTCTGAGGATAATTAGCCAAGTGGAAATGAATGTTTCTAGCAAATAATTCATGTGCTTAAAATCCCTGCTTGTCCCGTGTGTTTGACTTGCTGATGCCCCTTAGGAATGGGAGGAACTGCAGGTGTTCCTGTCATCTCTCTGCCTTTGGAGGGAGGGAGAAGTGAGAGTTCAAAGGGGGAATTAAACCACTTTGCTTATACTAAAGTCACACAAAATCTCTGTGTCTGTACTGGAAATACCCACCTTTCCCTCTCATTTTCAAAGTCCTTCCAGGATTTCATTCTTTCTGGCAGACTGTGTGAGTCAAAAGAGTTTTCTCTCTGTTCTCTGAAAGACCTTTTGACTGCTCTGTCATCTGAGGAAATGCTCCTCCATAACAAGTTTTCCTTGAATGGGTTTGGTTTGATTTTTATTTTGTCTTATAACCCACAACAAAACTTTTACCCCAGTGTAACGTGTTTTCACGAAGTTCCCTATGAAACACAGGGCAAGCTGTGTTGACTGCATGCTGTGGGAGTGGGAAATGAAAGACACAGTCTCTTAGAAAGGTGTAAATCTCGTGTGGGACTCAGGTTCAGCAACCGAGTCCATGGAGTGCAGGGGCTGGGCTGTGTGATGGGAATAGTCCATAGCAGATCATAGAGCACGAGTTCCCTTGTGCAGCCATTTCCAAGGTCCATACATTGCTGTTCCAGCCCGTTCGAACATGTGTGATGTTGCATGGCTGGGATGTGCCATGGACAGGCACAGTCACACTTGCATTGCTTATGGAGGGGTGCCTCTGGAAGCCAGAGCTTTCGGGGGATCGTTCCCTCCCCAGCAATCAGGCTGCTCTGATCACAGTTTAAACCGAGACTGCAAAAGGCTGTGAACTAATCTGTAAAGTCGTGGCTTGCTTCTCTTTCACCTCCCTCCTCGGGACACGTCTCCAGCGTGGAGTTGATGATTGTGCGTGTAATGCCTGTGCCCTGGGGGAGGCACTCCTAAGTGAGTCAGGAATTTGCTGTGTGCCTGCTTAGCACACTGCAGCCCTGCCTGCTCAGTCCTGCCGTCCTCAATTTCCATTTGTGCCGCTGGGAAGAGGGAAGAAAGCTCTTCCCCTGGTGCTGTCACAAGTAATATGCTGCCCAGACCGGCTGCATGCAGGAAGAGAGGGAATGCCTCCCCTCCCCAGGGCTTGTGCCATTCCCTGGAGTGCTGAGCAGCATCCTGGATACCTGGGAATGACACAAAGGACAACCCTCACTGAGGTAACTGAAAAAAAAAATCCTTTAAGCATCATACAGTGGTCACTGATTGCCCCAGGAGTGGTTCAAACTCAGAGAGCAAAGGCTCCACGCAAGCCCATGAATATCTGCAGAACTGCTGAATTCCCTCATGCTGCCAAAGTTTGAAAGTAACTCACCAGAAGGTTTTTGGGCTTGTTCTGGAGGCTGGGAATTCAGCTACACTCCCAGAAAGCTTGAACTCTTACCCAGGGGTTGAGTTAGCAAGTATAAACGAGGGTTCAAGTTAGTTGGCTGATCCATAGGAGAGGTGCTCTGGTTTTTTACAGCTATTTATGCAAGAGTGTGGACACAGTATATATACACAAAGAAGAAATATGGGCCGTTCCCTTGGCCTCATCCCACTTTCCATGGGCAGAAGTGTTGCTCTGGAAGCTGTAGCCATTCACGTCTGCAATCCGCCACCTGTCAGAGCAATCTGAGATTTGCCGGTGACAACTGAGTGCTGATGTCTGCCATCCTTGCCCTGCAAATAGCCCAGGCATTCCAAGTCCCAGGCCCCCGGCCCTTGCGTCAGCTCTCCTCCCCGGGATTAGTTCAAACTCAGCCAACCACCCAGTGGCCATTTGGAGTGATTCACTCTTAGCAGTATCTTCAACACTCACCGAAACTTCAGGGGGAAAATGAGTCATTTCACTTTATAGAAAGTCATATCTTGCCCTTGGTATTTCTATGTATACATGAGTGATAATCATTTATTTTTAGATCGATTTCTCCAGCATAAATGCTGCTTCCTTTGATAAAGGCCATCTTGAGAGCCACTGCTAATATTCTGCTTATTGCAGAAAAGCTATAGGAGTTCATTTATTTATTCATGCAGTTGAATGACAGGGAGCCACAGCAGTGGCTGATTGTTGGGAGTCAGCCTTTCAGACAGGGGCCCTGTTGCTAGGCTTATCTGCCCAAAACGTGTTCAATAATGCAGTGAAATCATCCCCTTTCTGGCATTTGCTCGCTGCTTGAATCACTCGGATCTGCCTCCGAGACCGTCTGGTGATGACGCAGAAAATCCTGGCTTTGCAGGGGGAGCCATTAGACAAGGTATTTGTCACGGTGTCCTGGAGAAGATCTTGGCACTGGATAACCAAGACCAAGCAAGGGATAAAGCAGAGCCTCAGGCCTCATTAGCTCCTGTCAGCATCCCAAGGAACCAAAACGTTCACCACGGTGGCTGTGGGTGGACGTGGTTTTGGTCTGAGCTCATCGTTGGCCTGTGCCACCCACAGCACATCTGTGTTGGGACCTGTGGCTGGTTTGGGATGTGCCAGGCCTGATACTGCACCCAAAAGCTTCAGCTGCAGCAGCCTCTGGATACCAGCCTGGGGCTGGTTTTGTACCAAACACAGCAGCACCCCTGCCTTGGGGTCACCTGGCCTCGCCTGCCCCAGTCCATCCCCTGCCCAGTCTGTGTGAGGAGGGCAGCACAAGTTCCTTGGTCATTCCCGAGGGGTTCAGGTCTTGGGCAAGCACAAACTTCCATCACCTTCTCATGCATCAGCAGAGAAAGGCAGGGAATACCAGCTGGCCAAGAGTGGCATTTTGGAACCCTGCCTGAAGGGACATGGGAAAACTTTCTGCCCCACTCCAATGTCTTTAGAAAAAGTCTCTTGAGTTTTATGCACATCTGTGTTTAAATGTATGTTTCCATTCCAGGTAACATGCAGATTTGTATTTAAAAATACAAGTGCATAGCTATGTGTCACAGAGGAGAGTTTTGCAAATTGTTGAGGTTTTGCTTGCTGCCCCCCACCCCCAAACTGAAGAGGATTCAGATATAATTCTGCAGTGAAGCAGCTTTCGGCCCAGTTTGAGATAATTTTATTAGTGAACCTAAAATAGCAGCGACCTTTACATGAGGGGATCTCTGTGGCTCAGCAGCAGTCGCTGAACACCTTGAGGGAGTTCCCCCTATGCCCAGCTGGCCCCTCAGCAGGGATCAGTCCCTGCAGCTGCAGTGGCAGGATCCCATTTCACAGCCCCCAGCCGGGAATGTGCTGAAGCCTGGCCCTGGGGTTTGGGCTGTAGCCCTCACAGAGGAGATGTGCAGTGTCCTCAGGCACAGAGGGAGGGAGCAGGGGGAAGCTGAGCAGTGCAGGCAGTGGTGCTGCCTGTGGATGAATTCCTGTCTCCTCCCAGGACAGCAGTGGGTTGAGATGTCTCCTGTGCCAAGCGTGGCCTGCGCCCTTCTCATTTGAGCCTCTTGCCCTGTGGCATATATTTTTTGGGAAATTCCAAGTGCCTTTGCCCTTCTATATGGACATGTTTTTCCCTCCCCACTCCTCTCCTGCCTCTCCCCTGGCTTCCAAGACCAGAGTTCATCCCTGCTCTGGAGCCTCTCTCTGGGTCTTGCTCCCCAAGAAGTTCCCCAAAGGCAGTTCCCTGTGCACCCAATAAAACCTGGCTCAAACTGTGACTGGCCCTCCTTCCCATCCTCCAACTGTTAAATGCAATTTTGGATATAAACTATCCAGCTTAAAGAGACAACAGACATTTTACTATCATGCTGGCTCTTAAGTTAGATAAATACTATAAATTGTGGAGCCAGACTCAGCACAGACTGAACTTTCACATCAAGCTTCAGTTTGATGTTGAAATAAGGTGACACCCCGATTTCAAGAGTACTGACTTATCCCCTATTGGTGTTTATGTAAAGAGAGTTCAGCTCATGGTCTTCCTCCTGCATCATGGGAATACTGCCAGTGTGACTCCAAGTGGTGTTTTCCTTCTCTTTCACTGCTCACCAAATGTTTGCGGGGAAGACGGGGCTCAGGCAGCATCTGTGTAGGAACTGTTTGAGCACAGATGTTACTTCACTTTGGCTCAGGATGACAGAACATAATTATCAGAAAACACTTCTAAGTAACAGGCTCATTGTCTGCTCTATTTAAAATGATTTCTGGTAAATGATCATATCACAGGCAAAAGACCAGCCATCTTCCTATGGCAGGAGAGATGTGTGTGATGAATACGCATGGGAAGGGCCTGAGCGAGAATCGAGTCTGAAAGACGTCTGTCTCCTTACAGTGAAGCTTTCTTGCTACCTTACAGAGAAAATAAGGAAAACCCAGGGAAGAGGCAGGCTGTGTATGATGGAAGATGTGTGCCTGAAACGTGACATTCAGCGGTTTGGCCGCTTTTACTGCAGCAGCAAAACGTATTCTCAGCTGCTTAGGAGAGGAAGTCAGGCAAGTACTTTGCATGCCTCCATTAGGACATATTTATGTTTTATGTGACTGGATGACATAAACCACTGGTTCTCATCTCTTTCTGGAGCTGTGAAATCTGGCTGTGCTCATGCTGCACCAGGCCTGCTGGAAGTCAGCACATCAGTGAGGATCTCAGTTGTTTGGCAACCATGGCCATAGAAATTACCAAAACAGACAGCACAGTGTAGTGCTGCTTGATATTTTCCCTGCCTGCAGTCCAGCTACAGAGCACACTTTCCCATTCTTCCTCTCCAACACTTCTGGCAGAGACAAAAACTTTTCAAATCTTTTAAATTACTGCTTTCGTACTCTTCAATGTTTTTAAATCCTTCATGACTGGAACAGGTTGTCCAGAGAAGCTGTAGATGCTCCATTCCTGGAAGTGTCCAAGGCCAGGTTGGATGGGGCTCTGAGCAACCTGGGATAGTGGGAAGTGTCCCTGCCCATGGCAGGGGGTTGGAACTGGATGATCTTTGAGGTCAAACCAACCCAAGCCATTCTATGATTCTGTGATGATTCAATGATTCTAAGATCATCTTGCTTGACCTTTGTATGATCGAAGACTTTGAATTTTTTCCTCCAGTTCCAAAAACCAAGTGAGCTTTTGGTTGAACAGTGTCTTTTATGGAAGTTTTGCCAGTCTAGGTGTAAAGGAATCGAGTAATGGCCTTGTAAATGAGTCCCTTGACTGTGCTCGGTGTTGGGTGTCTGCCAGAATGCTGTTTTCCTCAATTCAGTTTCTCTGCTCCATCTACCAGTCCTTTGCATGGTTTGATAAGGAACTATCTCCACTTTGTACGGCTTCCTTGGCAAGGCCCCTGGACACTTCCCTCTGGGGAGCTGGTAGAGATCCTGACTGAGCTCTAAGGGCTGACAGCCTTGGACAGGGGCCAATTCCCATTGCAGCTTGACAGATCAGGGGGTGCCTCTGTGACTGGAATTCCACAGAAGGCTCCATGGCCATGTGTAGGCTCCTGCTTTTGGGGCTGGCCCTGGGAGGTGCTTACCCTGTCTGTGTGGTGTGAACATGCTCACCTCCCACCAAAATATCTGCTGGTGGAGGATGTTCCTCACCTCCCATCCCATTCTATGTCCCTCAGGCAACCTTGGATGACCAACTTGTATAAAAGGAGTTTCCTGACACCTGGAGTGACCTGTCCCTGCCAGGCAAAGGGTTGCTGTGTTGAACAGGCCACCCCAGGGCTCGCCTCTTGGCCAGCCAGCAGCCAGATTGAAGGCAGTTAGGGAATCCTGGGCAAACTGCAGATGATTTGTTGGGCAGTTGTGATGGAGTAATATGAGGGAAATGGAAGGAGAGAAAGAGAACAGTATGCACTTAGAGATCATTCATGTTATTTATTTAATTACAGCTTGTTTGTTGACTTTTGTTGTTTGGAGTTTGTTTTTTTCCTTTAAAACAACTCTGAAAGTCTTAATTTCAAAGATGCATGATGTATTTATCAACAGCAGAACACAGAACTGTTTGTTGAGCTGTGGCATTTTTAGTTTCTGCTCCCTTGAGCTGCTGCTGAGACATTGAGAAATACTTGTTTAGTGGCCTTAGAGTTGTGTAAACCGTTTTAGTCAACAAACTTGGCTGCTCTGTCAAATTAATGTGCCCTTAAAATGCAGTAACATTAGACTATTTGTTTTTGCAACATTAATGTAAGTACTGTTGCTTATAAACAAGAAGCAGCTATAAAAAGGACTCAGTCAGTCCTGAGTGTGCAATAGTGCTCCTTCTACAGGGACAACTTTTCCCAGAAAAAATCCTAAATTACCATCTGCTGTGGAAATATTTCCATTCACTTCAACCAAATCAATATTTAGCACAACAAGAAAACAAGTTTTGGATGTCCACATTCCCTGTCTCTCCCAGATGCACAGACATACATTTTGGCTCTATGTTTATTATTAATGTCAATCCCCAAGCATTGCTAAAGTCCGTAACCAGAAAATGAAGGTGCAAACCCTAAAACTCTCCCATTAGTTCACAATCTCCTTTTTCCCATCAAAGACAATTGCCAGTGCCATGAAAGTATGTCAGCAGCTTTCCTGCTGTATGAATTATATCCTCTAATTTGCATAAATATCCTTAAATTTAGGTCTCTTTTCCCATTAAAGCCCTTCTGGAGGAGGAGAAGAACAAGAAGGAGGAGAAGGAGGAGGTCTCAGGACTCCAGTGGTCAGAGCAGAAAAACAAAAGCTGAAACAAACCAGGGAAATCTATTTCCCATAGAAAATTATCAAAATGTAAGTTTTCCAAACCCATCCCTGATGCATCCATAGTGACTGTAGAGATGGGGGTAAGAGGTGTGTGTGTGTGAAGGCCTTGGGAGGACTGAGGCAAAAAACAAAAAAAACCCCACCAACCCCCAAAAAAGCTGTATGCAAATGACTTCAGAGCTGTTTGTGACACTGACATCATTTCTTTACTCCTGAAACAATAATGGGAATAAAGGGGGAAAGTGGGATGAAAACCAGGAAATGAAACAAATGAAATTTTGGCAGTAAAATATATGAGGAGCACTTAGGTACTTTTGGAAATGTTATTCAAATTTCCCAAGTAGCAGAGGCCGTGGTTCAATGAGATCATAAAATCAACTTTCAGGGCACTTAGCACTGACCCAAATCCATTACAACCACGCAGCACAAGACATTGAGCTGCTACTCTGAATCCCTTCGCTGCATCTCATTTGCCAGCCAACACAGCTTTGGATGGGTTAATGTGATTAAAGCAGCTTTCATGCAAACCAGGTGCTCTGTGTCCTCCTGAAGGTGGCACGAGGCCAGGGTGATGGGGCAGAGCTGCACAGACATTGGGCCATGGGTTGTGGCTTATGCAATGGGCAGGCAACAGTGTGGGTGTGATGGCTCAGCTCAGCTTTGTCCTGCCAGGGGAGAGGGAAACCCTTTGGTCCCCAACCCCCACTGAGATAAATGCACTGGGAGAGTGGGATCTTCTGAAAACCCCTCTGGGTGCCCCCACAGATGTGCCTCCTGGTGCTGAATTCTCACCAGAAACCACTGGAATTGTGAAATCTCTCCATCATTTCCACAGACTTGGACATCACCTTCCCCTGTGGCCTGTGCTCCCTTGGGCTGGACCCACCTGCTCATCCCCCAGGGATGCCTTTGGCTGGCAGTTTGGAAGAGGCCGTGAAGAAAACTTAGGACTTACCTCATTCACAAGGACATCTAATTCACAAGTTCCAAGGATTTTCCTGGTTGAAGGGATGAAGAATTCGGGAAGGTGCACCTGACTGAACCCCACCTTCCCTGGCCCAGGGTCAGGGCTGTGGAGCACAGGGAAGGCACCACTGGCAGAGCCTGGATTCAGCTGTGACCCTTCAGCCTGGGACAGGCACTGTGGAGCCTCATGGCAGCTCACAAGGGAAAAGGAGGAGCCTCTTTAATACCTAGCAGGAGGTGGGCAGCCTCAAGTTTTCCTTTAGGAATCCATGGGTTTTGGAAACTGGCAGAATGTATTTTGGGGTGCTCTGCAGAGCAATTATGTGATGAAAGGGACCTTGGGGTAGGAACCTCAAACTGAAAGAGAGTAGGAACTTTAAACTGAAAGAAAGTAGGTTTAGATTAGATGTTAAGAAGAAATTCTTCCCTGTGAGGGTAGTGAGGCCCTGGACAGGTTGTCCAGAGAAGCTGTGGCTGCCCCATCCCTGGAAGTGTTCAAGGCCAGGTTGGATGGAGCTCTGATCAATCTGATCTAGTGGAAGGTGTCCCTGTCCCTGGCAGGGGTTGGAACTGGATGATCTTTATGGTCCCTTCCAACCCAAACCATTCCATGATTTTATGATTCCAACTTGGTTGCTGTGAGAAGTTCTGAGGACAGTGAGACATAGAGAGAAAATACCTCCTTTTGAAGAGTTTTCTAACATGAAGCTGAAAGATTTTGCACTACAACGAGCTGAGGACCTTGAAAGAAGAGTTTCAAGGCAGGAAGCAAAGGGCTCTGAGGTCAGCTGAGGTCCATAAGAGACATTACTTGTGCTGTGTCAACGTGGCAGGGATGCAAGGTCAGGTGAGGTTGGCTCTAATGGCACACAGCTCACAGGATGCCTGGGGAGCCGACGTGAAAGGGGCACTCCAAGTTGCTAATGCCTTCATCTGGGTCAGCAGCTAATAGTCAGACACTGATTCACAGAACTTCCCTTCCCTCAGAGGTCCTGTAAATAGATGTATTTTTTTTTTAAACAGTGAGGAAATGAGCAGCCCTGCTGAGGATTAAGTGCTCCCCATGTCTGACCTCAGGCATGCTGGCTTTGCCCCAGCCCAAGCTGCCTCAGGCGCTCCTCTCCGGCTTTCTCCACATTTCCCCCTCATCCTTTCCCCCAGTCCCTTCTCCTCCCTCCTCGCCTCATGTTGGGGCTATCCAAAATTGAATTCCTGCTGGAGTGGGGAACAAGTGTTGAAATCCTTTTTTTGTTTGTTTGTTTTTCTGTGAAATGCAATTCTTGCTCACTGGTCATCTTATTCTCAGAATATCCCCTGCTGGATGGACCCCTTGCCCCTTTCCCTGATCCCAGCTCTGCACAGCTGCACAAAGAGGTCAGTGAAGCTGCAAGAACAGCTTGTCCCCAAGGCTTGGTCTGGCCCTGAAGGCACCTCGCTGGTGCCAGTTCCTGTGCTCGGGAGATTCCTGCTCACCACAGCTCCAACTGGCTGGCTCAGAGGTTGGCTGGAGCCCACTCACACTTTCTGGGGGCTATTTGGGTTAGGACTTTAAATACTGCAAAAGATACTCAACAAATTTCAACAAAATCCTTTAATCACAACCACGAATTAGTGGAGTTTTCTGTTCTTGGAGAAGTAGGGAGTGGGATCAGCAGAATTGCCACCTTGGACTTCCTGAGGGCAGGGTCTGGTCGATTTAGGAGTCTGGTTGACAGAGTCCCTTGGGAGCCAGTCCTGAAGGTCAAAGAAGTCCAGGAAGGCACAAAAATTCCACAAAAATTCTCAAGAAGGAAACCCTAAAGGCACAGCAGGAGCAGAGCATCCATCCCCATGTGCCAAAGAATGAGCCAGAGGGGGAGAAGGACTGGCCTGGCTGAGCAGAGAGCTTTGGCTGGAACTCAGGGAATAAAGGAGCATTCATGACTTCTGGAAGAAGGGGCAGGCGACTCAGGAGGACTACAAGGATGTTGTGAGGTCATGCAGGGAGAAAATCAGAAAGGCAAAAGCCCAAAGAGAACTCAGTCTGTCTGCTGCCGGAAAAGACAATAACAGTTGTTTCTATAAATAAATACATTACCAACCAGAGAAGCCTAAGGAGAATCTCCATCCTTTCCTGGATGTGGGGAGAAACATAGTGACAAAGGGTGAGGAAAAGGATGAAATACTTAATGCCTTATTTGCCTCAGTCTTTAGTAGCAAGACCAGTTGTGCTCTAGGTACCCTGATTTGGAAGAGAGGGACAGGGAGCAGCAGGAACACCCATAATCCAAGGGGAAATCATCAGCAACCTACTACAAGACATACAGACAGACACAAGTCTGTACAGGATTCATCTAAGGGTGCTGAGGGAGCTTTCCAAGCCACTTCCCATCATTTACCAGCAGTCCTGGTTAACTGAGGAAGTTCCAGTTAACTGGAAGTCAGTAAATGTGCTGCCCAGCTAAAAGAAGGACCAGAAGGAAGATCCTGGGAGCTACAGGTCTGTCAGCCTGACCTCGCTGCTGGGGAAGGTCATGAGGCAAATCACCCTAAGTGCCATCATGTGGCACATGCAGGACAACCAGGGGATCAGGTCCAGCTGGCGTGGGTTTGGGAAAGGCAGGTCCTGCTTGACAAACCTGATCTTTGTGACCAGGTGACCTGCTTAGCAGGTGAGGGAAGGGCCGTGGATGTTGTCTTTATTGGACTTCAGTAAAGTCTTTGATGCCATTTCCCCCAGCAATATCCAGGAGAAACTGGCTGCTCATGGCTTGGGAAGGTGCACTCTTTGCTGGGCTAAAAACTGGCTGGATGGCCAGGTCCAGAGATAGTGGGGAATGGAATTACATCCAGCTGGTCACCAGTCATGAGCAGGGTTCCCCAGGGCTCAGTACCGGAGCCAGTTCTGTTCCATATCTTCATTAATTCTCTGGATCAGGGGATTGAGGCACCCTCAGTCAATCTGCAGGTGACCCTAAGTTGGGCAGGAGTGTTCCTCAGTGCAGGAAGGACATTGAGGGGCTGGAGCATGTCCAGAGGAGGGCAGTGGAGCTGGGGAAGGGTCTGGAGCACAGGGCTGATCAGGAAGTGCTGAAGGAGCTGGGGGTGTTTAGTCTGGAGAAAAGGGGGCTCAGGGGGGACCTTCTCACTCTCCACAACTCCCTGACAGGAGGTTGTGGCCGGGGAGAGTCAGTCTCTTCTCCCAAGTAACAAGTGACAGGAGGAGAGGAAATGATCTCCAGTTGTGCCAGGGGAAGTTTAGGCTGGATATTAGGAAAATTTCCTTGATAGTCAAGAACTGGCACAGGCTGCCCAGGGAAGTGGTGGAGTCACCATCCCTGGAGGTATTTAAAGGATGTGTAGCTGTGGTGGTGGGGACATGGGTCAGTGGTGGCCTTGGCAATGGTGGGTTAATGGTTGGACTTGATGATCTTGGAGGTCTTTTCCAGCCTACACTGTTCTATTATTCCCTGATTTAGGTTTCAGTGTTTTCTTCTCATCCCCAGCTGCTCTGTCCTCCAGAGCCTGGCCATTTCTGTAAAGGACATGTCTTTCAGGGCAATATTTTATGCCTTTCTTGCTGTCTTTTCTTTATCCATTAATGTAAACTCTGTCTGTGACAGGCTTTTAGCATGACTGTTTCTCTGATAAGTTGTTTAGTTCTTTTTCCTTTGGGTTTTGCCTGTAACAAAAATGATTTACCATTGGGAAGCCTTTCCTTGCCTGTTTTTTAAATCTCAAATTTCCTGCCTCTTGTAATCTTTTTTTTTTTTTTTCATTCCTCCTAGACTCACTTCTTTATGTGTTTGCCACTGCATTGGTCTCCTCAGCCAAGCTGAAATTTTTCTAGGCAAAAGAGATATTTCCCAAACCATGTTAGGTAGATCAGGAAAGTAAGCAGAGCAAGCATAATTTAGACCAGCAAAAGAACACAGCTTTATTTTATTCACGGAGAACATTAAGATAAATCTTCCAAATCACCCCCCTCCAAATATAAGCTGAGTCTTCTGACATAAATCAGCCAATTTAGCTGCTGGTAAAGGCTTTGTAGTGTAGACAAGTGCTCCTGAGTGGAGCTGGCTGAAGTGCTGTTGGTTTGACTCAGTTGCTGCACATCAGTTCCATAAGGTCCCTGCTCCCCTCGTGCAGCTTTTCTGCAGGTTCATGCAGATCCCCAAGGGAGAGATGCTCTGCAGTGAACATTTCTGTGTTTGTTGTTGTCACATCCTGGGTGTCTTCTGGCAGCACTCATCATATGCACCATTGCTCAATTCAAGCCTCTCGTGTTCTCAAGTCTCTTTACAGGCAGGGTGGGATGTGGCTGGTGGAGCTCGGGGTTGTCTGGGCTTGAGTGGAGTGAATCATTCTCGCAGAGTAATCTCCCTCTGCCACTGATGCTGAACTGCTGCAAGCTGTTCCTACTCAGCAAAGCACATAAGCCAATTTCTGGCTCCATTTCCATTCAGCAGAACGTTTAGCTGTGAGTTTAATATTAAACTCATGCTCAAATCCCTCAGCTTTTTAATGGGTTTAGGTGAATGTCCACACTACATCACTGAATGAGGCAGGGATTAATTACAAGGAGAGGGGAGCTCTGCAGGGCTGGGTTCAGGCAAAGAACTGGTGCATTCCCACCCCAAGGCTTCCCTCCCCACCAGCTGTGCATCCAACTGTTTATTCCCAGGGCACAGTGTTGATGTTTTAATCTTGCTCATCAAGGGATATTTTCCTGGTGTTGGATCTGCTTGGTGAAAGGGCTGTGAGGTGGCTCAGGACCTTGGTGAGCCTCTCAGCTGTGCTGGCGTGGGAAGGGTGACGGCAGCTGGGTGACCTCACGTGGCTTTCAGGGACCATCCCTCTACACACCCAGCTTTTCTCCTCTCCAGCTTCAGACAGCAGAGGTGGAGGAAGCACACAAAGCACAATGGGCTGACCCGACAGCTTTCCCACAGCAGGTGTCACACAAGCTCAGAAAGGGTAGAAGTTGAAATACCCACTTGCTGCAGTTTGTTTCAGAGGGGAAGAGGTGACAGCTCCCTTTGTACACTGCACAAGAGCAGTTTGGGCACGGCACCGCCTGCCTGCTGCTCTCTGTGAAGGGGATCTTCCTTTCTGTAGAGGAGATTCCTCCCTCACTGTTTACTCATTGTAGAAAATGCTGAATTGAAGATGCTTTTAGAAGCATGTTGTCTTCACAAACTCCTATAATTTAGACTTATCTCTTCCTCTATTGCAGGAGATGACATAGTATTTATGAAAGCCCTGAAACAGGTTGTCCAGATGTTGTGGATGCCCCATCCCTGGAAGTCTCCAAGGCCAGTTTGGATGGGACTCTAAGCAACCTGAGATAGTGGAAGATGTCCCTGCCCATGACAGGGGGTTGGAATGGGATGATCTTTAAGGTTCTTTCCAACCCAAACTGTTCTATGATTCTTTAATTCTATGATTGATGCTACCAATTCTATGATTGTCAGTCCCTGAGTGCTGACAAAGACCAGAACTCTGTGGGCATAGATCAAGGTCTCAGCCTTTGTACCTCACTTTTCCCACCTTCACAGTGGGAACAATAATGGCTGTTAACCTTGCAGCAGTGTGGTATTGACTGTGTTTAAACAGAAAGTCTGGGCACACTTGGTGGAACTCCATTTAATTGCTCCTGGATTTAAATCTGTGTTTTCCAGTGTTCCCATTCTATCCATTAGCCTGGACACCCTCTGCCATGCAGTGGAAGTAGGGGACTGATCTGTGACTCCCAGGTAACGAGGGAGTGGGTGAGAGGGAATGGCCTCAAGCTGCCCCAGAGGAAGTTTAGATTGGATATGAGGAAAAATTCCTTCGCTGTGGAAGGGTGGCCAGACATTGGAACAGAGTGTCCAGGGAAGTGGTGGAATCACTACCCCTGGAAGTGTTAAAACATGTGGTGCTTAGGGACATGATTTAGTGGTGGACTTGGCAGCACTGGGTTGATGGTTGGACTTGATGACTTTAAAGGCCATTTTCAACCTTAATGATTCTCTGATTCCAAGGGTGCAAATCAGAAGCCTTTCCTTGAACTGAGTGGAGTTGTGCCATTGCCAGGCTGTGGTAAGGAGAGGACATTTATCGCAGACTGTTTTGATTTGTAGAGTGAAAACACAGAGCTTAGTCATCAAAAACAGGGGTTAGTCATCAAAAACAGTTTACCTTCCTCTCAAAATATGAAAAGGCTTAAAAGTTTGGTGAGGTTTACAGGGCATTAAACAAACACTGCTATTACAATTGCCGGTGTTAATTCTCATCAGGTAGCCTTCCTTCCCCATTCGAGGGGAGACTCAGAGCTCCATGACTGCTGCCAAATGCTCTGACCCTGGTGCCCATAAAAGGTTTCTGCTCTAACTGTCTTGTTATCAGCCCATCAATGTCCTGACACTTCCTAGTGATTAATCCTGTGTTGAAATGAAATTAAGTTTCCATATACTTGGCAGAGTGACCCCAGGACTTCCTATTTGGGGAATACAAAGAATAAAGCATCTGTAGCCTACAGGAAGCCAGAGTCTCTGATTTCCTGCAGAGGCAGAACAAGAACAAACAGGGAACACATTTTTCACCGCGGCAGTCGAAAGCGCACGTAAGAGCCCTGTCGGCCCCCATGATGAAAACAATTGGAAAGGGGAACATCCCTGCTCCCAAAATTATTTGTGGGTGTTTTGTTACATACACAATATGCCATTAGAAAGTAGATGTAACTCAAGTTAATGTTTTTTCCAGGTGACTATTAAAGCTTTCCTTGGCATAGGTCTTTTGGTTTCCATCAGCGAGATTGTGCTTGTCAGGCAAGGGAGTTTTACTTTGCCTTTTGCTGCACGAGGCTCTCTAAATCCATTTATGATTAGGAAAATGCAGGGATATCTTTTTTATGGCTTTGTTTAAATGAGCCAGGCCAGGTTCAGGCTGATGTAAATGCCAGTGAAAGGGGCAGGAGGAGGTGATAAGGCAGCAAATCTTCCTTGCAACCAAACTCTGACTTGTGATGAAAGGTATGTGGGGAAGCAGAGGTACCAGCCTGCCTTCTGAGGATCCCTGAGCAGAGCCATTGCTACCTCTACAATCCAATTCAGCTGCTCTGCACCCACAAAAGCAAACACTTCTGAATGCTTCCAAACTGCTGGTTATGCCTTGCACTAACGAGCATCATCAGCTTGGAATTAACCTCTCTCTGAATAATGCTTCTACCTGAATACACACAGTGGCACATGTTCATCTGCACATATAGATATGTGTGTGTGTGTATGGACAGAGAAAAAGCTGCTTTTGCTCACCACCTTGTTGGGATTGTCTTGGCTGAGGCAGTGTTTCACCCAGCTCTGTCAGATGGGTCTCAGTCCCGTTACCCAGGGTTGGTGGTGCTGTTGGTACTGGTTCTTGTAAAAAGAAATTGCCTTATTTCTGTCCTGCAATGGTACCATGTTACCATAACCACTGTGTCTGAGAATACCTCGTTTCCTACAGTTTTACATCAATCAAGCCTCCTCCCATCTTTCTAACCCAAACTGGAGTGAAAGAGAGGAGAGCCAGAGAGAAGCTGCAGGACGTTGGGCTTGGTCTGACTGGTGGCTGGTTAACACAGCTGTCCTTCAGCAGGCATTCCCTGACAAGGAAAGTTGCTTGTCTTGGCATTTTTAATAAATGGCTGCCTAGAGGGAAAATGCAAGATGTTGCTCTCCATGACTCCACATGGGGGACTGGCTTTGAAGTTTTGTACCTGAGGGAAGACTCAAAGTCCAACCACAGTATTTGTCTGAAAGGGCATCTTTAACTTTTTGTTGAGTTGTCAGTCTTGGAGTGGGTATTTCTGTAGCCCTGAAAGTACCAAGTGCCTGAGGAACACAGGATGTGGCCCACAGGTCCTTGCTGTGGTGACACTGAGATGATCACGTTATACTGAACAAGTCCCAGGAGAGCCACAGAACTGTGAGTGAATTAAGGACAAGTTTACACCACAAAATGCTTCTCACCACTGGAATGCCAGAAGCAGTGGGAATCAAAGCTGGTCTGCAGCATGGACTGGATGCAGTCTAGACACATTGACTTTGCAACTGCCTGGAGTTAATCAGATCTTTTTCTTAATTCAGGCTCTGGTCATATGGCCTTTGTTTCCCCTACAGATTGGTAGAAGGCTCAAGGAGTACCTGTTTGTGCTGAAATCTGCAGGGATGTGGGGACACAGCAGGGAACACAGGCATTCACAGGGAGAGACTAGATCCACAAGACTCTCACACTGAAATTCTGTGTCTGCAGGGAGTTGGGCTGCACTGCCTTTTCATTTTGTTCTCTGCCCTGAGTTTTACAAGGCACTGTGTCTCCCTGTCTGTGCCAGTGGGCTGGGTAAGTCTCTTCTAATTATTCTAGAATGAGTATTGAACAGACAAATCCAGGCAGTGCTGCCAGCTCTTGTGATTTTGTCAGTCTTGCAATATTTGCTTTTGTTCTCGTGGCTTTTGCTCCTAGATTCATGCAATGAAATTCCACTTTCCACTAGCAAACAAGAGGAGGGGAAAGAAAAGCACTCCAGGTGTCTAGGCAGGGAAGGAAAGTCAGGATCTGTGACACAGGAACCCCCAGAACTGAGCTCAGACCCATCACCATGAAAGCTCCATCACTGCAGCATGGATATTGCAAATAATCCCTGCTCATTAAATCAGACTAACAAACAACTGCTCCTCTCTCTCACTGCTGCCCATCACCATCCACGTGTTGTCTCATCGCTCTCTTTTCTTACCATTTTCTTTCCTGCTGAGAGCTGCTGGTGGTTTTCTGCTCTTCCAGGGGAAAGTCTTCAGGGAGAGTCCTCCCTTCCCTACACAAAGGTGCTTGGAGCCAGATGCAGCAGGGCCCAGGCTGAGCCTGGGGAGAGCAGCCAAGGCACAGCTCTGACTGCCTGGGCGGCCCTGCCCTGAAGAGAGCCCAGGGATACCCTGCAGGATCTTCCCTCAGCTGCCTGCAGGGTGGACAGGTCCCCCCAGGGGTGCCCAGGTGCCGTGGGTGGGATCCACTGCTGGTGCCTCATCCTGCATGGGAACCACACGCCTCTGCTGTAAATGGACACCCCTTCCCTATCAGCCAGGGCCAAGCCCCTCAGCCACCCCTTTCAACACACATTTCCTGCATTACACTCTCAGATCCCATGGCCTGTATGAGAGGCACATGGGACACAGCTTTTCTTGTGTCCTTTTGCCATCTGGCCACTGCCTGCAGCACAGGCTCTCCCTGCACATGTGACTCAGCTGCCCAGATGTCCCAGATGTTTGCAAACCCTTCCAGCACCCTCCCCTACCCTGAGCCTGGTGCACCTTCTTCCACAGCCTCCAGGCTGCTAAGGCTAATCCTTATCACAGCAACACTTCAGTCTTGGTCAAAAGGAGCACTAACTCTTGTGGGGGCACCTTGATCTAAAGATTTCAAGAAAGATCTTTCTTTAAGGTAACAGTAGTTGGATTGCAGAGGTTGCTATATACAAACTCAGATTATCTTGTTCAGTGTTTACTCTTGCTTTTATTCTTCTCCTTCCTGTTAAATCCACCATTGTCAGTGAGTTATAGACATGATGCACGTCTGGAGATGGAGAAGTCATTTTCCTGCTTCTTCTGTTGGTCAAACCCTGTTCCTTCTGTGAGCACATCAGGTATAAGCATCCCTTTCTCTCTCACCAACACCAAGCTCTCCTGGCTGTGGCTCTCAGCTTCCTGATGAAATGCAGAAATCTGAACTCTTCTGCTTCTCTTCTACTCAGGGATAACCCCATGGAAGTCATCAGCACTGGTATCTAATGTGCAGCGCAGATGGAAAGTGCTGTAATTTTTTTCCAGTGGTGTAACTCTCCTGATGTAATCATTACCCAAAGATTTCATCAAAATCACCGTTGTGTTGCAAAGGTGTCAGTAAACACAGAATCCCCCTGACAGGTCAGAGGTGATAACGTTTTCTTGATACAGCACATAAATTGCCAAGTAAGTGTTCTCTTTATTTGCATTCACTTTTACCCCAACACAACTCCAGTAATTTGAAAATTGCAGGAGGGGTGTGGATCTCCCGGGAGGAAGCTCACCTTTGCAGTCCTTGAAATTGATGATCTCTGGGTTTCCAGACGCTGAGCTGTGATTGTTCAGCAAAAATTAGCTCTACACAGAGCTGATGGAGCTGCACAGCAGCAGGGTCATTAACAGGCAACGAACAACCAGATCGTGTTTGCATCATTTCAGAGACCATTTAGAGCTGGAACCACACACATGAATTACAAGATCCTCTCACAAAAGAGTGGGTTAAACGTTCTATCCTCAGGCAAACACTAGCCTGAGCAGTAGTAGAAATTTTGGGTTCTGTCTGATCCATCCTCTGCCCAGTGGAAGAAAGATCAGCTCAGAGGAAGGTCTGACCTTGTTCTCTTATTCTACCCCTCTTGCAACACCAAGCAAGGGACATTTTTGCTTTGCTTTTTCACTGACTGTATCTCTTGTACTCATTTTCACACCCATTGGGTCTGACAAGTTGGGATTTTCTGCTTGCAGTTAGAACTCTGTAGATCACTTTAAAGCTTTTATCCTAGAAAAATGCACTCTAGGAGCCAAAAAGGTTGCTGGCTCTTGTGTGAGGTTGCTTGTAGTTTATATGATGCCTGATGCAAATTGAAAAGCTTTGACGTTTGAATAGGGAAACTTTTGGTCTGTACTGTAGGTTTGGCTGATAGGAAGCCCTTCCGTGCTTCAAAGCTTTCCTAAGATGCCAAACATTTTGAGTTAATTAGGGTTAGGAGCTGTTTCACTGTTTGAATTTGTGACAGCAGAGAGTTAAATAAAGCTTTGCTTACAAAGTCTCTCACTTGGAAACACACACAAAGCTGTTCAGCCTTAATTCCTCAGTTTGCTTTACGGTTTTTAGGTAAACATTATCTCTTCTCTCAACCTCTGTGAAGGAGCTCTTCCAGGTCTTTATTTGCCTTCCTTTCACAGCAGAGTTTGTCTAAGCTTGGTGGGCATTGTGCTAACTTTGCCACCAAGTCTGCAGGAAGACAAAACACTTTCTACTTGTGCACCAGCCCTCTGAGGTGATTGCTAACAGAGGGCTGGGGCTTCAAATACAATAGCAGCACTGAGATGATGAGTTAAGAGTTTACAGATGACTTCTGACAAAGTGTTCAAAGCATTAAGGGAGGCTCACCACTTAGAAGTCGAAAAAAGCATTTAAGATTGTCACCTGAGCAAGGTGATGGTGCCTTGGTTAGGTTTATTCTTGACACTTTCACTAGCCCTGGAAGAATTTTGCAGAAAAGATCTACAATCTTTAGGATTTTGTTAGAATGTAGAACATTCCTCCTTGGTTTTATTTTAAGAATCACTTAGTAAGGTGTTAAGGTTTTGTCTATGCTGGAAAAAAATACAACAAAGTGTTTAATATCAGAAACCCAAAGCAGACAGCTTCATGCACACACTACAGTATGACATTAGAGTCTTTTATCGATTTCACTTATGCCTCTTGGCAATAGCTCACATTTAAAGCTAAATATAAAAGGTCATTTTTATACTGGGCTAGGGGTATTTCCATGGGGAAGAGATGATGGTGTAACTGCACCATATATAAGTAACTTCTAACACTTTGATAAGTCGACAAGGTCTTTGAGATTGTGTGAGGGAGTGATTCCAGATCTAAATCTTGGCCCAAAGACAAGCCTGAGGCTTATTCCTACACATCAGAGCTCAGGCCCTCAGCTGGGGTAAGCTGATGCCTCTCTATTGATTTCTGAAAAGCTAAACCAATTTCCAGCAGAGGAGAATCTGCTCCAGATTTCCCAGCTGCCCTATCAAAAATCTTCCCAGAGCATTGACTGGGGAAAGAAAAAAGGCCTCAGCCTGATTTGAAAGAACATAATAGACCTTTAATTTAATTGACTTAATTTTATTGGCAGCCATTGAATGGTGAAATGAAAACAGATGATCTGGATGAACAAGAAAAGGTTAGATGGGAGTAACCCATTAGTAAATATCAAGGCATCATCCTATTGTCCTCATTTAATAAAGGAACGGGTCAGTAAGTATCATCATAAACATTTTTACATTTTAGTGAAGATTTATTTGACATCATTACTAGCAGAGAGATGGATTCTTGGAACAGCAAATGATGAAACAGTCTAACAGATGAGAAGTTAGTTCCTTTAGCTGGCATAGAATGGCACAGCTCTACAGCCTGACCTATTTAATTCCACCTTTTTAGCAGCTGAGCTATTACTTTGGACTGCTGTGGGATATTTGATATTTTTAAAAACTTTTCTGTGACAAATCTTCCATGCTTACATCTTCCTTTTCTGGTTTGGCATCGCTCTTGCGAGCTCCTCAGAGCCACCAGGTCTGGAGTGGCTGGGCCCTGAAGTTGGACACAGGGCTCTGTGGAATGGGCCAACAAAGCAGATTTCCCACAGTCCCCCAAGATGAGCAGGGAAGGGGTGGGCAGCTCTGGAAACTGCACAACACAGCTGGGACCTTGTCTGGAGAAGCAGCTTCTCCCCATGCCTGCTCCACACCCCAACCAGTCCTATCCCATGTGCTGAGCAGCCAAGCTTTCAGCTGTCTGGGCTCTCTGGAAGTCCATCCAAACAGGATTTAACAGCCACACTAAAACCTCATCCAAGGACAGGAGCACCCTGAGGGATAGAATAAATGTGATATGATGCAAAAGAGAGAAAATTCCGATGGGATGCAAGGACATGACTCCTCACTCGGTTCCCTGCAATTCACTAGTGGTGGTTGCCACTTGTGAAGGAGAAGGGGAAATTTTAACAGAATGTTGTCCAGACCAACTTTGAAAAGACCTTTCTGAATCACTACCTACAAGTAAATAAACAAACCCAAAAAATAAAAAAACAATTGAAAAGCTTAGATTTTTCTTCATTTCAGAGGGACTTGGTTAGAAATATAACACTCCAGGAGTGCGGATTTCTTGCAAAGATGGGACTGGGTTACCCAGCCTGGAGCTCCCTTTGAGGAACACCAGCCTCATTTCCCATCACTGGAAGCTGCCTGAGGGCAGCCCCACTCCCCTTGCTTGTAGACACAGCCAAATTCTCTATGAGCACCCCGGGCACTCAGGAAATCTCCAACCTTACACCACCACCCCTCGCATTGGTTGCCTCAGTCCCACCCCAGTGAGGTGAAGGATGCTGCTCCTGTCCCTGTGCCACAGGGAATGCTCAGGCTGTGCTGGTTTCTGCCCTGATTTTCTTCTCCCCTCTCTCCCCAGCTTCACTGAAGTGCCCAAACCTGGCTCTGTGCTGCAGCCCCAGCCAAACCCGAGGGGCAGAAAGGCAGAACCACCAATGGTAAGGAACACGTCAGCCCAGTGACACCATACAGGCTGGATGGCACTCCATGGGGCTGATCACACAGCAGCAACTTATTTTTGCATTTCTCCCAATATCTTTCCCTTGGGTTTAATGAGCAGAGCCCCCACACGCTTCACTGTATGCTGGCTTACAGAGAGCTCACAAAAATCAGTGTTCATCCTTTGGTGCCGTGCCAGGAGTGAGGAGAGGATGTGAAGGGCTCTGGTTTTGGGGGGAGACACTGACAGCTTCTCTTGTCCCAGAGCAGTGGTGTTACAGGTGCATCCTCTCCTCCTGGGGGACAAGATTGCTGTGGGCAGTGTCCAATACTGCATTCCCACAGGGCATAGCCCAAACCACTGCAGATTACACCTGGTGCTGTCAGACCAGGTGTCAGAATGAGCCAGTTTCACCTGAAAATCCAAACACTTTCTCTAGAGATAACGCCAAATCCAACCCCTTCCCCTAAAGAAAACCCCAAATACAACCAGCCCCGTTTCAAACTCAGTTTTCAGCACTTTTCAACAACAACAACAACAAAAAGTGGCGAAAAAATTAAGGTCTTCCTGGGAAACCAATTCTTAGTGAAATTTTTTGGTCAGGTCCAGAACAGAACATCTTGCAGGGGATCTCCCTGTTTGAATTCCAGCACCAGCACCAGCCTGTGACTCAGAATCAGGACTGCTTTTCTTGGCTCCCAGGGCTCTTGAAATCTGTCTAAGCACCACAGACGGTGCCTGGCATGGAGTGGGCTCCACAGAAGGAGGGCTGTTCCCAGCACTGCGCCCTGCTACAGAGGAAAAGCAGCCTGTATCTTAACACATTTTGCCTGGCAGGCATTTCAAAGGCTTCTCCTCTGAATCAGGGCTGCAGGCACTGCCTACATTTCCTCTCTGCAGAAACTGGCAGGTTGGACTATGCAAAATTCCTTAATCCTGTTTATCTGCTGTCTCCTTCCGAAGGGGCACAATGCTCCCGTGGCCTCTCTGAGCTTTCCTCTACTCCGTTACCAGAGTTACATTTGCCCATTTGAAGGCCAAACACATGCAGGATGGGAGAAAAGCAACCAACAGCCCCTCAGCACACAGGAATTTGGGATTTCGGTGTGCAGTAAGGCAGGCAAGTGCAAAGGTACCGTGCCCATTTAGCCTTTTCTGCGCTATAAAGTCCACAGTGTCCAGAGCAGATGTTGAGCACATAAAAATTATCCATTCTGAGCTACAGGCTCAAAATGATGACCTTGAGGGAGGAGCAGTGGAGGTCACGCTCCTCCTTGCCTGTTCCTACTGCCCTGCAGTGCTGATGGGGCAGGAGGAGAGTGGTTTGAGGATGCAGGCAGGGGAGCCAGGGGTTCTGGACCAAAAGCTTGATCTCAGCGCCCGCTCGATGCAGGGATGCTGCTCTGTGCAGCTGAACTTTGTATCCCCAAGGGCAAGGAGAAAATGAATCAGCCCTGTCCTTAACCTTTGCACAGGGAAAATCACTTCTCTGCTTGCCAGGGAGGAGCACTGCTCTGGTCCTCAGGGGTCCTGCAGGGCTAGAACTGGGGTGTCCATAGGGGATTGAGAGTGACCCGGGGGGCTGAGCAGGGGCCAAGGTGGGGTGGTGACACTGGGTCAGGTTGCAAAGGTAGGAAGTGAGGCACTGCTGGGGTGAAGGAAGAGAAAATGCTCAGGCAAGGTGTAAGGCCCCAAGCAGCCAGCTTGCTGAGCCTTTTGAAAGGGCTTACAGTGTCTTCTGAGTTGAATGCACAGGAGAAATACCAATGAGATATTCTCAAGAGGTCAAAACAACACAAGAGACTTTACTGACAAGCTTTAGAAAATCAAAAAAATTTGGCAAAAGGTTTAGTACAAACATTCAATTAACATAAAACGCTTCTCACAGCATTAACTTGGCCCATTCAACTTCGCAAACTTTAAGCCCATTTGATGTTAGGTTACTCAAAATATTCCAAGAAGAGGGAATTAGAAGGAGAAAAAGAGAGAGAAAAGATGTAGAAAAACACACATATAACTACCAACTCCTGAGTTCCAGTGATGACAGCGACTCCAGGGAGAGGTAGGGTCTAGATAAATATGATGGCCTCGTGTTCAGCCTCAAATACCCCTTGTCCTTTGTGGGCCCTTCTCCCAGGTGGGACATCTGGTCACTTGGCCACTCAGGAGCTGGGGTGGGGGTTCCAGGGGTGGGTGTGGAGCATTGCCTGCAGGGAGCCCGTGACTGGCACTGCTGCAGGGCTGGGATGCAGACCCAAGAGGCGTGGGGTGTGCAGAGCAGGGCACTGCCCCACCAGGGCAAGGCCTCACACACCTGTATCCCAAAATGTCTCGAGGCATCAGTCTTTTCTGTCTGTGGCACAAGGGCAGCATGAAGGAGGAGAGAGGAGGGTCTCCCCTTTGGGAACGGCCCAAGCCCTGTGGCACTGGGAGCAATGCTCACCTCCTCGGCTGGGACCGGAGTGACAAACCTGCACCGGCTGTGGGTCAAGGCATGTGAAAACGTGCTCGTGTCTTACCCCTCTCCCCTCCTGGTGTTTGCAGGTATCCCTCACTCCACCAGGTCCATGGTGGAAGTCCAGGTGAGGAGCTTCGAGGTGCGGATCCTGCAGAGGAGTGGCTCAGGGTCTGGCACGGAGCGGTCCTGGAGCAGGGCTGGTGGCACACGTGTGTTTAGCAGTGTTGGTGCCCAAACCTCGGCTCTGCAACCTGAGTGCAAAGTTTGTGCGTGGGTATTGACCAACCTGGGATCCTGCCTGGATGTGATTCACCTTCCTTCCCCCTCAAGGAGACACATTTGGGAACCTATGACCAGGCTGGCAGCAGCTCTGTGAAACACTGACTGTCTGTCCCGGGGCTAAAGAGGGAGCTCACCTCGAGCACATTTCTAAAGTCAGCCTCTTTCTGTTATTTACGACATAATTTTGCGTAACAAGGGTTGCTCGTGAGCCTGTTCTCCAGGATGGCAAACTGAAGGACCATATGTCATGGTTTGGACTGCCAACACATCAACATTGCAATCATTTGCAGACTGTTTTATATTTCTTTGATTTGGGAATCTGTGTAATTAGCTCCCCAGAACAGCCGGGTAGAGGAAATGTGGTCTGTTATTTAGGCAGAATTAACATCCTTGTTCTCTGCATTGTGATCCTCAGTTTCCTAGTGCTGCTGCCAGAGCAGTGGAGAGATCAGTGCTGAGACAGTCATTCTTTGAGCCTGCCTTCATTGCAAAACTATTTCTGCTGCTTTTCTAGGCTATCCCAATAACCTACAACTGGCACAAGACGTGCTGATGCTGTAATTAGTAAATACCCTCTGCAAGTGGCAGCAAAAGATTTATAGCCACCTTTGGAGGCTTTGCTTTCAGCAAAAGGAGAAGCACCAAAGAGTTTGTTGCTGTTTACTGCATTTTCCTTCAGATTCCCAGCAGGGTCCAGCCAACATTTTGTGCTGCAGACCTGGTAAATAAATCTTTACTGACCTGTTGTGGCAGAAGCCACGTATGAATGTGCTGGTGGGGCAAGACTTATGTTATTTTAGTAGGCTAACAAACCCATACAGGCTTCTGCATTGTTAGCATTTGGCCTCCTACCAGGAGTATGATCATTCTGTTACTCTTTCTATTCCTGTCCCAGTGGTTTATGCAGGCTGGTTTTTAGCAGTGCCTGTGTACAGCCAAAAAGCAGGAGCAGAGCACCAATGTCAAAGCTTGTGCTTTGGAGGCAGGAGAGGGCTCTGCCCCCAGGGAGAAAGGAAAGGCAGTGAGAAGCAAGGATATCAAAGACAATTTCATTCCCATATTTGCCCTGGCCAGCCAAAGAAGAGAATTTATCCTATTTGAGACACTGGTATAAAGTCACCATTTTCCAAGGAACAGAGAATCCTTGGGTGCACGATTGTGTGCAGGGGTGAGGAAGAAAGAGGACAGGAGAGGTGGGTGGTTAGGGGTGCTCACCCAACTTTAGCACAAGCGCCAGCCCAGCCCGAGGGCATAACTCAAAATCTCTGAAGCCCATGCAAGGAAAAGGGAGCTTGTTTTTTGCCACTGCAAGTAGAATGCCTTCCAAAGAATATTTACAGCACCATAATGTGTCTAGAGCTTGATTGGCCTCAAAGTCTACAGCTCTATGAGCTTGGCCAGAGCTGTTGCTGGTGTTTGGACATCTCTCTTGTCCTTTTTTCTTCCTCACCCCTTCAGAGGCTTGTGCACCCATGGGTTCTTTGTTGCTTAGAAAATGGTGAGGTTATATTGGTCTCTCAAATGGGAAAGATTCTCTTCTTTGAGAAAGTGTGCCTGACAAACTCTTACAGGAATGATATCTTTGATATCATTGCCTCCTAATAAAGTTAGTCAAAATTGGCCAATAAGTTCAAAAGTTATTCAAGTCAGGAGGAGGGGATCAAAGTTCTTTGTTTATGTAGGAAAACATGCAGAAAGGGGAAATGTGTGTGTCACAGAGGAAAAATGGAAATGACTATTTGCAATCTTAGCATGCTATAATTTATCTCCCCTTCCGTTTCTTCTCTTCCACGTGTAATATAAATGTTTTATCTGATCATTTTATATTCCCTTTCACCTCTTCTGCTCCCTTGGCCAGCTCCACAGGCAGCATGGACAGACTGCTTGGGTTGTTTGGAATGCCCTCCTCTTCTCAGCCATTCTGTCTCCTTGGAATACCCATCCTCACTGCCTGGAGGGACACACTCATCTCCTTGGTTGCAAATGCAGCCAGGTTAGAACAGGGGCAGTTTGTCAGGTCCAAACCCATGGCTCTGGCTCACACTGCACCAGATCTGCTCTCCCAGTGATCCCCTTGTCCCGCTGAAAGGCTCTGCGGCCCCGCTGGATGGTTGGACTCAGCACTAGACATGACAGCCATGGACAGAGCCAAAGCTGGGTCAGCTGGATGAGCTGGAACACGACCCCTGGGAAGCACCTGACTCGGCTGCAGGAGCTGGCCTGGAGCTGACCCTCAGGCTCGTGGCATTTCAGTCAGGGGGATGCTATTTTGATGATGCTTCTGCAGATTTAATGTCATCTTGGCCTTGCTCCCATTGACGTTGTGGCCATATCTCTGGACATCAGCTCCTGGACAGCCTCTCCTCTTGCTCACCTCCTTTCTGCTGCCTTTTGCCTCACCATCCTCAACCCTGGGCTTTGCTTTCATTTGGGAAAGGAACATCAACAAACTGCTTCTGCCTCCCGTTGCTCCACCTCCCTTCTTCTCCCTCGTGTTGCTACTTTGGTTCATAAACTTGAGGTGTTTTCAAACTGCAAAGTAATTTTTTTGTTATTTAGTTCTATTTCCAGAGGTGTTTTTGAGGATCTTGAGGTGGTGATCCCTCCTACTGAGAATTATTCTGCCTCAGCCACCATCCCTGTTTCAGTCCATTTCTTTTCCATTTGGTTGCCACTTAACCATCCAAAGGTTTTGGCAGCTGTAGTGGTATAACCAGGCAGGAATTTGATTCTAAAAAGGCTTTGTAAAGAATTGGATTCTGGGTTCATTGGGCATTCAATTGTTCAGTGTAACAGAAAGAGGAATTATTTGCTGTGACCCAGAGGATGGCATTGAGTTCGTAAATGGTGTGAAAGGCAAGAAGCATTAATTGTGATGCATTAATTTGTTTGACCAGAATCTGCTTGGAAGATATAGAGGTTTCGGTAAGTTTTTTGGTAAGAATGAGGCTGCTGCTGATGCCTATTTATAGATGACTGAAGGTTTCTGGTAGGATGTTTGCAAAAGCCCTGTTATTCTGTGAACATTCATGTAAATGAGTTGGCACTTCTCTAATGAGAAAAGGCCAGCTCCAATACAGAATCATAGAATTATGGAATCATTTGGGTTGGAAAAGACCTTTAAGGTCATTGAGTCCATCCATCTGATCTCTTTCTGACTACATGTTGCAGGATATTTGCAAATGAATGCAGAAAACAGATATCTGGGGTCATAACAGGGCATGCTTGAGAGATTGCTTCTGGGGCTTTTCCCAGGGTGATACTGGTCTGCCAAGCAATGGAGGCTGTGAGCATGGAGCTGATAGCAACTCCCAAATATGGTTTGTTTTATAAAAAAGGCCCCTTTGAGTCAGTGGTTAAAATGCTCTCTCTTCCCTTGGCTTCTGCTGGAGTCAGCCTGTGGTAATAATTTTTATCTGTGTGTTAAGAATTTAACCTCGAAAGCATAACTGCACTGCATTAATTAAGCTTTATCTAATCTCCAGCTAAACTGACAGTCAACAAACAAACAGAGCTTTCTCAGGATGGCATTGCCTTGTGTTTACGTGATCCACAGCACAGTTCCAGCTCCTGGGCACAAAGGTGCTCCCCAGTCACCGTGTGGTGCACTCCTGGGAGGAACAAATCCCCTCGTTACAGCTTATTTGTGTCAACCACAAAATATCTCTAAGGCTCTTGTTCCAGGAAATATGGGGGGCAAAAGAGATCCTTTTGGACTGCACAGCACCCTCCAAGTATTCACAGGGTGTGACACCTTATAAAGCCTTCAGTTTGTAAGATCTTGTCTTATTCTGCAGTTTTATATTTCCCTCGTTGTTACATCTACTTGCTCAACATACTGCCTCTTTGAGGAAGGTGTGGATATCCATTCCCATCATATCCAAGCTGGAAAATATTACTAAACCCATGTCTTACACAGTGCTGTGAGTACATCCCTAGGACTGGTCGAGACTGAAGTTGGTTTGCTATTCGTTGGCAACATAGGCCAGATGGGCATTTTGAATTGGAATGGAATGGAAGACAACAAATGAGGTAGTGACTATTAATGTAGACGTTTTCAAGGAATACCAAGCTGCTATCACAAGTGTTTTCATTAAAACTCAGCCCATCAAGATGTTATGTTTTCACAATAGGATTCTTAGGTTCTTTTTCTCTCAGAGACAATCTCACTGTTGTGCACATCTGAACGTGACTATGCCGTTCCAGCCTGATTTTAGTTCAGAAGGAAAGACATGAAAGATCTGGTTAACTCAGGTGTTCTCACTGTCTATGAGTTCCAGTGAGGCAAAGGCATCTGGCCTTCTTTAGAGCCAGAACTGAGCAGCTCTGGTGCAGGAAGAGAGACAGAGAGAAAAATGTGCAATAGTAAGGCCCATGGGTGTTAAAAGAGCTATGAGAGGACCTGGAACCATAAATGTAAAATCCCTCCTGGCTCAGGAGGAGGTCCATCACCTTCTTCCAGTGAGTTTTCACCCTTGAAATCTTCCATGGGAAGAAACGCAGAAGGAAAAACCTTTTCACTTGTACATAGTGGGATGCCAGCAAGTGGCAGCAGCTCCCTGCCTGACAGAGAGGCTGTCCACATCTCACATCATCTGCCTGCTCCCTTGTTTGTCTGAAAACAAAGCAGCAAAAAAAATATGTGCACATCAGAAGCTCTTCGGACACTGCTGGAGTAGCTTAGCCCAGGTCTGGCTTGAGGGGCTGCAAGAGGTGAACTGAAAGCTGGGGGAGAAATCCTGCTCTGACCCCTTTGTGGAGACATCCAAGGGGACCAAGCAGTGTGGAGGAAAGGAGGAATGTGGGGTTTAGGAAGTGCGGAATTCCTTTTTTTTGCAGGAGGAGCTCCTGTTGCTATTCTGGTTTCTGTGTCTTCAATTATCCAAGTGCAGCTTTTGTCTCTTGATAGGGCAAGGAGGAAAGTGGTGTACAATGGTGTTCTGACAGCCTGGCACACCCCAAATCTGTGGTCTAAAGCTTTCTTTGTGCTGAATTTGTTCTTATAGTGCTAATGACTAGGCTGCCATAAATAGCCACTAAATGGGTCTGACACGGTAAAGGAAAGTGAAGGTCAGTGTTGGCTCTTATGTTGTATTTTAGATCTCTGTATCAAAGAACTTCATAAGGAAGGGGAAGGTACATTTTCAACTTGGGTTTCCTTTTAGATACGGGGGGAAACTGAGGCATGAGAATGGTTGCTTATCAGAGCATTGTGGGGAAGAGAATGGAGGTGGGCTCTGACTGATGTTCTGCAAGGTCAGAGCCAAGAAGAAAATCACCACCACATGGGGCAAAATTAACTCCCCATTGAAATCAAAGGTAAAGCTGCCATTGAAATCAGCAGAGGCAGGACTTTGCCTGCAGCCCAGCTCGAGCAGCCTGAGCTTTAAGCCAAGTATCCCAAATTATGGATAACTTCCTATGACAGGTTACAGCCATGGGGGCAATACCAGACAGTGGTGGCATCTGCCAGCCCCTGAGGATCTGTGTTTAATTTGCAGCAGCTCAGGAAATACTCCAAAAAGAAGAAAGAGAGGGAGAAGTTGTCCCACAAGGGAGGCTGTGACTGTGCTAAGAGGGTCGAGCTCATTTCTGGGCAACTCTCAGCAGCCACTTCAGTTCATGTGTTTGTGAGACACCCTGAACTGCCTGGCCAGCCCCAGAGTGACCTGTTCCTCTTCTCTTTCTAAGAAATGACCCCTTCCTTTAGACATCTCTATTTTTCCCTACCACCTGTGCATGCCCAGAGCTTCCCTGCCTGACATCAGCCGCTGTCGGGGGCTCGGGTGACAGAAGCTGAGCCTGAGAAGGCATTTTCCAGAACAAGCCACTGCCCAGTGCAGAACCCTCTTTCCAAGTGGGACAGGCTGGGTTGGAGCCCAGGGAATGACCTTTTCTGTGTGGCATTCTCCCACATAGTGTGACCTGATGTCACTCAGCTGCCAGGCAGTGTTGTGACATTGCAGTCCTCCCCCAAATCCAAATCCAGGCACTGCTGGTAAACCACACAGGATGCCAACCAAATTTTGCCATTCTTCACTTAATGTTGCTTAGGGTGAAAGTAGTTGACCTTAAATTACTCTCTTTTTTTGAGAAGGGAGCTTGTTTCTCGGGAAAGATGGGTTTGATTCTTTGGCTTTGGAATAAATCTGGTATGAATGGTTTCATGCTGCCTGTCCTTCCCACCCAAACAGGGGCACTTCTGTGCTGCTGGCATCAGACATCTGTCGTCCAGGGAGTCTGAACCCTGCTCTGTGCTCTCAGACTGGGTTCAGGCAGCCACCCAGGAGCAGGGACACTCCTGGCTGCAGAGCAAAGCAGGCTGTGTACCCGGTGTAAATGGAGTTTACCACAGGCTGGTAAACAGCTCTGTTTAACACGTCAGCTCAAGTGGGAGACAATCCAGTGTGAAATGCTTGCACTGAGATGGAATCACTTCTTTTCCACTGTCTTGCTTCATCCTGATGCTACTCAGCCAGGCTTGAGCCCGTGCTAATCTGTAGAGAGGCTGAAACGAAAAGAGGTAGAAAATAAAGCTCTGAATCTGCAAAACTCAACTCCCTGACCTGATCTTTAGCAGGCTTCTTGCTACCAGTGCAAAGAAGCAGAGAAGAATCACAGAAAGGTTTGGGTTGGAAGGGATCTTAAAGATCATCTACTTCCAATGCCCTGCCATGGGCAGGGACACCTTCCACTATCCCAGGTTGCTCAGAGCCCCATCCAGCCTGGCCTTGGACACTTCCAGGGATGGGGCAGCTACAATTTCCAGGGCAACCTTTCCCAGTGCCTTACAACCTTCACAGCAAAGAATTTCTTCCTAATATCAAACCTAAACATAGTTTGAAGCCATTCCCCCATGTCCTTGTCAAAACTATCCCTTTATCTGTAGGCTCCCTTTGGATACTGGCAGGCTGCAAAATGTAAAATATATTCCTCCTAAGTGCTCTACCTGCCTTTTGGGTTGTCACACAACAGGTTTCTTTTGCTTTGGGCATTAGAGAAACAAGATGGAAATGACAGAGATCTTTGATAGTAATCTAAAGATGGGAATAACCAGAAAATCAACAGAGTAAGTCAAAATTCAAAACTTCCTTCCAGAGAATCACACTTAAGAATTTATGATCTGTCGTTGCTCCAGCCAAAGGTAAGTTTTTTGACTTAATAAAAAGTGAAATAAAAAGGGGCCAGCTAAATAAAATAACATGAATTTTGGAATCTGTGTGGTCAAATGATAGTATTCAGTGTTAGTGTTTTGACCTAAAAGAAATCAATTAATAAAATGCTCATTTTATATACATGGCCAATTTCTAATTATTACAAGTCTTGCTTTCCAAAATCAGCTCAACTATTGGGAAGAAAGTTTGCTTGTTTTTTAAATTTATTGCTGCTCTACCTTGTGCGAATTCTATCTGCAGCTTTTTACTTTTCAGTGCTGATGGTGGCTCTGTAAGCAACCTGGCTGGGCTCTGAGAATGCAGGTGGGGTTTGTAACAGGAGCAGTTTAGCAGACCTCCCTCCTGACCTCCTGATGCAATTAGCTGTGGTCTTGCTGTGCTCAGAGAATCCCCTCTGAGTGCAGCTGCAGTGAACAAGCAGAAATGTCTGAGGCAGCACAGACTTGCCAGCCCTTCCACAAGATTATCAAATGACAGCAGGTTGGAAGTATGTAATGAGAAGCACGGGTTCACTGACTAAGCATCCCTAAAGGCACTGCTGCTTAATCCTTTCGTACATGGTGCCCCCTCACCCTGCTCTGAAGGAGCAGGAGGAGGCAAATGTGCTGTATAATTGAGAGGAAGGTTGATTTACTGCTAAAAGAGAGTAATATGGAGTTTGCCTTCTTACTGATCTGCCTGCAGAAGATCAAGCAGGCCTCTCTGTATAAACCTTGATTTGTCCCCACTCCCCTCTTTTGGGAGGCCAGAGAGAGCTCCCACTCAGCACACAGAGGTGAGAATGAAGCTCCTGCACCTAAACAAGCCCATTCCCCTGAGGATTAGCAGCTCTGGCTGTCACAGCTCCAGAGCAGGACATGCATGTGCGTGTATTAAGGTAACCCTGGGGGCTTTCCATGTAGACAGCACAGGGAGAGGGGATAGTTTGAGTACCAAAGTGCTGCCCAGGTTTGTACAATCCATGCCAGCAAGCTTGCGTTAGTGTTTCACTGATACCCCTGTCTAGGCTGGGTCTTATGAGACCAACATGTGTGTACATATGGAGCTGCATTCCATCACACTCCTGCCTGCAGCCATCACCCTGGCATGGTGCCAGTGCCTCCCTGGAATCCCCCTGGCATCGGCTCTGCATCACCCCTGCACCACCCCTGCATCACCCTTGCATCACCCTGGCATGCCAGTGACTGCATTATTTCCCTGGCTGCTGGGAATGTCCTGAGAGCTGGATGAGTGGCGGCTGGTTTTGGATGCTGTGAATTCCTCCTGCTGATGTCTTCTTTTTTCTCCTCCCTGCCCTGCCTCACCCCTGCCCCTGCCCTCTTGTTCTGTGCCAAGGGGGCTACATAGCAGAGAGGGCATCACATGGATTTGTCTGGCAGGTTTGTAATGAGAGGAGTGTGATGACCCTGCACATTCATCAGATGGTTGTTTTCAGCCTGCACCCATCTGTGATGTTTTTATAATTTTTTTCCTCCCTCTGCTCGGCTCGGGCTGCTCCGGGAGAAGTGGCACGTAGGCACACACGTCCTTGCGCACACTACACTTGTATAAACTCCATCAGGAAGTCATCTGGCCAAACTTTCCAGAGCTCTGCTTTTAACTCTTCGCTAGGCAGGCTGTCCTGTCAGCCAGGGGATTTCCAGGGAGCATGGATATGTGCGTTCATCCCTCTGTTCTGTTTACGGATTCCCACCGCTCTCCTTCCTACAAGTCCCGAGCTACATGTGGATGAGCAGCTTTTGCACCCATCTTACTCAGAGTTCCCACCAGAAAAAAACCCCTTTAGCTGTGCTCATGCACCCACAGGACTTTTGCAGTAAAACACTGCCTTGGCTTTTCTGGAGGGTGAAGTAGCAAAATCAGTCACCAAAAAGTGCCCCAGTGGGGTAAGAGGAAGGAGTGTTGGTGGGACAACGCTGTTGGTGGGGTGATTCTCCCCGGCAGTTGTTGTTTCAGAAGTCTGTCCTTACCAGGCACATGAGTAGCAAAGGAAGTTCTCACAGCCCTCAAACGTCTGCTGTGGTCAGGGAAAGATTAAAAAAATGCGGCCCCTTCAGAAGTGACCCTGTGTTCAATGAGGACGTGTCTCACTGTGTGTCCCACTCTGCACAACTAAACACCCACCAGTGTGCACAGAGATGCTTCAAAGGGCTGAGACAATCCCTGTGAGAGGGCTCACGTAGCAGAAAGGCTGTTATTCCTCCCCAAGACATGTGTGGATTAATAGCTATCCTACTTGCTAAATGCAAAATAAGTAATCTCATTTTGTTAGTGCCTAACTGCCCACTCACAGGTTTCAAGGGCTCTTACAAGATTTATCCCTGGAAGTGTTCAAGACACGACTGGATGTGGCACTTAGTGCTGTGGTTTAGTTGACAAGGTGGTGACTGATCAAAGGTTGGACTCGATGATCTTGGAGGTCTTTCCCAACCTTAATGATTCTGTGATTCTATTCTATTTTGGAGCCTACGGTACAGGGGTGAATAACTGGAATTGCTGGAAATGTTACCAATGCAATTGGGTATGGAGCAGGGATGTCTGAGCTCATTTGCTGTTTGGCCAGTGACTCCAGACACTTTTTGCTCATTCTTGCCTTGGAGTGAATACAAAATGTGTGTCAGATCAGCAATGGAGATGTGCCACCAATGGGAGTGCTGCCTCTCTTGACTTACACCACTACAACCAGCCCAGAATGCAACCATTTATCCCTAAAGTTGTTCACAGGCATTTGTCCCTGCTTTACTGAGTATTAATCTTCTCCAGTGTTACAAAACCATGGCATGATGAAATAGATAGTACAGGTCTTGATCCTTCTCCTGGGTGCACAGGTGAAAACAAGAAGTGACTTAATTAAAGTTAATTCAGTTAGCTTGGTGTTAATTTTGCCTTCTCTATAAGATTTATGGGCATTTGTATGGAACAGAGGGGTGTGAGTTTGCACTCAGCCTTGCTCAGAGAGCTGTGGAACAGAAGGGATTCTACTGCTAGAAATTCCCCAAAATTTAGGTATAGCTTTATGACAGACTCATGCAGACGTGTTTCTTCTCTCAAACAGCTGTTTGTGTGCCACAAACAGCAAAGCAGCCTCTGTTTGTTGGACTCCTGAACTCCATGGGGAACAAACCATGACTGCTCACCGACTGGAGTCAAGGGTATTTATAATTTTCCATGGTCACCTCCTCTCCTGCAGTTGGAGGAATCAATCAAGCTCTCATGGCCCCTCAAGGAGGTGGAGAAGCCCTGAGAGCTGAGGAACAAGTAGGCTTTTGACCATGCATGGTCCTTTCCTTTTCTCTTAGTTTCTGTCTTCAGGTCATTTTCAACACAGGTTATTCCTCTGTCTCCTCAACTGGAGGATCAAAACTCTAATTTCTGCCCCTCTGCTCTCACAAGACCCTGCCTGCATCCAGCTCTGGAGTCCTCAGCACAAGAAGGACAATGACCTGTTGGAGTGAGCCCAGAGGAGGAACATGAGGATGATGAGAGGGATGGAGCACCTCTGCTATGAGGAAGGGCTGAGAGAGTTGGGGTAGTTTAGCCTGGAAAAGGGAAGGCTGGAAGGTGCCCTAATTGCAGCCTTCCAGTGCCTAAAGGGACTACAAGAGAGTTGTAGAAGGACTGTTTAAAGGACTTGTAGTGATAGGACCAAGGGACAATGACTTTAAACTCAAAGAGATTAGGGTTAGATGAGATATTAGGAAGAAATTTTTACTGTTAGGATGGTGAGGCACTGGCACAGGTTGTCCAGAGAATTTGTGGCTGCCCCATCCCTGGAAGTGTTTGAGACCAGGTTGAACAAGGCTTGGAGCAAATACCTGTAATAAAATGGTTGATGGTACTCACCAAGGCCCTAATTTTTGTCTGATGGGCCAGACCAAAGAAACTATTGAACACCTAAATCACAACACATCCCTCTGCCACCTTAGGTAAGCCAACACTCCCTAAGTGACAAGCCTAAGGCAGCAGGGTTTTGCCTTTCTCTTTAAATGGATTGCAAATTAATCATGTGTCAGGACTCTGGGATGTTCTCAAAATGTCCAGCAAACAAGACAAACCTGTACAGCTCAGGGAACTTGAGCTGCATTGGCTGTGAGTTGACAATGGCACCTTGGGTGGTCTCTGGTCAGGGCTGGGGCCACCACCCTGATCACTCCAGGGTAAGGTTGTTTAGTCTGTCTCAGAACTCCCTGGGATAGCTCAGCACAAGGATAAATCCCTTCTCACCAAGCTTTGAACCTAAACCTAAAGCAGGAAGAAACTGGCTCATTTCTGCCTCAAATCCCACGTGGCTGCTGGGTTTTGTGCTCAGGGATAACCTTCTGGGTGGACTGGAGAGAAGGTATCCTTGTAGGTGCATTCCCACCTCCAGGACAGAGCCTTTGGGATTAAGTGCCCAATATTTAGGACACAAAAGGATGTACAGTGCTCAGTCCTGACCTTGCTGTAACCTGTGGAGGAGCAACAAAGGTTCCCTTTAACCATGTATGGCACAAACAGCGAGGAACGCGCTTGTAGCAAAATCGGAAAGGAATCTGATAGAGAGCCCCAAAGACAAATGCCACTTTAGGCAATGTTGCTTTAAGCTGTTGACAGGAGCACCATCCAGAGAGGAACTGTGAGCTTTAAGTGCTTCTCTGCTTCTGGGTGGGATAAGGTGTCATGTAAAATGCATCCTGTGTTCTTGTTTCATCTCCCTCTCTCCACTCTTCTCCTGTGAGAGCGCACACACTGAAAGCATTAAAAACAGACTGCGGTGAGTTTGCTTCACTAACACATCAAAGGCATTGCTGGAATCTATTGATTCTGGCAGAATTGCAGAAACCAGTGACGTTTTCAGTGAGAAATCATGCACTTCTCAGTTGATTTCGGGACAGGTAAAAAAAAAGTGAAGAAAAAACCTCTACCTGTGCAAATATTCACTCTACAGAGAGGCTGATAAACTCTAAAATGTTTGGGCTGGCTCCCTTGGTGCCAGCAATTACTCAGGGATGACTTTATTGACAGACAGTGAAGCTTTATCTTACATGATCTTACAAAAACCTGTCCTATTTAAGTTTTGTTTTCTCTGCTTGTGAACAACACGTGACAGCTCTGACCTATTCTTTCCCTTCCTGTTTCTGAAGCAATGCACCCTATGCCAGTGAATGGCACTGGGACACAGCCCCATGACTTATCTCAAAAAGCCCAGAGATTATCAATGGCCCCAGGTCAGAAGCACAGGGCAGATTGTTGTTATTGGGAGTGGCCAAGGCAGATTCACCTCCAACACAGTTGCACCTTGACAGCAGTCTCGTTGGAATATCTCCATCTGCTCACAAGATCCACCAGCTATTTCTACTGAAAATACATTTCCTTTAATTTTGCCTCATAGACATGAAACCATTGTATTTGTATGTCACTTTAACTGAAACTACTCAGCTTCTACTGAAAATGTCTCTCTGCTGTAAGACCTGTATTACCCTTGTGCTTCAGTGCAAAATCTGAAAAGGACATAAATCAAACCATAGAGTGGGAAGAACTGTTTTGTTCTTCTCTGGTTTTGGAGTTTTAGTATTTGTAGGACTCTTTGGCTCTACTTTGTTTGCATCCTGCACACGAACAGCTTCCAAAAAGTGAAAGCATTAAGGTGTTTTCAAAAGGTGCCTGCAGACCACATCTTCTCCTTAGAAACATCCTCCTTGAGGCCTTCCTGGTCCCAGTCACTCACTGCTTTCTTCAAGCACAGCCCCTAAACGCAAGTCAGCAGCTGCAGCCCTCAGGCACGGGCTCTGCTGGTGGCACTGCTGTCACTGCCAGCCACAGCTCGTCCTGGCAGTGCTGTCCCTCTGCTCATCAAGGCCTTCTCCTTGTGCCTTGCTCACCAGCTCTGGGCTAGAGCCACAGGACACAGTGAAAAGCCACCCTCGCCTCCTCAGTGGGAAGAGCATCCACCTGGGCGCCTAATTATAGTGAGATGGAAAAACGTCCATGAAAGGATGAGGTTAAGTTTTCCAATACGTAGCACAACAGTAATCAATACTTGCATCAATACTTAATTTATCTGTGTCAAGCAGAACAGCTCCAGCAGGAGGGAATGAGATCATCTCTTCCGACCTGCAGTGTGCCATGGCCCACTCAGGGTGGGAAATGATGCTTTAAATCCCTTCACTCTCCGGCCTTAATTCTGAAAAGCTTGGATATGGCAGTGCTGCTGCCAGGAAGACTTTGACAGGATGGCCCCACTCTCAGCTCCTGCACAGAAGGAACACCTTAACCCCTCTGCAAACCCAAGCCCAGACCCCTAACCCCTGAGTGAAAACCCACTGGGATCAGCATGAGTCGCCTTTGATCTTGGGAGAATTTTCAGCTGGCCTCTGATGAAAGGCATTTGCCTCACAGCCACTGAGTCAAGCCTCTGGAGGACTTCTCTGCTTCTTGTAAAGAGCTGCAGTTTCAGTAAGAGACTGCAGCACTCCCCAGATATCATCCCCCATGAATGTGTTCTCCTGTACACTGCAGCGGCTGCTCAGCCAAGGTATTTGCAATGTTTTCTGTGAGATACTCATTTTTGGGCACCTCCCCGCGGGGACATCAATGGTGTGACTCAGTGACACCGAGAGTTTGCTGGGAAGTGGGGGAGAGCTGCCTGCCACGCACAAGTGGTGACATAAGTGGTGGGCAAGTTAGAAACAGCAACTCCTCTGTTGCAACAGGAGGTGAGGGTTTCATCTCCCCGTGAATGGTTCCCCTAACAGTGACTAAGCTGTTCCCTTCATCCAGCTACTGGAGAGCCTGTGCTACACACTGTGCATTCCTGTAAACCAGCCAGCTTCGGGTCATCCCATTTCAAGGCTTCCCAGAAGGGATCTCTCAATGTGCTGGTTTCATGAAAGATGCTGAATGCAGGCTGAATTGGATTTCAATCACTCTTTCCTTCCATGTTAAGCACTTCCCGTAGGAGTTGCAACCCTTCAATTTAGCTGACAGGAAGGTAAGGACATCTCGCTCTTAATGCCTGTCTGTTCATGTGTTCACAGCTTGGGGCTTGCTCCTGAATTGTGCTGTGTGTTATCACCCCTTTGCCTGCAACACGAGATGACCATCAACATTTTCACCACACTCTTCACAGAAAATCTATCTGGTGTTAGTGACAGCTGTGAACTTAGAGCACAATGTCTCCTCCTGGGTGCCTCAACCAAAACTGATGAATTGAGTCATATGTGCACCCTGGGACAGGGGTGCTGGCACATGGGCCTGTCCAGGAAAAGCTATCTCAATTCCAAGAATCACTGAGGAAAATTATAGAGGATAAAATTGGTCCCGGTGGATTCAACAAATCTCAGATTGCAGAGAGATTTCAAATTAATTGACAACCGTTATTTCCTCAAGGGTTTGTGTTTCTAAGCTTTCAGTGAACCATGAGTGTCTGCTGTTCCTGAGTCTTTTGGTTTAGACCTTACTCTGAAGGCCTGCATTAGGACTTTCTCACTATTGAGACGAGTCTCTAGCACCCAAATGAGTGTCTCCTGCTGCCCAAGCAATTGTGCAGGCTGTCCCTCCTCTTTTTGGGGACAGGACAAGAGAACGTGCCAAACATCCATCACACGGGCGAGTGCATTGCCGGAAGGGGCTCAGACATTGTCATGACAAGTAAATACAACAGCCTGCTCAGAACACAATAGAGGCTCCAGTTTATTCCTAAATTATTGATGTTCCCTGAGGAGTGGCTGTGTAGTGCTGACTTGGGCACTGTGGGAACACAATCTCTTCCCGGCGAGGCAGCAGCGGGCTCCTCCCCGCAGTATCTCCTGGTGGGATCACTGTGGAGCTTGGCCCATCCCAGGTGGGTTATCCAAGGGGGCAGGACATGGTTTTCGGTGCCAGCTGGGAGAGGACGTCTGCAGCATGGGGTGGCAGCCCCGTGGGTGGTGCTGTGGGTGGCAAAAGTCCTCTCCCCTGGCTAGCAGGCTGGCAGCACCTTTCCCCATGGAAAATAACATCGTTCACTTGGGATTTTGTCACCACTTTCTCAAGTCTCTGTTGTCTGCTCCCTACATGGGAGGATGACAAGCCAGGACTTGGAGTCCCTCACCCCACGGACTGTGATTCTGCTGCAGAGTGACACCCCTTAAAGGCTTTTAAAGGTGTTTGAGCTCAGTCTCACCATAGCCTGGTGAACATCCCAGAGTGCAGGAGCACGGACACAAAGCTGTGGGACACTGTGCAGCGTGGTCTGTGCACACCATGGAGCGGAGAGGTGTGGGGGAGCTCCTATGGATTCGTCCAAAGCCCCAGCTGTTTTCCAGGCAACCCAGATACTTCCACCCTCACACAGGAACTGTGCCTCTCCCCAGGGTAGTGCAGCACAGACATTCCACAGGCACCCCAGGCCAGGATACTGGGCTCTGGCAAGACATGGGTCTCTTGAGGGAATGGCACAAAATGTCACACCAGGGATTCCTTCTGACAGGTCCTGGTGCTGATCCTGGCTGTGAAGGGGTCCTGGCTTGGCTGCTGGAGCAAATAGTGATGCTGGAGAAAGTACCTCTGTACCTTGGGGAATCATTGCTAAAGCTAACAGGGAGTAAAATCCATCCTAAAATGCACCTCTCCCACCATGAGAAACAGCCTGGCAAGAGGGAGAAATAAGTGAATCCCAACAGACAGGACCTGGGATGAGCTAGAGTGAGTGGGGGAAGAGGAAAGATGGGGAGAAGGCATTGAGACAGCCTCTACAAGGTTCCACTTCCCTTTTTCTTAGTTGTGTGGCAATGCCATTCACTAGCAAACATGAATCAGTGGTGTTTCCCTGCTGTGTGCTCCCCAGAGAGCTGCTGCAGTTCTCCAGGAGACCTGGACCAGCCTCTCCGTGCTCCTGCACTGGCACGGGCCGAGGGCTGAGGCGAAGGAGCCACCAAGGACTCGCCTTGCCGTGGCTGAGCCCCAAGGTTGTCTCACAAAGCTTTTGGCAGATGTCAGCAGGAGCGAGGCTTGGCACAAAGACAGCGCTGCAGTTGGGGAAGCTGTGCTCTTGCATCTTGCCCAGCAAAGGTGGAGAATGGCATTTATGGCATTCCAAAGGCACACACACAGTTTTGGCACCTCCTGGCAGCCTAAGAGTTGTCACTGACAGAAAACAGCATCAGGAGCTCTACCACATCACCTCACCTTGTTTGCAAGGAGCCAGGCTTTATCCCTGCTCTCAGGAGGCACAACTTTTCCTGGCTCAGCAGCTTCCTGGGCAAGGTTGATTTACACTGACCCAGCCATGTGTGGTGAAGCGTGGATGCTGTCAGGCCTGGAGACTTCTGTCACCAGCTCCTTGCTTCGATGCAGAGCACAGTGAGAGCTTCAGCCATGGTGATTATGTGGCTGAGTCACCAGCATGGCCCCTGAACCCAGCTGTGTCCTCTGGACACGGTGGGCCGTGGCAAAATGTCACGTAGGACATCTTGTAGTAGATAGAGGGGTCCTCCTCCTTGGGCACTTTCCAAAATGACACTGCCCCAGGCAGATCAGGCACTTTGGTGCCAGCTTTGGAGGTGGGTGACAGCCACACAGAAGAAGGGAAACCATAGCCAAAGTCATTGATTTCAACAACAAATGGCACAAAGCTAGAGGGGGAAAAGGATCGAGCTCCTCCGGAGCCATCGGCTCTCTTCCAGCACCTCAAGGGTGAGCAACCCCCAGTGCAAGAGGAGGGTGCACCCACAGTGCTCCCAGTGCCCCCGACTCCCCTGGCTCTGTTGGTGGGTAGAAAAGCCACCCCACTTGGTGCCACCTGCAAGAGCCTCTGAGTCCCCAGCAGAGCTGCAGTCACCAGCCCCGTGGTGCCACAGGACTGTCCCCACAGGTCACTCCCTCTGCTGCACTACAGCCCTGCAGGGTTTGGTGTGGCCACCAAGGCTGCTGGAAAATGACATTTCAGTCCTGCTGGCAGGCTTCCAATTTCAACGTTTTTTCTTTCTTCCTTGAAAGAAGGCAAAGAGGGAAGCGAGGCCAGGGCGGGTCAAAACAGAGGTGGGAGGAGCTCAAACCAATGGCTTCTGACACTTTGTTTTGCTCAGGCCTCTTAGAAAGGCTTGTTTGGGAATGGGACATTTTGAAATGTCCTACTTAGATGGAAAATGCCTTATCTAGTAAAGAAAGCTAACCTCCTTCTCATCTGAGACGCCTAAAAAAATTTCCCTTGGCTTCCTTCCACACAGCTGACGGACGACCCCGTTCCAGCCCCGCGGTTGCGTGCTGGCTGCACCGTGTCCTGTCACGGGCGCTGTGCAGGGGGCATGGTGTCACTCCTCTGGGGCCTGGGACAGCAGCCAGGGTGCCTGAGGGTGGTCCTGCTTCCCCCGCTGGGGAGCTGAGGGGGTCGGTGCTGCCAGGGGCACAGGACAGCTCAGAACTTGCTGCTGCCTCTGGCTTGTCATCCAGCTGAGTGTTTTGGAAGTAACGATCTGCAGAGTGTAGACAGGTTTTAGTTAAAGGCACTGACATTTCCATCAGTGATAGTCAGCCTGCACCACCTCCATCTCCATCTCCATCTCCATCTCCACCTCCACCTCCATCTCCACCTCCATCTCCATTTCCAAGGCAAGCCTCTTCCTTCATCCCAGGAGCACAATCACATTCCCAGCTTCCTCCCAGTGCCACCCCGCAGGGATGAAGTTACAAACTGGCTGTCCTCTCCCACCAGGGTAACAAGTGTCACAGTTCTCTGTGCTCAGCTTGCCTGTGACCCACCTCCCACAGCTCCACCTGGGGGGGTTCAAAGCCAGCTCCAGGCAGTGATGGGCAGCGTAGCCATCTGTCCTAGCCATGATCCACCACCTCAGCAGGCTACCCAGATGGGCAGAGGGGACCAGCCAGGCTTGGGGAGGGTCTGATCCGTGTGTGCAAACATGGCCTGGGCCCTGCTGCTGGGAATAATAAAGGACTTTCTGCAATTACCCCGCATGTTTTGGAAGCCAGGATTTCAAAGCAGCAATCAAGCCCTGATTGATTAAACGCTCACCGCATTCCCGGGAGTGAGCTGCTGCCCCCCGGATAAATGGGAATAAGTCACAGGCAATTAGCGATTTGCCTGAGGTGCTTCTGCGTGTTGGTAATGTCTGGGCTCAGACTCCTCTGGCCCTGTTAGTCATTAGACCACACACTCTCCATCCCGACAGCCCTGGCAGGGTGGAAAGAGCAAAATAATCTGACTTCACGTTTATCTAGGAAAAAGTTTCCCACAGTCCCTTCTGGCTCTTTTTGTTTTGATTCCGAGGTTTTGTTTTTCTGAAAAGTTAAAATAAATCTTGAACTGCAACTGCTGGGCTTTTTTGAACACAGTTGGTTGCTAGAGCATCGTTTGAGGGAAACACATTAAAAAGCAGAACAGTGTGTTTATTGCCAGAGCCGGGCTGGCTGGACGAGGCTGATCGAGTATTTTAAGCACCGTGTGACATTTATGCATTGCAGAAAGCAGTTGTGGTCTCTCTGAGCTTGTGGCCGCTGCTTCTCTTCCTTCTGGACAGAATCTAATGGCCTTTGTCGCCAAGATCTGGATTTGCTGTGCAACACAGATCCTGATTTTCTGTCTGCTTACCCTGTGCTGTTCCCGGAGTGCCAGGGGAACACCCCCCTTGCTCCCCACTGACCGTCTCTTTTGCCCCCATCAGCACTGCTAAGGGCACTCACTTGGTATCAGTGTCCAACAAGCACTAAATCACATCTTAGTTGTCCCCAAGCCCAGCCCATAATTTGGAAATCAGTGAAAAAAATCTTTGTTCTTTCACACTTTCTTTCCCATTAAAGCCACTCTAAAGCAAATGTCGTCTTCTTTAGGGATGTGGTGTTTCTGAAAAGCTTTTAAGATTGTTTTTGTCTTTCTCTTTTCCCCTTTGCTATTCAGTACTATCGAAAGGGACTGGAATGACATTAATGGAAGTTAAACAGGGTTTTGACCTTCTCTAGAATGTGGAAACCAGCACTTAGTGTCTCCATCTCGCTGCACATTAGTGTGTTTTGAAAAGCCTTCCCATGTGATGGTTGGGATGAGCTGGCTGGAGGCCTCTTTCCAAGAAAGCCCCAAAAAAGCACTCTCTTTGCAGGGAAATGGGTATTTGTAGGTAAATGCAGCCCTTTCCCCCAGGTTGGCTATTTTAAAACTGTGCAGTAACAACCCAGAGAATTTCTTCAGCTGCACACACACTGCCAGTCTGTAAAACCTTGAACTTTGCTTTGTCTCGGTGTCTATTTGTTTGAGAATATCTCGACCTGCTGTTTTGGCAGTGTGGGATGGAAGTGCTGCACTGCTGACATCTGGGAAGCTGGGAGGAAGGGACTGTGTCCTCCCAAACCGTGCTGCCCACGGTGCTGTGGCTGATGTGATCCCACTGTGAGCTCTGGGAAAGGGCAAAGCTCCTCCATGTCCAGAATCCACGGTGGGGTCAGGGCCATCCAGCACTGACACCCAGCTTCAAATGCTTCTCCTGGACAAAAGGATCTAATTAAGCCCCAGAGGACTGAACATATACTAAGCTAGCACTTTGTTTTGGGATACTACAGATTTTTCAGACAGAGAAAGCTGTTGTGTTTCACTTGAAGATGTGACCTTTATATTGCAATTAGGTGTATCTTCACTTCAATCAAAGTTGTCTCATAACCAAATGGTGTCCTAAAAGCTGATAAAGCAGCATTCCTGACCACTGCACACATTTTTTGAGTATCTCAGTGATATGGATTTCATTCCTTGCAAGTCAGCGGAAAAACCTCCAGTGACTCAGAAGGGATAGGAATCCTTACGAAAATAATCCGTGCTGGAAAACCAACACTTCCCCTCCGCTATCTCTGCTTGCTGCCCGCGGGGGTGAGAGCAGTACAGCCAGACAAGGACTTCTCCTGCCCACACCGGCTCGGGTTACACTGCGGAGTAAGGAAGGCACCCGCAGCCCTGCCTCGCCTGCCAGTGCAGCCCAGGACAGACCTGCTGACAGCAGCCGTCACTGCCAGCGTCAGAGAGAAAATCTGGATGGGAACTCAAAGAAAGACCCTGTGTGACCGTTCTTCAAAACCCTTTAAAGTGTGATTTCCACATGGCATCATTCCACGTACCACACCTCACCTGGCTCCATGCACGGGGGTGGAGATGTGACCCAATGGAGATGTGCTTCCTGGGGTCGGGCATTTGCACCCTAACCTGGTCATGCTTTCGTGGTGCACCTTCAATTTGTGTTTTCTGGCATCTCCTTTGCATTGCTGCTGCTTGTGTACAGCCAACTCTTTTCATGGCTGCCATCCCCATCCTGAGAGTGGGATCCGATAAAGTGGGATGGGATGGGATGGGATGGGATGGGATGGGATGGGATGGGATGGGATGGGATGGGATGGGATGG
>VZTJ01001761.1:466354-482890 GCA_013397795.1 Orthonyx spaldingii | reverse complement strand
GGGGTGGGATGGGGTGGGGTGGGGTGGGATGGGGTGGGATGGGGTGGGAACTGTGCAGGCAGAGGAAGCCATCCCAAGGTGTGAGTGGCATTGTCACCACATTGGGATGGTAGGTCTCTGGAAGAACCCATCACAAGAGGGAAGCCTTCTCCTCTGGTGGCTGAGATGTGTGAAGCTGATCTCAAAATGCTGAGGAGGGTCCTCCCCCTGGGGGGTTGAGATCAGGGAGGCTTGTGGCAGTAGGAACTGAGAAAGTGCCAGTGTGACAGAGTGGGGAGCTACACCCACACTCCTGCTCTACGTTACTCCCTGGCACAGGATCCCAGCAGGACCTCCCCTCCATCCATGGGCTGTGCTTCCCTCAGGCTTGGCTGTGTAGCTGCAAGCATACCCTGGTCTTTCTAAGACAGAGGAAATCTCCCTCGAAACCAAGTGGCCTCTCCGGCTGCAGCTTTATCTTCTCCTTCCTGTTTACTGAGGAGGTCCCTGAAAGGGCCGCTTGTTCCCACCATCACAGCGCCCAGCACCTCTCAGGATGTCTCCCACCACCCTGGGAGCCCTGCACTGCCACCTCCCTTGCCCTCTCCATCTGCCCTCACCCTGTGCTGTGCACAGCAGGCCCAGCAGTGCCAGTGCCCTCCCTGCCTGCGGAGCTGCCCCTTCCCTGCACTGCCATCCCACTCGCTTCCCTTCCACCTTTGGTCAAGCTCTTCATCCTGACATTTAAAACATTGGGCTGAGCAGCCTCTACTCACATCTCAGCTCGGCTTTCCTCCTACTCTTCCTCTCCTCATGGTACCACCACAGGCTCATCTCTTCTTCCACTCTCTTCATCTCTGGCTCCTGCTCCTGCCTCCCACGCCCCATCTCTCCAGGCTGCTCCTTCTGGTCTTGCTTTCACCTGTGGAGCAACTGGCCCATCTTCCCCACACTGCTCCATAGCTGCCTTCCTTCAGCTTGCCTTTCACCTATGCTCCCTGCTCAGTATTGTTTGCTCCTCTTTCAGGCCTTAGGACAAAAATATCTCCCCACCCAGGCAGCCTTTGCTGCTGGTCAGATCTCCTCGTGAGTTGTGTGAGCAATGTTGTCTATGTGCTGGGCAAATACACTGACCCAACGGGAAAGAGCAGGCAATTCCTGTGAAAATGTGTTCTCATGTTACTGCTTTTCATCGCCTTTTTTTTTTTTTTTTTTTAATATCTCATTCTCACCAGTTTGATGCTTGATTTTTATTTCAAAGCACACAGGCATGCCCCCGCCCTCTGTTCCTGAGTGCAGGAGGTTATTGCAGTGTTGCAACTGTGTCAAAGAAAACTATCCCCTGTATAGAGCAAGATGTGCTGAAAGCCTCAAGGTCACAGCCATAAATCCTGCTCACCTCCCTCTCTCTTGTTTGCTCTCTGCCTAAGGTGTGTTGGGCATTGCTGTGCCCCCGTTTCCCTCCTTCTGGAGGTACCCATTGGTTTGTTCTCCTGGCAGCAGAACAGAGCAGTGAGTTTGGCATGGGATGGAGCCCCTTGTCTGCTCCTCAGCAAACCCCCAGGTGTCTGCCCCCCTCCTGCTGCAGATGTGGCAGGACACGGGCAGGAGGTGAGGGCTGTGGCACAGGATGTGGGCGATGCAGATCCCACTGCTTCACCCCTCGAGGGAAATGACATCTCCAGCCTCCTCCACAGCACCCTGACTGTGTTTCTGTGCTCTTGGGGGGTGCATTGCTCCCAGTCCCTCATGCTGGAGTTGTTCCCCTTTCCACAGGCTCTTTAAAATAGCCAGGAGCCAAGGAGAGGATGACCTGGGAGTTGAGAAGCTTCCTTGTGTGGTGGGACAGCTCACTTGGTCTGAGAGAGGCAGATGGGTTTCCCACAGCTCTGTGCCCTGACCACAAAGTGCTGCTGCTGGGTCCCAATGGCTTTGTGACTTCCCCCTGAAATGTCAGCTGCTGAACGGGAGCTGCATGTTCCAGGGCTGATTGGAGCTGTGTTTCTTGTGGATAAGCTCTCAGCCAGGAGAGAAACCCTGTGCTAATAAAATTGCAGCTTAGAGACAAGCACGAGCAGATACAGCCTTGAGGGTCCCTGATGCAGAGTAGCTCCCTGCAGTCCCCGAGGTGAGTGAGAGGATTTTTGCACTGTCTCATTTAAGAGTTATAAAGCCGAGGAGAATTTAGCTCAATCTCCATCCTCAGGGTGCCTTCTTCAGTCACTGAGACCTGGCTGGCATTGCCACAGCATCATGAAACCATTGACTTGAGCATGTCTGGCAGGCCTTTGGATGGCATCTGGTCCCAGCCCCTGCTCAAAGCACGGCCAGCATAGTTCAAACATCTCAGGGAATTGTTCCGCTGAGCTCTGAGTATCTCTAAGGCTGCAGATTACACAGCATCTCTGGTCAATCTGGTCCAGTGTGTGACCACCCTCATAGGGAGAGAACTTTTTCTAGCACCTAATCAGAATTTCCCTCTTGCAAGCCATTTCTGCTGCCTCTCTTCCTCTCCCTGTGCACCTCCACCATGACACCCCCTGTGCCTCTGCCAAAGAACTCCAACTCCTTGGCTTGTCCTTTTGAAGTTCTGGCCATTGGAAATGCCAGCTGCCAATGTGGTATTTGTAAAGAACCAAGACAAGCTTCACTCTTTGCCCATGAGACACAACCCCCAGCACAGGAAGTTTCTGATTTGGGAGACAGATTAAGTGCATGAGGCTTTGTGCCCAGCCCACCTACCTGACATGTCCAACCCATTAGTGAAGCTTGCATGGTGCAGAGATCTGCCCATTTCATGTGCCAGCCCTCCAGGAGCATTACACCAGCCCTGCTGCATTTTCTGCCCAGCAAAGTTTGGATGTCATTACCACATCCATACAGGAATATTTTGGGCATCTCCATCTGCACTGGGTTCACTGGGTTCCTGAGGAGCTATTGGAAACATTGCAATGCTCTTCAGTGTGGTGGTGAAAGGACTGAGCCCTGCAGAGTGGTGTCAGAAAGAGAGAGATTGGGCTCTTGCCACAGAGGAAATGGGAGCAGAAGGATCAAAGTCTGTGACTAATGATGCAAGCTGTGTATCCAAAGGGTACTTCTACCCCTGAGAACACAGGGAAAGCAACAAGCCTGGCCTGGGGTTCAGACCTGGCACAACTTTGTACAAAAAAGGGAAAATAAAGGATGACAGACTCAAAATTACAGCCCTGCTGGGTTCTGTCTGCTCAGAGCTGCGCAAGATCCTCACAGCTTGGACCCCAGCTAACACCAAGATTGTCTTGGAATTACCTCTCCTTTGACTCATGGTGTTTCTGCAGGATGCCTTGACTATAATGTTACTCCTTCCCGAGTGCAATTATCAGGGAAGCGTTCGTTTTCACTGTTTAGCACAGAGCAGACATTAAACACCCCTCATGTGCAGGGGAGGGGAAGTCAGCAGCCAGCCCTGGGTCTGCTGAGTCAGTAGGGATTTCTCTGGGATGTGCATCAGACCCTGAAAACTGGGTAGTTGCCCACTGCTTTCAGCCAGCAAGAGCACCTAAGAGCCTGTGGCACTCATCCTGACACACAAAAAAACCCAAAAAAAGCCACAAACTGATCATGTGGAGCACTTGCTCACTCATTTTTCCACTGTGCAGAATTAGCTTCCTCTCAGGCAGACCTGGGTTGGAGACACCCAGCTGGAGCAGTCCAAAACAGACCCATGGTGTGAGCTAGCAGCACGGACTGGCAGATCTGTGTGCCCTTCTTCACCTATTATCATTGTTCTTCACCTCTGAGTGCCCGTCTGGGGCTCATTTACTGCACTGGGCCCCTCCTCACAACCTGGGACTGAGGGGCTTGTTCCTTCTGCAAAGACTGTGTGTCAGGGAAGCCTGATCCATGAATCAGTTCTCCTTCAGGACTTACTCTTTCACTGCAAAAAGGATGTTCCTCCCCACAGACATGTGTGTCAGTCCCTTGAGCCAGCAGGGCCTTTGGTGCTGGGGTTATGGTGGAAGCAGAGGGCTCATACTCTTCTTCACCTGTATTTGTTCAAACTCTCTAGTTATTAAAGCAGAAATTCAGCCTGTTTGCATATTCCTATGTCACTGCTGTTTAGTGACCTGGCAAACACATCTTTGTGGTGACATGACCACTTGCTATAAAAGCTCTTTCCCCAGGAGCTGGGAGAGGAGGGAGGAGAATGTTGGATCACAGCAGTTAGAGAGGTGGAAAGTGCCCAAAATGCAAAGTCTTTTGTTTGTTTGTTGTTTGTTTTCCTTTAGTACATAGATTAATTGAAGTCAAAACCCAACTCTGGTCACTGAGCAGAAAATCCAACCCAGGGGGTGGGCAGGCAACCCTCTCCAGGCTCACCACACCCACTCTGGAGGGGTCCCCAGGGCCCTACCAGAACTTGTCCAAATCCTGTGCACACAGTCTGCCAGATTTTGCAGACACTTCATCTTTTTAGCAGGGTGAATAATGAGGATACATTGCTCTGCTGACTGCGTGGGGCTGCTTACGCAGAAAAGCGCTGCAGCTTTGGAAACTGAAGATCACACCGCCACAATCTGCTTTCTGGTGGCGATGTCCACCTGCTTCCATTACCTCTGAGCACAGGATGATGCTGCAGCCAAAAGCCCAGTGGCCTCAAATCAGGCAGAATACACAAATCAGGCAGTTAGCACACAATTACAGAGCAGGTAGGAGATTTCTTTGGATTCAAGGAATGGAGACGTCAGAAGCAGCTGCACTGCTATTATCACCTATAAAAAACAGCTCTCGGTGATTCCAGGAGAACAAGGAAGATGAGGTAATTATGGTTTTGGCACGCTTAGCACTGGCTGAGGGCATTTTCAGTCAAGCCAGGACAGAGAGTGTATTGTTTCTTTCCAAGGCAGTTGAGACAACTGTCCACGTTACAGGAGTCCCTTCTCCCCTTCGGAAATCCAGCTGTTGCACAGCACATGGAAACACTGAGCAGCTGCTGGGGGCCATCCACCAGAACCTGCTGGGCACTTTTAGGTGGACAGGATGCAGTTGTCCTAAACTATTTTGGACCTGGAGCACACCAGCTATCCTGGCTCCAGAGCGAGTGAAAGACTCGACAGCTGCGAGGGCTTTCAAGGATGATCAACTGCATCAGCCAGGGAGCCTCTGGGAGACAAAGATGAGCCTTTTGGGAGCCCTGGGAGGAACACTTCCCCTTAGGCTGCCCCCAGGGCCAGGAGGGATGGAGGAAGGGATGAATGGCCAGTTGGCTTGCTTCTGCCTGGACATCCAGAGCTGGCTTTAAAAAATGTGAAGGAAAGCTTAGGGTCCCTTCCAGCAACCTGCATGCCTAAACAAAGACTCCCACTGTGAGAAGATCCTGGAGACTAGGGCAAGGACTTTTTCTGGGAGAAGCAGCTGGTAAGGTGTGGTACAGAGATCTTCCCATGCTTGGCCTTGGCAGGAGTGATTGGAGCCCATGGAGACAGCAGGCAGCAAGGGAAGGGTCAAGGGTGGCAGGAAAGGGCTCTCCTGGAGCAGGTCCCGGCTGCTGGGCAGACTGTGCTTGCTGGCAAATGGCAGAAACAACTGAGGTGGAGGGGAAAATGCGAGATTCTGTAAAACTCTGAAACAGGGTAAATGTTACAATTTTACCTTTTAACTTTCTTCCACCTTCTTTTGTTTTTTTTTTTGTTCTAGTGTGACAGATGCTATTCCTCTCCCAAGGACTTCAGCCAGGCACACATTCCACCGACACTTGGGCCACTGGGAAGCCCAATAGGAATACCTGTGTCTGTGTCCAGCAGGGGTCACTGATGATTTTCTTTTGTTTAAAGCTTTTTTTTCCCCCTCTCTTCTTTCTATCTTTTTTGAGAGGTCTGCCATTCCAAGAAAGCATCCATGTTGTGGGTAGGAGTGCCCTGTTGGAGCCAGCTAGGAGTGTGGTGAAATGTCCTCTCAAGGATGCCTTGAGCAGGATTGAAAGCAGTGGGCAGCAGCAGTGGGATGGATGCCGGAGCCGACCAGTGCAGCATCCCCCTCACACCAGGACTGCACTGGGACAGAGTCTAGACTTAAACTCATGGCCAGTGGACCAGTTTGGCTGTGAAGGTCCTGTCAAACAAGACACACCATGTATCCAGCACAAGTCTCCAGCTCTCTCGTGCTCCTCCAGTGAGGAAAAGTTGCTGCCATTCCTCCAGGATAGGACCCAGCCTTTGTCGTCTTAGTTTATTAAGACGACTGGTTAATGGCTCGCTGTGGTTTTATTGTGTTCACTAATGGATTTTATACAAAACAATTCGTTGATGGGGCTGTAAAGGACAGCAGCCTGCGCTGGTGATGCTTCTGCAAAGCTTCCCTGTCCTTGCTGGTGATATTTGCTGGGGCAGTGCAGGAATGTTGCTCCTTCTATGTCAGGACATGATGATATACTGGTGCACATAAACTCCACTCTGCTTTCTTCTAATGCCAGGCAAACAGTTTGCCATTACAATGTGTCCAGGAGAAACTGTCTTTCTGTCTGCTGATGAAGGTGGATGCAGAGAGAGTTTGTTATCACTGGAAATTCCTCAGTGAATGGCTTCAGTGGCTGGCACTGGAGCAACCAGTGAACTGCACTCTGATCATGACTTTGCTATTCATTTCCCATCAGGTTTGGCCTTGGCATTTTTTTCTAACTCCTGATTCCCAAACCAGTATTTGCCTTCCATAAAGGTTGCTGCATGAGTACATTCTCTCTGAATGATCATGTGGCTGCTTTGTTATTTAACAAGACTCCTGTTCATGAAAAACAGCAAAAAAACCAAACAAAAAGAGTTTCTGAAAACCTTTCTGTCTTGTGAAGATGCAGTAATAGATGTTCTCACCACAGCTCCATCCTTCTTGTAGTGATGAGTGTTGCTCCATCCTGTACTTTGCCCCAACTAAACAACAAGCTTGTATTTACCCAATTCAATACATGTCCTGTAAGGCAGCTTGTTCCACTTTCCCAAAAGCATTCCACTTTTCCCAAAAGTACCTTCTACTGGTAACAGAGAGGGCACATATCCCTTTATGGCTTATCCCTTTGATTTCAGAGGTGAGAGACTTACTTTTTGTCTGAGGAAAATATTTATCAATATCCCTAGCAGGCTAAAGCCTCAAATCCCAGGTTAGACTGCCTTTGATATTACAAACCAGCAGAATAATTTCATGCTGTCAAAGGAAGGAACATGAAAATACATTGACTTTCTTATCTAGTATCTCTTCTTAACGAATCTATGGAAAGGTTTGGCCATTGCATTAGTTTTTATTGGCACACAGTAAAGAAAAAAGATGTATCTGGATGCCTTGCAGACTATACANTTTTTTTTTGTCAATAAACTTACTTTTGCTTTCGATCCTGGACTGGAGATTGTCCTTATTTCTGACAAGATGTATCTGGATGCCTTGCAGACTATACACCTTATTACCACCAGTTCCCTCAATCCCACATCATTCCCCCAGATGGGATGTGCCATCTGCAGCTACAGGGTGGGGCATCCTCACACAGACCCACCAGAAGAGGTTTTGCCCTGGAACTCACTGCAAATCTATACCTGTTTTGTTCTCCTTCCTCACACTCTTCCTCCTTCCATTACAAATTACAGCATTTAGAGGCTTTCAGCCCAAAAAGCCATGCTGCTGACATAAATGACATGACTTACCACAGTAGGAACATGCTGCCTGGAGGAATTCACGTCACAGATCTCAGCTCCTGTGGAAGCATCTAACCAAAATTTTCAGATGAGTTCAGTTCCTGACTTTCTCACCCTTGCTTGCAGTGAGAATTTCTGCATAACTAGGTCTCTTCTTAATCTGACTCTCTACATCTAATGCTTGTAGAAGTGCTATTCTTTAAAATAAATACCCACAGAATATGATCTTGCTATGCTCACATAATCAGAACACCTCCTAAAAGGCATCTCTTTAGACCAAGACACCTATCGATCTTAACCACCAAGATGAGCAGTGGCAGATTTAATTGTAAGGGTTTGCTCCTTGGTACGTCCAACAAGAGTGGGGAACCATCTGCCCAACTGAAAAGCATAAATTAAGCAGGGAAAGAGAATCTGTGTCACCGATCTTCTGAGAGGTGACGGGTATCGACAGAGAGGAAACAGTTTAAGCCAACCCAAAAAATTATCAAGAGCCTGCAACAGGAAGACTTTTTGAAGACAGCATGTCCTGCTGAGTGTGAGGACAAAGCCGTGTGCTCTCTGGTTGTATCAGCTGCATACCAAGGGGAGTAGCTCCAGCTGAAGCATGAACATCTGGTTTCCTATTTGAGGAGTCACAATCAATCTGCTCCAGTAGCACAAACTGCTTACTTCACCCCAAACTTATAGCTCTTGTGAAACCATCACTGGAGAACCATCTGCTTTTGAGTTGTCTTGTCAGTATCTGTCTTGTGAAAGATATTTTCAGGATGTCAACAAACAACCTCATCCAAAAAGTTCTTCCATGTTTCTTGTCATCCATGACGGCATATATTTAGATGCCATATGCCCTGTACTTTGCTTCCCTGGAAACTCAGGGCTGGCTTGTGCCAAGAATTGCACATAAGAAATTTCCCATGTGTTACTGTTCATAGGTTCTTGCTCAGCCCTGGGGCTGGAGCGTAACACACGTGTGCATGTTTGAAAATAGATTGTCTTGGTGTCCCACTCACAGGCTGTGAGCCCACCCGCCTCCCCCACTCCTGCTTCACTGCAGTCATTTCATCAGTTGGGACGCACAAAGCAGGAATTTTGCTAACCCTTTCTCCTCTGAAATGTTATTTTTTGTCTTCCCCTCCATCACAGCCCACGTGCAGACCCAGTGTGTAAGAATGCATCGTGCATGATTCAACGCCACCCAAAAATTCTGCTGAGCTCCTCACACCCGGCACCAATGGGAACCTTTGTGTGGTGTGTGACTGCAGAATGCCAGCCTCCCAGTGTGTAAAACACATTTAGCTCCAAACAACCCACGTGCACACCAGAGGACTCATGACATTCGTGGTCCAGAAAGTGGTGCTTTGTTCTGCGTCCCTGCCCTGCCTGACTCCGGGCGAATGCAATTGGAAATGCCAGAGACGCAGCTCCCGAGTAACGTAAGAGCAGGATTACAGTTTTCCTGACATCGGAGGGGGGTGACAACAATGCAGCTGACGTAGGAGGGGACGGGTTACAGCGCATCTGACAGAGCAGCAATTATAGGAAATGTATTTGCAGGGATGGATGGATGGAAAACGAATTGAATGTGCCGTTCCAGAGGGGGACAATAAAGGCGTGTTGCAACGGTCCTTCCCCCCGCTGCAGAGCCGCATTTCTCACTTGTCCACCGGCACAAACAGTCTGTGCTGCATGGCAGGAAATATCCGACGCAAATATCGCATCAATCTCTGAGGAAGGATACCTGTTTTCGTAACTGCCTCGTTGACGAAGGGCTCTTGGTAGGGGCTCAGACAATAGGTGGATATATCAGGTTTTCCCTGTGGAATAACTGTACCACCAGCGCCGTGCTGTAAACACAACTTTTATTTTGTTTCTGTTTTCTTTCAGAGCAAGCAAAGTAGAGAAGGGGAAGGGGGAGGGGAGAAGCTCCTGATTTTTTGGTATGCAGTAGAAAAATGCCATTAAAACCCTCTTCAGAGGAGCCTGTGCACATCCCCTTGCCTGGCAGAGGTACAGGCAGGCACAAGCAGATGAAGCAATTACCTGGGACTCCGGGGAAGTGATTGCCTTTCCATTTCAAACTGCAGCGAGAGCACAGCAGATCTCAGACTCTAATGCATGAATGTAGAGGAAAGGTGAGGGGGCCCTTATTAATTTTGTCCCTGGGGAATGATTTGGAGCTTTCTGCATGAATCACTCACAAGGCGAGGGGAGGGGAGCGGAGGCTGCAGCGAGGGGACATCAAAACTGCCTCGCTCAGGTCACTGTTTCCAGCACAGCCACCAACAAAGAACATACGTGTGCAGTGAATTCCATTGTCTCAGGATGCTTCCTGTTGGGCACGTGGCCACGGCGGCCACAGCTGCACGGCCGGGGCACCCCCGCATCCTATGGCACTCCTGTAAAGCACAATGGGACACTTGGGACAGCCAGTCCAAGAGGAACAAGGCTGAATTCCCTTCCTGCCCTCACAGATTGTCCCTCCAGCCCAGCACAGGGGCAGACATCCAGTCCTGCACTGGCTGAGGGATAACTGGCAGGTCTTTTCCAGGTGGGAACACCTCATGGCAGCTTCAGCAGCTGTAAGGACAGGGGCAACAGTCTTCAGTCTCCTGGCCTGCCCACGGGAAGGTTCCCAAACTCATTGAACAGGGGCTGGTTTCCCACCACTCCCATCAGGCTGGCAGAATTTCCCCGACTCTTTGTACAGATCCCAAAGAGAAAAGATCCCGGAGAAGGAGAAGGGGAAGAATAATTTCACAGGAAAGAAATCCCCTGTCAAATGGATCGTGGACATGCCTCCCTCCCACCTCTGCTCTCATATTTGAAGTCTACTTAGCATTTATGTTTTGCTTTGGAAGCTGGCAGCTTCCTCCTGATCTTACACTGCTAAACTTCCCTGATAAGTTGTGGCCTAAAAAAACCCCAAACAACAAAGCAACACATGAGCTACTACAGTGTGTAGGATGTTTCAGGGAGCAGTGAGAAGTAATACACACTTTCAACAGAAACTGCTGGCAAAGAGTGGCAAAGCTTGGGAGTACCAGAAATCAACTGGCACTATTTGAACTGCTCTCTGTCCATATTTCACCTGGGAGTGGGAGGATAACATTAAACTACAAGTACTAATCTTACAGAAAGTCCAGCCTGATAGAAAAATTACAGGTAAGAGCTGCCTCTTGTATAAACTGTATTAAACCCAGCATGTACATAACTGTATTTATACCAGCTGTAAGATTAATATTAATCACTTAATTCCAGTGTGAAGGATGGAGTTAAAGCACTTTGGCTGAGCTCAGGACACACAAAGGTATTTCACAGCTCTGCCACAGACTCACCCCATCACCATCATGGGCAAGACACTTCATCCCTGTAGTCTTTTTGCCCTCCAGGTAAAGTGTGGGAAATTACATCTTTTCTTTATCTGTTGTCCCCTTTTGTCTGTGAAGATTGTACGGTCTTGGTGGGAAAGCGCCATTTCCAGGTGTTGGTCTGTGGGCATCTGAAGTCCAGGAGGTTCTGCTCCAGGAAGGTCTCTGCCTGGCTGATCCTGATGCCAGCAGTAACAGCAGCTTCATGTAGATGTGCTCAGACCCAGAGGCTTTTGGTCCTCTTCAGTCAAATTTTGGTAGAGTAAGTGCTTTACCTCACAGGATACCTTGAGGATGGATGTTTTAAGAGATGTAAATAAAGTGACTTTCTTCTACATTTAAATGGGCACAGATTTACAGTCGATTAATCAGTAGATTGCAGATGGGTGTTCACTTTTGCTACCATCACCACCTCTGGTCATTAAGCTTAAACAACTGGAAAAAAGCCCTAATTCGAAAGCCATTGTTCCATGCTGGCTGTTTAGCTTCTGCATTTTATTTATCCTGGGCAATGGAAACAACCAGTCCCACTTCTCTTTTTCTACATAATTTTTTCATGTATTTGTTGCCAGCTGTCAGTCAGGCTCACATGTCCCGGCACAGTGGAGCACTGTGAGAGTGACAAACGCGGAAGGGAAATGATTACAATGAAACAGAGACGCTCTCAAGGGCATAGACCACCTTGTTTGTTCTCTGTTTGTACTTCCCTTTGTTTTATACAAACAAAGTCAGAGCCTTGGTATTAGCAGCAGATTTTGTACCACATTATATTCAGGAGGGTGAAAAACCCAAACATACCTGGTGGTGACCCCTTCAGGAGTTATTTCATAGCCCTAGATAAGGATGGATGATGAAGAGAAGCTCTGTGTGCCTTTATTCTGCAAGACAAGCTCAATGCATTATGTCAGTGAGATGTCATCGCCTCATTAATTATGAAATGTCATAAACCTTAATGACAAAAGATCGTTGTTGTGATGGTAATTATGTAACCGTGATGCAATGTTATGACCAAAGACATTCCAGTGGTCTGAAATATATTTGTGGATGCCATTGTGGTGTCTCAGTAAGGACATGCTAGCTCTAAAGTATTCTTGCCAAAATTGCAGTGGCAGCCTGGATTTTTTCAAATCCAAAGACACTTTGAAGTCGTATTAGAAACAGTCATGCACCACTTTTTTCAAGATAATGCTTTTGTCTTTAAAATAAGCCTACAAGTATTTCAGTTGGTTATCTCACCTTCTTTACTGCAAATGTCAATATACTTTTTGTACGGTGACACCTTCCATTTCACTTCTTTTTAGGCCAGAATCTAACTTGGTGTGACCAGAAACTACTTGATTGACTTCAGCAAGGTTTTACTCAATTAAATTGTGTAAAATAGTCAAACAAATCTGACTTGCAAAATAATCACGCTGGTATTTTCTGAGAAAAAAACCCCAAACAACAACCCCAACACACAAACCCAAAAACAAACCCAAAACACATCTCCCCCCGCCTAAAAAAAAAAAAAAAAAAAAAAAAAAAAAAAAAAAAAAAAAAAAAAAAAAAAGATAAAAGAAAAGAAACAAAACCAAATAACTACAGCTGTACTGCAACAGTGCTCCAGCAAACCTGCCACAGCAAGTCAGACTGACTTTAGCTGTGGAGGGTGAAATGGGTAGAAAGGAATGTCTCCACTTCTTGGTTTGTTTTCTTTTTGCCAAGTGAAGAAAGTTGTTATTGTTGTTAGTTTGTTTTGAAACTGATAGAAAATGCTGAGTGAAATGACTAAAGAATGAATTGCTGGAAATATCTGCAAGATGAGTTCTGGAAGGCATCAGTCTCCATGTGCATTCCCATGCACAGATCACGCTGCCCTCAGGGAGGGAGCACAGAGCTGCTGCAATGGAAAAACTTAGCAGTTGTGTCCTCCCAGCTTCTCCCTCTTCCTAGAGGAGTCAAAGGAACATCCTCGTGGATATGCCCTGAAAAGTGCCTCTCCACTTCCCTCGCTTTTCTTCCCTGATTATGAACAAGCCAGCTCTGTAATTACACCTCTCCCGACCGCGGATATCATGGAATCATCCAAGGTGACTCCTCGTCCAGGATATCTAAAACACCAGAGGGCAGCAAAAGTGTTAAAGCAGAAACTGCAAAAGCCTCAACCTTCCCAACAGCAGCACCTCTCCGAGCTGATAAAACTCGATTGCATAAGGTTTGTGATGCCTTCACAGCATTCAGAGTGAAAGTGGCAGAAAAACGATGTAATTATGACACTACAGAAACTGTGCAATGGTTACTTCTGAGCGGTGCTGCTGGAAGCTGCTTTGACCTGGATGAATGAAAATGGAAGAGAAACACCAAAAGGTTGCTGAGAATAAGAGATGTAGGGAGTCTTTAATTCCCAGCAAATGATACAACAGTGTGATGACTTCAGGAATTAGGTGCTCCCTCCTTCACTGCAGATGCTCTGGAGGTCACTGTAAGTACCTTCCACAGAGAGCAGCACTTGCCAGTCCTTCTTGCCTCTTCCATCCAAAGCAGGTAATTAAAATCAGGGTGGTAGATTCTCCTCTGGTGAGGTTTCACACTCTCCAGGAAGTCCCAGGGCACAGGTGTCCACCTCTGCGTAGGATGGAAAAATTGTGAGATGTTGGAGAGAGCACCAAATCCAGTCCTCTTCTCATTTTGGAAGAAGGAAATTCTGAGTCCTTAAAAAAGGAATAAAAATGTTTCACTCCTAGCTGGGGCTGGATGTCTTTGAGTGTTCTTTCTAAAAAGACCAGCTCTGTTTGCCATCCTAAAGCACTTAATCAATTTCAAATGAAAACAGCAACTATAATTAAAGGGAGGAAAATCCCACCACAGCAGAGGAACCATTATTAAGGTAATTCTTTTCTTTATAACTCCTGGGGCACTGTTCACATGCAGCTGCTACTGTGTGTGCTGTTTGTGCGTCACCTCCTCCTCATGAGCTCCACAGAGAATATACTGTTAGCTTAATAATAACAATAATAACAATAATAATAAGTCAGCTTTTCATGTGAGTTATTCAAGGTACTGTGTAAGCACTAATTGAATGCTACAATAGCCTGGGCTGGCTCTGTGCTATTCCCCTCTTTACAGCACATGCCACAGCAGTCCCGTGACCTGGGTCACACCATGTGAGCAGCTCCTGTCCTTCAGCTCCTGACCACCAGCTCTGCCCTCTCCCAGCTCCATTCACAGAAAGCAAGCATTGGGACAGCGTGGTTTTAGTGTAAAAACAAAGTTTGGGGGTTCATTTCATGTGTTGTTTCTCCACGTTTCTAAGAGAAGGAAACATTCAAACATTAAAACTTCACTAAAACATCCTGATAGATCTCTCTCAAGCTGTATCATCCGTTGATGATACACAGCTCATGGATCATGTAATTTGATTTATGCAGAGCACTGCATCTTCCTCATCCCACCTTTAAATTTACAAAAATGGACAAAAAGCTTGCTGTCCTCCCCTAGCAAGTCCCTCTTGAACCCTTTAGGAGTCATTCAGGACCTTAAGGAGAACATCAACAGGTGAAAATAATCTCAGAATCACAGAACTGTCAGGTTGGAGTGACCTCTGGAGATCACCCAGTCCAACCCCCTGCCAAGGCAGGGTCACACAGCGCAGTGACACAGGAACACATCCAGGTGGGTCTGGAATGTCTCCAGAGAGGGAATTCTGTGTCCTCCCTGGGCAGCTGTTCCAGAGCTCTGCCACCCTCAATGGAAAGAAGTTCTTCCTCACATTGAGGTGAAACTTCTTGTGTTTTATTTTATGGCCGTGGCTCCTCATCCTGATGCTGGGCACCACTGAAGAGTCTGGCACCATCCTCTGACACCCACCTTGGAGATATTTGTATGGATTGATTAGATCCCCTCTCCATCTTCTCTTTAAAGAGATTTTTACTGAGTGCTTTGAAATTTTCAGCATGGAGCAGAGCTGTAACTCTTTCACCTTATTTCCAGCAGTCTGGCAAATCCAATTTGCATGGTGCCCCTGGATGGAAGTGAAGGGTGTGCCTTGGGCTGTGATGGTCAGGGGAGGGACTCAGACTAAGAGGGATAGTTTTCCACAGAAACCCAACTGCTGACTGAAGAACTACCTGTCTGGAAAGAGCCTAAACTGACTGCTATAGGCAAGATAAAGTTGAAAACCAGATGGGGCAGGCATCATTCAAGACTTTTTTTGGAGACTAGATTGGAATTTGACTCCAAAGGTACAAACATTTTTGTCACCTGATGTGTGGAGGCTGAAGACCTCCCTGTTTGAACCCTGTGCATCTGCTGTGTCACATCTGACCTTGAGAGGAGTCTCTTGGCTGAGGTTCAACCCTAAACAACCTCCTTAAGGCTCGGTGTGCCAAAGGGAAACTTCCCAAGCCTCACTTCCAGGCTGAGCAGAGATAATGGCACTGCAGGTGCATTCTGAGTGTAGCAGTAACTTGCAATAGTTATCACAGGGCTGCACAAATACAAGATGATCAGAGGGATGAAGAACCTCTCCTACGGCAAAGGCTGAGAGAATTGGGAGTGTTCAGCCTGGAAAAGAAAACCTTCAGGGTGACCTAATTGCAGCCTTCCAGTGCCTGAAAGGAGCTGACAAGAAAGATGGAGAAAGACTATTTACAAGGGCCTGAAGTGACAGGACAAGGGGGAATGGCTCCAACTTGACAGAGAGTATGTTTAGGTTAGATGTTAGGAAGACATTCTGTACTGTCAGGGTAGTGAGGCACTGGAACAGGTTGCCCAAAAAAGCTGTGGCTGCCCCATTCCTGAAGTGTTCAAGGAGAAGCTGGATTGAGGCTCTGAGCGACCTGGTCTGGTGGAAGGTGTCCCTGCCCATGGCAGGAGGTTGGAACTGAATCTTTATGGTCCCTTCCAACCCAAACCACTCAGTGATTTTATATATATAGGGTGTCTATTATTACTTCTGTTGCTGTCGGTGCCCAGCTGGTGGACCCAGAGTGCTGCTGTCCAGAGATCGGGGTGTCCCCAGCCCTTGAGGGAACACTCTGCAGCCAGCCCTCCATCACACCCTGGAGAGCAGGGACAGGGAAACCGGCTGCAGGCACCGGTGCAGAGGGTGGGCGTGCACAGCTCCCCTGTGCCTTAGGATCGGGGAGAAACGCTCCCCTGCAGGGCTGCAGCCGCACTTTTCCTACCGCCCCTGGGACTTCCCCATCGCACCGCGCTGGAGGTGCCTCGGCGGCTGGGGACAGCGCCGGCAGGAGCGGCGGTCACCGGCGGGTCACCCGCGCCAGGTGCTGTCGCCGGGGCGGCGCCGCAGTCGCGACATCCCCGCGCGGCGGGGACGCCCCGTCGGGAGCCGGGGAGCGACCCCGCCGGGAGGGAGAGAGGGCCGGGCCGGGCCGGGGGGTGCGCAGGAGACCCCCGGACCCCTCCACCCCTCCACCGCTGCCTCCCCCCGCCCTGACGTCACCGCCCCCCCGGGTCTCCCGGGCGACGGCTCCATCAGCGCCCGCGTCAGCGCCGCGCGTTCCCTGGCAACGCCGCGGTGTCTCCGCTCC
>VZTJ01001761.1:455404-466046 GCA_013397795.1 Orthonyx spaldingii | reverse complement strand
GTCCGTGCGGGTGTCCGTGCGCGGATGTCCCCGTCCTGAGGCGCGGCCAGCGCTGCCCGCCCCCCGCCTGAGCCATGGTGATCATGTCGGAGTTCGCCTCGGCGCCCGCGGCCGCGCACGGCCAGCAGCGGCCCCTGCGAGTCGGCTTCTACGACATCGAGAGGACGCTGGGGAAAGGCAACTTCGCCGTGGTCAAGCTGGCCCGGCACAGGGTGACCAAAACGCAGGTGGGTGCGGAGGGAGCGGCGCTGGCGGGGCGCGGGGAGGGAGCGCGGCGGCTCCGCGGGCGCTGCTGCTGCCTCCGGGGTGATGCCGCGCTCCGCAGGACCTGCGAGTTTTCCCGCTGTGTGAAATTAAAACTCAGCGAGAAACAGACGAAAACCCCCTACCGCAGCTCGCGCGATTCTGAGTGTTACTGTGGCTTCGTTGAGTTACTCTTAGTTTGCTAAAAACGCTCTGCAAATTAAAGATCTCTTGAAGACTTTGGGTGTTTTGGTTGTTTTTTTTTTATTTTATTCGATGTTCTTCAAGAACAAAGAACTTGGGGTGTTATTTGCAGAAATAATTTTCTCACGGGCGTTCAGCCGTATTTCTGCTTCTGGTGCATGTCAAAATCGTCTCAGTCACTACAGTAAGAGATAGTCTGTTACAGGAATCTGTTTTTCACTGGCATGGGACGGATTAAAAGATTTACGGAATCCTGTCCAGTGCTAATTTCTGCAGTTCTGTTCACAACCTTATGTGTAATCCTTTGACGTAGAAAAGAAAAACGAAAATGTTCTGTGCCGGGAATTCTGTGCGGTTCAGAAAAACAGAATCAGCTTTGTCAAGTCTGTACTTTAAAAGCTACTTGAAAAGCTACTTTACTTGGATTTTGTGAGTGGAGTGTTTGTGCGGGGGTGTGTCTTTTTTTGTTGTTGTTGTTTTTAAGATATCTCAACAGCGAGAGTACCTGTTTTGTAATACCTGGGGTTGTTTTGTTATTATTTAAATTTGCAGGTTGCAATAAAAATAATAGACAAAACAAGGTTAGACCCAAGCAATCTGGAGAAGATTTATAGAGAAGTTCAGATAATGAAGCTTTTGAATCATCCCCACATTATCAAGCTGTATCAGGTAAGAGTTCAGCTTTGAAGCGCAGCACGTAGATGAAATACGCTTGTGGTTTTCTCTTGCACGTGATTTTTACATCTAATGTTTGCAGAGAGAATGCATGTTGAAAAACGTTTGAAATAAACTGGGTGTCTTCAAAGTCATTCTTCATTCTTTGAACGAGATTCTGGTACATTAGACAGTTTTTTGACAAAATGCAGTGTAAAATTTGCAGTTGAAACCAGGCTGATGTTTGTTTCAGACTGAGGAATGGGTTATCTGAACTTCTGTGATTAACTCGCCTTTCCTATCTCCTCTGCTTTTCCCAGTTTAGAGGACTGGAACTTCTTACGTGCTTTAGATAAGAGGAAGATTTAAACTCACGTTGGGTGGTAGAGAAGGAAGCACTAAAGTTGAGTTTGCCTTAAGCGGAAGGGATTTAAAATCACCAGCAATTAAACCAAATTAATCCAAGTAGAAAGTCTAAGTGGAAATTTAATCGAAGAATTAGATCAGGTGGTAAATGTTGGTATCTTAGAATATGTCAAAAAGTGACCTGTTTGGTTATTCTGTTCCAGTTTGTGTAGTTTTGAAAGTGAATTTTAAGTATCTTTCCCCTGCAGAGTTTCACAACATGAATTTTGGTTTAGATTTGTTCAGTTTCTGCACTGATGGATGTTTTTAACCGTAGGAACAAATTAAAGTGTTGTGCAGAAAACAGGATCACATTTGTCTCGTGAGCAAGAAGTGCTTTGCAAATTCTAAATGTTAGATCTAAGTAGCCTTCGGTGTAAGTTCCTCTTAATCATCTTAAATAATGCCGTGTGGATTTAAGAAGAAGATGACAGAACAGTTTGGGTTGGAAGGGACCTTTAAAGGTCATCCAGTGCAAGCCCCTGCCATGAGCAGGGCAGAGGTATCAGTCTCTCTGGACCTGTCTAAAAGGGCAGAGGGGAGAAAGGTGGGGATGGATGAAGCAGCAAGTCTGAAAGTCCGTGTGCAGTAGTAAACACTATTATCAGTTGTGATCTTGCTGCTGGGTTTGTTAGCTTGGGGAAAAAAAAAAAAAGGAAAAAAAAGTTTAATTAACATGTAAGGCTGAAGAGCCAGTAAGGCAGGTGCTTAGGCAAGGCATTATTTTAAAAGTCCTTGACACACATGAAGGGTCTGTATTTATAGTGTTACCCATCATAACAAAAATGATCCTGTGTTAACAGCTGACGTCAGGGTTGCCCATGGGGCAGTGTAGGACATACAGAAACATTCTAACAGTTCGGCTGAGTTCATGGCAGTGGAATGATGTGGGTGAAAAGACTGTTTCGGAGCATTTAGAGAAGCAGGTTAAATTCCATCTGGTTGAACCACTTCACTTGATGCAGCAAATGACGTTGGTAGTGGACCATAATTTCTTTTCAGTGAAGTTTTCTTTTCTTTGTTGTTGTAACTGATGCTTTACCTGTTTGGTGGAGGCCGAGAAGCAGGGATGGAATTAGATGACATGCCAACCTAGGGTGTGTGTTCTTGTATTATTTCATCATTGTTTTAGTTTCAGCACCACGTCTTAATTTCATCCAGCTGGCAACTTTCCCAGAACACTTTCCTTCAGTTTTTTAAACTGGGAACCTCTCTTCCTTTGCTCCCTGTTTGTTTATTTTCGTTTTGTGTCTGTGTGTACTTGCAGTGAGGGGAGGACAAGCGTCTTTGAAAAAAGGTTACATGTTTAGAGCCTGGAAGTTACAGCCTTTGAAGTAGAATTGACGCTTTTTTGGATTGTTAACTTGTTGTGAGCCTCCTGCTTCCAAAAGAAAGTATCTGCTCCTTGAGAGGGAAATGTTTCCAGGGAAATGTTGTGTTCTGAAATCTGAATTGCAACATTTCAAAGGTGTGCTGTGGCAGCTGAAGATGAACTTGGAAATGCTCAGCATTTCTCATTCATTGTTTGGGTTTTAGTTCTTCTCTTTTTTTCTTTCACCAAAGGCAAAAATTGTGAAATATCAAAGCAAGTTGATACTAGATTGATAGGCAGTATATTGACAGTTGTTGATGTGCATCAAGCACTGCTGTTACACAAACTGCAGCCTGTTATCACTTGCACAGGAGGCTCCCATGTCCCAGCCAACTCCAAACAGGAGCAGGGGATTTGATACCACTTCTTGTTTTGCCCAGGTTGCAGCTATCTCTGCTGATCTGAGCCCCCTCTAGCCTTGAAACAAAGACCATTTCAGATAAACTTTTAAGTGTCTTTGCATGTTCAAAAATATATCAAATTAATTGTAAAATTTTCTATGCATATTTTAACAAAAGGGGAGTGCATGAAATTATCTGAACACTCATCTACTATCTTATGGAGATTAGGTAGCATGGTAATGGTGAGAAGAACAATGGCCTGGGAAGCCATTGTATAATGTAGGCACATAAGCCTTGATTTGTTATCTTTTTCATTACCAGTTTGCTTGGAAAGAACACTGTAGTGCAAAATTAGATGCCTTTACTGCCAGCTGCTGCAGCAAATATAAATTTGAACTGATATGTTTGAGAATTCACATAGAAAAATTAAATGGAACTCCAGAGCTCTGCTTTTTTTTTTTAATTGTGTTCTCTTGTGTTGTCACAGGTTATGGAGACAAAGGATATGCTGTACATTGTTACTGAGTTTGCAAAGAATGGAGAAATGTTTGGTAAGTCCTCACTGATGGAGCTCACAGCTCCTTAGATTTAGAAACCATGGCTTCATTTTGTCATTCCTGAGTAACAGATATATTCTGATTAAAAACCCAGGGCTCGCGTTGTCAGCTGTCAAACAGCAAGCGCAGCACCTGCAGGATCATGAAAAATTTCCTCGGGGTGTTTCTAAATCCTCTCTGATTTTGTCTTGCAGATCACCTGACCTCCAATGGGCACTTGAGCGAGAGCGAAGCGCGGAAGAAGTTCTGGCAGATTCTCTCAGCGGTGGAATATTGTCACAGCCACCACATCGTGCACAGGGATCTCAAGACAGAGAACCTCCTGCTTGATGCCAACATGAATATCAAATTAGCAGGTAATAGGAAACAGGAGGTCACTTTATCAAGAGCATCAGGCATGTTGTTTAGACATTGGGTTTCCCTAGGATGATCCTGTAAATGTATTTGTGTTTGTGTAACTGAAAATAAAACAGTAGTTACAGATATTTCTCAGAACAGATTTTGTGAACAGAAGGGAATAGCTTAAATGAATGGGCAGAAAACAAAGCAACACATCTGTTCCTTTCTCTCCATTTTCTGCTACTTCTGAAATATTAGTATGTGTTTGAGGGTTGTCTTACTCCAGATTTTCACCTTTATTTCAGACTTTGGCTTTGGAAACTTCTACAAGTCGGGAGAGCCGCTCTCCACTTGGTGTGGAAGCCCACCCTATGCAGCTCCAGAAGTTTTTGAAGGCAAAGAATATGAAGGACCTCACCTTGATATATGGGTGAGCTTGCTCTTCCTCAGAAACTGCATTGCACACTTTGTGAGGGTCTGTGGGCCTTCAGAATCACTGTTTTTCCTGGAGTCACTCATGTGCTGTGCTGTTTTCTATTGGCAGAGCCTGGGGGTGGTCCTGTACGTCCTTGTCTGTGGTTCTCTGCCTTTTGATGGACCCAATTTGCCAACCCTGAGGCAAAGAGTGCTGGAGGGGCGGTTCCGCATCCCGTACTTCATGTCCGAAGGTGCTTTTTTTTTCAGATCCTTAATGTTAGCACAGGTGCTATAAAGGAACAGCTGTCCTGTTTGTAAAGCTGGCAGTTATTTTGTCTTTGTGTATCCAGGAGTTTCTGTAGGGCAGAACACGTTTTCTTTTCTGGGATCTGCTTTATGGTGCGTCAAAAAGGCTGTGGTTTCCTTTCTTAGAATATCCCTATGGATTACAAAAATACTTGACACCCTAGCTGCAGAAATAATCACTCAGAAAAGAGAGGAAACAGGGTTTTAATGAGACTAGCCTGCAATGCTGAGATGGGTGTAGTTCTCCTAAGATATTTTAGCTATGCAGAAGGAGTGTATTGCAGTGTGGCTGTGCTGCCAAGGAGAGCAGAAACAGGGGGACTTAGCAGTGTTTCATGAGAACTCCAACAGTCTGATGGGAAACATGAAACTCAAGGATGTTATCACCTCTCTGATTGGGATTCAAAACCAAGTGAACGTGCCTCTGTTGTCACGTGGAGATTATCTGCTGAAGTCTGAAGTTTTATCAGTTATAGCCATGAACAGCTTTATTTCCTGGTTATAAGTAAATAAGCAGTGTATATGGACCAGGAAGTTGTATGTGATGGAGTTGTCTACTAAGTTCTGACCTGTTTTATGCAGATGTAACACCATTACACCTGCATCCTCTCAAAACCAGCTCTTGTACAAGGTGCAAGGCCACCAGTGCAGCTTCATTTCCTGCAGTGAGATGTTGTTTTTGTGATATGTATGTGGACATCTCTTGTGCTGTCTGGAATATCTGATAGTCAGATCAGACATCAGCTGCTCCCAGACTTTAAATTCCTGTTTTCATAGGCATCTTACCCTGTTGCTGGGAAGTGTTCTTAGCAGTGACCTGGGGCTGGACTGTTATTTTTACCCCTTGCTCACGAGTTTGTGTTTGTCACCCAGACTGTGAAACACTAATCCGACGGATGCTGGTTGTGGACCCAACCAAGCGGATAACCATCTCCCAGATCAAGCAGCACAAGTGGATGCAGGCTGACCCCTCCCTTCAGCAGCAGCAGTCCTTGTCCTTCTCCATGCAAAACTACAACTCCAACCTGGGCGACTACAACGAGCAGGTCCTTGGGATCATGCAAACCCTTGGCATCGACAGGCAGAGGACTGTAGAGGTGAGTTCTTGCCCTTCAGATACATCTTCAGTGGTTACCAGAATGCCAGTGGTGCAGTCATGTGTCATTCAGTGACTGGCCTTGACCTGGTGTCACAGCATAAAATCTTCACTGCCCTTCTGGATTTTGCTTATTTTTTTGAGTATGCTACTCTGAGCCCTTAGTGATGAGTGTTGGCTGCTTATACCCTGAGTTACCTGCAACTCAAAAGGCCCTTCCAATGTCTTCCAGTCTCTGCAGAACAGCAGCTACAACCACTTTGCTGCGATTTACTACCTGCTCCTGGAGCGCCTCAAGGAGTACCGGAGCAGCCAGGTGTCGGCTCGGCCGGCAGCCGGCCGGCAGCCGCGGCCCCGCAGCGCCGAGATCACCAACGCTGAGGTGAGGAGAGGCTCCTCTGGGTCTCCTTTCAGGCTTCTGCAAACCAGTTCTGGCAGCGGTGCCCTCTGACAGGGCACAGCCTGCTGCTCTTCAGCAGGAAGCTGAGTGAATATTAATGCCCTGTTTCCTAAGAAGTGTCCGTGGGTCATGGTCCAAAGAAGAGTCTGCCTCCAGTGCAGGTCAATAATGAGCCACAAGATTAGACTTCTCGTGAAAATCTGCCCTCTTAGGCATGGCTTGGTTATGCTTCTTTGTTGCACATCCTGTAGGTTCCTCAGAAGTACTCCATGAGTCACTTAATGTGTTTTTCTGACATTCTTTTTATTTTCCTCGCCCCCACCCCTTCTAAAGTGTGGTTTGGGTGCCTTTGCAAATTGCACTTCCAGTTAAATTGCCTAACTAAGAGGAGGAGTTCCGTGTTTGTGTTGGCATTGATGGATTAGCTTTTCTCATTTTCATAGAAAGCATGAGGAGAAAGCTTGCAGGGAAGGTGGCTCTGAAATTCTGTGAGCCTCCAGTATCTCAAAACTCTCATGGAACTGCAGTTTACGTGACAGCTTCTGTGCATCTCTCTCTCTGCAGATGCCTCAGGACAATCTCACTAGTGAAACCCTGCGATCATCTCTGCTTTACCAGCAACCTCAGAGCCTGATTCAGCCATCCTTGCAGGCAGAAATGGACTGTGACATAAGCAATCCATTACAGGTTGGTGTTCCCAGCTAAACTCTGTGTTGCTCCTTTTTTCCATTGTTCTGCCAATCCAAAACAATGGGGCTTGTGACCGTTGTTCTCTCCCTCCTATGTTTTGTTTGGCATTTGGGCATGGGGTCACCACAGCCTCTCAAACAACATTCCTACTGAAGACATGCCGCAGAATTGTGGGGAGTATTAAAAGGCAGTGCAGAAATAAGCAAAAGATGCTGAAGTCTGTGATCTGGCATGTTTTCCAGCCTGTGTTCTTCCCTGTGGATACCAACTTCAACGGGCTCTTCCGGAACCGCTCCATCTCCCCGAACAGCCTGCTGGAGACCACCATTAGTGAGGAAGTGAGGCAAGAGAAGGAGCTGGAAGATGAAATTAAGGCCTATGACCACCCCATCTGCATCCCTAGCAACACCAGCAGGAGGCACACGCTGGCTGAAGTGACCACCCATTTCTATCAGCACGTCCCTCCATGTAAGTAAGTCTGGGAGCGATGAAGGGTGTCTGCAGGTAGAGGAAGAGAGCAGAGAGGGAGTGCCATAGAGCCCAAATGACAAGAGAGAATGATTTTACCTTGACTGGGGTAGGAAAGCCTAGAAAAGAGGTCTGTGCTCTGCCCTCCTACAGATAAGCAGGGTCCTTAGGGAAGAGAAGTTGTTTTGTTGTATTTTATCTAGATCTCTTCAGAGGAGAGTGTTATCACAAGCAGGACACAAACCTGGTCTGCTTGCTTCTGCTGTTGTACTGGGGAAGGAGAGTGTGCCTGAATTTAACAAAAAACTCCTCACTAATCGTGTTTGGTCCATACCCAGACCCTGTGAAGCAACCAAATAAGCACAACTGTTCACAAAGCAGTAATCCTGGTTGTGTTAAAGAAACGCTGTGTGCCTGATCCAGCACAGCCTGGTGATGCTGGCGTTGCTGGCAGAGCCCTGCCAGCTGGACAGGAGCCCAGACTGAGATTATTTGTTGATGACCCCTTGCTGGAGTCCAGCCCTGGGACAGCACGAGTTGCTGGACACCTCTCCAGCTCGAGGCTGTTTATTAGTGCCAGTGTAGGTGGGCAGAAGGCTCTGATGTCATGTTTGTCCCTTCCTGTACTCATCTTGGGAATGTTCTTTCTCTCCTTCCTTCCCCTCCATAGGTATAGTCATTTCCTCCTCTGCCAGCCCCACAGAGGGAACTAGTTCAGACAGCTGCCTTACTTCATCTTCAAATGACAGCTCAGTGGCCCTGAGCAGCTGTTTGGCAGGTCAAGTAATGACGGGGAGCCCAGCCACAGCGAGGGTGACGTCGCCTTTCCTCGCTTCCCAGTCTGACGCTCCCGTGTTACAAGCCCAGGGCTGCATGGGAGGTGCTTCTCTCCTGCCTGTCAGCTTCCAAGAAGGAAGGCGAGCATCTGATACCTCATTAACTCAAGGTAATGTCTTCCTGCCTGTGCTAGTGAGGCACTGCACCCTCCCAGCAGCTGCTGGGAAAGGGCAGGGTGCAGGGAGACTTGCTGCCCCTGTTAATGTTACACTGAGGCTGGACACCTGGGTATTCTGCCTCTTGTGTTCCCGGGCCCTGAGGGAGGGTGGGATGCCCTGAGGAAGGTGCCTGGAGGAAAGGTTCTCAGACACTGATTCAGCCTGCCCATGGAGATATTTCTGCTGCCATGAGTGGGATGGCAGGCTCCGCCTTCCTCCTAAAATATGGAGTGCACAACGTCATGGTTTCTCTCAGGCTCTTCCTTTGCTGTGCATGTCCATCTGCACAAGGGCGCAGCTGTCCCAGTCCCTGTTCCATTACCTCAATCCTGCTCTGGCCACCAGGCAGAGGGTGAACGTGGAGTCTCTTCTAGCCCTGTTCTCCCACCCAGGAAGGCAGTGCCCAGAAAGGCTGATCTGTGCTGCAGGCAAACGCTACAGGAGGAGGATTAAAGTGCATTTCTTTTCCTCGTGTCCCACAGGCTTGAAGGCTTTTAGGCAGCAGCTGCGGAAGAACGCTCGAGCCAAGGGGTTTCTCGGCTTGAATAAAATCAAAGGCTTTGCTCGGCAGGTGTGTCAGTCCTCCTCCTCCTCTCGGGCAGCCAGGAGTGCCATGAGCCCTTTCCAGCACACGCAGCCCAACACCTGCATGTACAGCAGCAGTGGGAGCAGCAGAGAGGGGAGAAGCCTCCTGGAGGAGGTTCTGCAGCAGCAGAGGTGAGGGAGGAGCTTTGCTGTCTTCTCATTGGGTTGACCTTGGGCTAGGGGTAAGCAAGGATGGGTAAACATAGCAAAAGAGGTTGGGGGTTTGGTCGCTGGGGGTTCCTGTCCTCCATCTTTGCTGTGTGGCAGTGGGTAAACTGCTTGGCTTCCTTTGTGGCTTCCTGCCCTGGCACACGTAACACAGGACGTGCAATTCCACTCAAAAATCTCAATGTCCAAATATCTGGAGGTTGCTGAATTGAGAAGCGGTTTGGTAGTGTGGGGGAAAACATTGCTTCTCCCTGCTGCAAGCTGTGTTTTTCTTTGTTAGTTTTGGGAATGATTTCTTTCCTCCTCTGCCTCCTCCTGTAATTTTCCCATGGCAAGGAAACGAGACCTTGTAATTTGGAAAAGTTACAGCCCACAAAGGAGGCACAGTTCCAGTGGCCTCAAATGTCATGTGTTGTGGCACCTCTTCATTCCCAGAGAAGCAAGATGGAAAATTGAGCTTCCGGTTTATCTGCACGCATTGTCTCTAGAACATCTATTATTAGGTGGCCAAATCGTGACCAGATAAACTTGGTTGTGATAGTTGCCCTGTACAGAATGAGGAAAAGCCTGGCATGGGCAGCTTGCTCTGATTGTACTGGCTGGGTGAGGAGAGATTTGATAGAGAGAAGGAAACAAAGGGGAAAGTTATGGTCAGGGTTAGGGGCAAGAAGGGAAGAAGAAAAACATGAAATTGTCCTAGCAGTGTAAATTAACTTATTCCCTCTTGGATTTTGTCCAGAATGCTCCAGTTCCAGCATCACCAACTACTCCAAACAGCTTGTCCCCAGGCTTCCCAGACACCTGCAGCAAGCAGCATCCCCTCCTCTGACGGGCCGGGCACCTGCAAAGCCTCCAACTCCATCCTGCTGTCAGAGCTGCAAAGAGAGAACTCGTTCGAGCTGGCCTTTGCTGGCAGCAGCCAACTGCTGCAACCTCATTTCTTGGGCGTGAGCGTGTCCCCGGTGTCGTCGGCCGCTCACCTGCTGGACACTCACCTGTACATCAGCGGCAGCAGCAGCGTGGCCCCGCTCGCCGCCACCCTCTCGCAGCAGCAGAGTTTCTCCGTGCCCTCCCCGAGCTACGACGCCGTCGCCCTGCAGCACGGGGACTGCGAGATGGAGGACCTGACTTCCAGCCAGCTGGGCAAGTTTGTCCTGGTCAAGTGAGAGCTGCTTCAGGGCTGCTCTGGTTGCGGGGAACTTTCACCACTGTTCCGTGGCTGGCTGGCAGCGTGGGGATGAGTGACTCTCAGAAGCAATAAATTTTGAAATATGTGAAGAGGCTGTCTGGCTCAGAAAGCTGGCAACTTTATAGGACTGAAACAAGCAATATGTATGTCTTTTTGCTTCTACTATTCTTGCACTGAACAAATACGAATAGAAACTGAATTTTTTTTTTTTTT
>VZTJ01001761.1:374748-455391 GCA_013397795.1 Orthonyx spaldingii | reverse complement strand
TTTTTTTTTTTTTTTTTTTTTTTTAAAGGAAAAAAATAATGATGGGGCAGATGGGTGGGGCATTTGTGGGGGCAGGGAGGGATGTGGTTGGGGAAGAACTCTTCGGTACTGTACTCAAGTCAGACCAATACAGCTCTGCTGTTATGCAAGATTAGCAGCTGTCAGTAGTGGTGACACAGCAGGGAGAGGCTTTTCAAAGAAGGGACCAGAGCCTCCCTTTTTCACAATATTCATTTATGGGTTTGTGAAGATGATTACCTCTTTTAAAGAAAATAAACAGAAAACCAGTGGCATGCAGCATTATGCATTCATAGGAGACAAAAATGGAAGCATTGCCATTTGTTGTTTTTCCTTTTCCCTCCTGTTAACACTCATTTTATTTAAAGGAACCAACATCCCCATTCCACACCTCCCAGATACACAGACTTTGAATGAAAACTGTGAACTTCTTGCTTGATACATCAGCTGGAAAAGCTTAGCATGCCCTTCTAATTAGCACAGAAGCAGTAACTATTGGAAATGTATCCCTTGATAATCAGGATCCAAATTGCATAACGCCTGGTCTTTTGCAGGGATGTTTGTTTGGGAGTGGTGTGTGTGTACACACATAGGTGCACACATGCCTGTATTTTGTTGGTCTGGGTAATCTTTAGGAATCTTTTTATAAACTCTAAGTTTGTTCATATTCTTGCCGAGGCACTGAGGAGGGAAGCAGCAGCTCCTGTGGGGCGATGGGAAGGGTTTTCTTTTTAAAAAGCCCTCCTGGAGGTTGCCTACAAAGTTGCCTGAGAGGTATTTCTTAGTGCTGCACATTGTTATTTCCGCTGCTAATTATGTTTTTATGCATTTCATTATCAGGGTCCAAACAGAACTGACTCTTGGGGAAATGTGCAATATTGAGGTTATAATTATATACTGACAAAGACAAAAGGAATAGGCTAGAACAGAATTCTACTCTAACGGAGTACAGCTTTTTCTGAACAAAACTGTATTAAAAGTGAGTAAAACAGCACAATCTTTGGGTGTTTGTTTTTGGTTGGTTTGTTTTTTGGCATATTAGCAAAACAAGGTTTTGGATTAGATAGGTGTTTTTTCGTATGGTTTTTAATGCTGTATATGTATATAAATAGGAAGCAGAAAACTATCTAACACTAGTTATTTTTTATATTTTGTAATATGCTTCTGTTGTGTTTCTGGTATAAACCCCAACTCCCCTCCTGAGGCAGACCATGACTTCTGTTGGTGTCAGCAGAGGTTGTGCTGAGTTATAAAGGGGAGGACAGGCTGTGCTCCTACAGACACAAGTTGGGGAGTGCATGCAAACTTCGGAAGCAGGTGAGCAGACAGTGAGACAGCTTGGCTGGGAGCTGCCATCCGAGTGTCAGAGCGTAGCTGCATTCTGTCTAAATGCTTAAAGGACCCATCTCTCCCTAGTGTGACACAGGGTGCCTTCAAGTTACCTTGGCTTCATGCAACCTGCAGTATTACACATTTGCAAATAATATAGAGACCTGTTTTGGGATGGTTTTTTTTGGGTTTTCTTTTTCGTTTGGTTTGTTTAGTTGGGTTGTTTTGTTTTTTTTTAAGGAGAAAAAAAAAAAGAAAAAAGCCAAAGATTGACCAGGTTAATTGGTGGAAGTAGGAAGGGTTGAAGATGTCACGTGGCTCTGTCTGTGGCTCTCCATAAACGACCTCTTTATCTGTGTGTTGTATCTGTGTCTCTGTATTGGTGCATCTCCAGCTTGCCACTGCTGCTCCATGGTCTGGAAGCTTCAAAGTGACAGAAAATTGCTCTGAGTTGAACTCCTGTTAATGAGTGGTGCCTTGCAGCAGAGAAAACACCAAAGTCTCATGCTCATTTGTAGTGTGGGTTTAAAAGAAAACAAAAACAAATAATCCCCCCAAAAAACCCAACCCAAAAAAGAGATTACATGGGGATGATTGGAGAGGAGGGCAAGAAGAAGCCAGCTTGTCACAAAGCAGCAACTTGGCCTTCAGTTTTGTGAGGGGTAGCACATTGTACTTAAACCACAGAGTTTCCTCCTCAATTTGTGTTTTGTTTAATGCCATGGATCTAAAGGCCACAGATTCTTTTGTTTCCTGTCCTGAGCAATGACAAGCACTTTACTTTCATAGTATTTTTTTTTTCTTTTCCAATTGCTGTAGAACCTCTTTGGAATTATTGCTGGAGCAGAAGAGGTCATTTTAAAAGTCTGGGGTTTTTTTGTAGATATCTTGACAGTGCTGTTCTGCAGACTGCAATGCAATAGGGTATTTAAAGACACTACGTGATTGGTTTAATTGAGATGTATAGTTTATTTTTTATCATGACTGAACAATCATTTTATTTCTTATGTTAAAATGAGAGGTGTACACCAAAATGATTAGTTGATGTGTTTTATTTAATATTTAAATAAAAAATGTTTTAAAATTGTTGTCCTGCGTGTGATTCTGTGGAGTATCTTCACCTAATGCACATATGACTTGCATAGTCAAGACTCATTTTCAAGCCAAAGTCCGTAGGACATTACTGACACTTTCTATTACATCCTAAATGAAGAGGGATGGCGGGCTCACAAATCTGATAATGGGATATTGAGCCTTTTGCTGGTAGGCAATCTGTCTGAATTTAACCCAAGTCTGTGGTAATCGGGTTATAAAATCCAGCAGTAGCAGAGGTCTGGGCAGTGAGGGTGGCCCGGCGTGGCTGAGTGTCACCAGATGGGCACTGCCTCCGTGTCACCTTCATCTCAGGCAGCCCCAGCCAGATTAAGGCAGTTCCTGAAAGAGAGCAAAGGGGAGGAAGGGGAGGGAGGGATGCAAGGGGGAGAGTGGATTTTCTCTTGTATAATAGAACGTGAGAGTTAAAAAAATACTGAGAAGGCTTTTTATTCAGCTCGTGCAGTCACAATGACAGCAAGGAGGGGTTTCGTCTGCAAAGGGGCCCCTAAATATTGACAAGCTCTAGTTTGACCTGACAAACACTCAAAAAAAAACCAAGAAAAACCCAACACCAAAAAACCACCAATCAAACAACAAACAATGGTGTTTTTTAAAAAGAAATTATGGATCAAAGGTTTTTTTTCTTTTTAATTCTGATGTTTTTATTTTAAAATCCACCTATCACATTTTGAAGGAAAGGGAGAGTGATGGAAAGATAAATCCAAAAAGTTAAACAGAAACTTGGGGAGAAACAGAGATAATATTTACTTATTTTGCTTTCTGAAGTAGTTGTTTGCTGAGCTGGAATTTGTGGAGCTCTTTGTGCATTTGCTGTGACTCCTGAACTGGTAGAAAAGTGCCATGCACATGTTTTTCCAGGGTTGTGTTTTCAATGTGACCATCCAAAGTTAGGAATTTTGCAACTTTTAAAAAACAATGGGTGCTTTTTAAATTGTCTTTAATTAGGTTTAAGTATGACCTGGTTTAAGGATAATCCCAACTGTTGTTTTCAGCTAGGTTCTCAGGGCATTATTTTAAAATCCAGTAATTCTGGGAAATTTGAGAAAGTTACTTCTTAATGGATACAAGTCAGTGCAGCTCCACCAACTTCCACTGACATCACTGACCCTTGGGTATAGAGGGATCCCACCAGCATCATGATTTCTGTGAAATGGGAAAAACAAGTACAAAGAAACCCTGGGAGTCTGGGCTCAGTTTCCATGTGTACACTGTTTTTACTCTTGGTGCTTTAGTCACTGTGTTCCTTCCTTTCCTCTGAAATCTGTCTCTGCTCCTGTTCACAGCGTTTGTTTTCCTCTTTAACATCTCTCAAGATGCTGTTTTTCTTGCCTTCATTTCTCACATTACAGCTTGGTACCTTCCCTTTCTTTCTGAGTCTGGGGTTGGTGTTTTTCCCCCACCTTTCAGATGGAACAGATGCTGGCAAGTTTAGCACGGCCCCAGAACTGAATGATCAAACCTTGGTTGTTTTTTTCTTCAGAAAGGAAATGCCTAGAGCTGGTAGGAGATGCCAGACTGGTAGCAGTGAAAAACACAGGCTGTTTTTGCAGTGAGCAGGCTGAGCACAGACACCCAGCCGAGTGCTCTGGTGCCAGTGTGGTCCAGCCACGGCAGAGAGGGATTCTCACCTGCCCCTCTCCTCCTGCAGGTGATCCATAACTCATCCCCACGACCTTCTCCTTCACTGTGCCCAGCACAGCAGCCACACCTCAGCGAGGAAAGGAATCCCTCCTGGCAAAAACCGTGGTTGTGTAATCCTGGCCTGTGTCAGCTGGAAGGGGGAAGCGGCAGAAGGGAGAGCAGTTGAGCGAACGAAATTATGGTGCAGGAGATGGAAAGTGATCGGTGCTTCCTTTTCGCTCATCCTGCAAAGTGAGAATAAGGCACACGTCACGCAATGAGGGAGAATTAATTTAAGACTGATAAAAGGAAATATGTGCCTCGGGAGGACATTGCTTCAAACGTGCTTGCTGGCTTATTTCAGGACTGCTAACTACTTTTAGTGGTGACAGTTAAATCAATGATAAAGGTAATCCACTGCCATGGTTTATGGGTTTAGCAGAGCAGCTGTGGGAGATCAGGCAGGAGCTGGTCTTTGGTACAGACTGGTATGACAGATTTTTAGGACAGAAATGCCTTTCTCCCAAGGCATCAGATATTAGCACCTGCCAGAGACAAAACTTTCATGTGGGGTGAACAAACTTGACCATTACCTACAATAAATTCCAATTTCCTAATAAATATCTTATGTCATGTGTAATGGGTCTTATGCAGTGATAGTGGCTCAGAGCAAAGGTCCAGCTAATTGGACTGCTCATGCCAGCAGCAGACTCTGAGGTAAAGGGTGTAAGGACAAGACAAGCGTAGCACAATTCCTCTGTGATATTGCCAGCTCAGTAGAGAGCAGACTGTGGTTAAGGGAATTTTTGACTGGCATTTGGGTCATTGTGTTTAACAGCTGCAGATGGGTCGAGCCTCCAAGAACTTGGCTAACACCTTTTGGAATTCTTTTATAATTCTGGTCTTCACAGCATCCTGTGACAAGTGTCATAATTCAATTTTGCATTGTGTGAAAGAAGTATTTCCTTTTCTTAGGAGACTTTTCTTAGACCTCCAGCCCAATAGATTGGGTTGTGCTGCCTTTCCCTTGTGACAGCAGACACAAATAATGATCTCCTGGTCACACTTTCATGTTGAGTTGTAAGGATCTCTCTCACATCCCTTCTCAGCTGAGGTGGCCAAGAAGAAGGACTCTGCTGTAATTTCCACATCATCTCTTCTGTGTCTTCATGGATTCTTCTACATCCTCCTTAGTGGACACCCTGTGTTTGAGGCATCTCCTAGAAGGAGACATCCTCATTCTCTTTTAATTCTGTAGTCATTCCTAAAGCTCTTTTTTCGCATTGTTGACACCTGTTGAGGATGGAGCTGGAGTTTTCAGCAAACGCACTGACTGAGGTTTCCTTCCTGCCTGATGTTAATTTAGTGCCCCTGATGGTCTTTGTATGGCTTGGGTTGGTGTTTCTCACAGTCCTCACTCTTTACTTGCTGCTGGTGAGTTCCATAGGTTATTTCATCAACCTGCCATTCATTTTTCTGAGATTACTCTCCACCTGGTTGCAGCTGGATCTTTTACAAATACGTCAACTTGCCCAGGTCTTGACACGAATGGATTTGCAATGCCTGAGCTCTCACTCAACAAACTTTGCTCTTTCCCATTCTATCACACTTTCAGATATTCTGCTTTTCGTTAATTCTTTCTGTCAATTCGCCTTGCCCGGCTTCCCAGCCCACAGGTTTCTGGATGACCTCTAAAAGCCCTCTTTAAGAATGAATGTAACATTTGCCACCTTCCATTCCTGTGGTGCCTCGCCATTTCAACAGCTGCTGTGGTATTGTGCTGAATAGGTCAGCAATTTCAAGTCTGAGTTCCCTCAGAGCTCTTCAGTGAAACCGTCTGGTCCCAGCAATCTGTTAATATCACTTTTATAGTTTTATCCTCAAATCTCTTCTACTGGCACTTAAGAGTTTTGGAGACTTTCTGAGGCTCGTCCCTTGTGCAGCTGGAGTGGGGCACAGCTGGAGTGAAGTCGAGCAGAACTGCCAGGAGTAGATGGATGGATCTGCACAGCCAGAGGCTGAGCCACACAGACCATGTGTCCCTTTGGCAGCTCACAGGCAGGTGACAGAGCCGTGACAGCACGGTGGACACTGCAAAGTGCCCAGGTCAGCCCAGGAGCTCTCTTCTTGATGACCAAGCCTTTCTTCCTTCACTGTGTTTACATTTGTGGAGCTGAATTTACAGATGGCTTCCTCAGCTGATGTAAACTGGCGTTGCTAAATCAAAGCTAATGCAGCGATGCTGCTTTACGATATAAACATTATTAGCAGCACATTAAGGCTCCAACATCCAGAGCCAGACAACCTTATCTTTTGTTTCTTCAGCCACTGGGGCAGTGAATTTAGATTCATTACTTTTGATGGACCTTTTCCTGTATCATGCCGGGGTGCTTTTTTAGTTCTGTCTTACATCCCTTTCCGCTACCCTGGGCAACTGTGTTTTTGTAACAGTCCTTGGTTTTTTCAGTGATGAGAAAAATACCTTAGTCAAAAGCTGGAAGGGATTTCAGAAATTCTAGCTAAGTACCTTTTTTTGCCTAATCTTGCTGATCATTTCTTCCCCATTTCCTGGTAAGGTAACAAGATGTTATCATTTGGTGAGCTTGTCTACACACTTGAGAGGTAGATGGGTATTTAGGGCTTCTCACAGCCATTATCTCCAGGCATCTGCTGGATTTCCAAACAGATCTGCTCCTGCAAGAAACATCTTGCAAAAACTGAGCTTTAAACCTTCCTGTTCATACCACATTAAAAAAAAAAAAAAAAAAAAAAAAAAAAAAAAAAAAAAAAAAAAGAAAGAAGCATTAAGAATTTGATTTTAGTTGTTTTTTCCTGGTTGCCTAACAATATTACTTGTACATTTGCTAGGATACATTCACACTTTCTGCTCTTTGGACCCAGTGAAAGTAATTGTGCAGTGGTCAGCTAAGTGTCTTCATGGGGTTTTTCCTGTTCAACTCTTGCATGGTAGCAGAGGATTTTATTGAACATGTAAAATTAGATTTCCAGGAACAGTTATGCACATGCCTTTGAAATCCATTTTCCATGAACATTTCTGCTCTCTGCTCATTAAAAGTGAGAACAAGAAGAACAAGGACACAGAGCCACCAAACTGACTGCAGTGCTGGACAGATCAGACAGCTATTTGTATGACCATTGCTGCTTTCCTTTTATTGGCATGTCTGAGAAAAACTGGGATATTTGTCTTAATTTTGGGCTAGGGAGGTTAAAAACCCTCTGTGCACTTTGAATTTTGGGAGTGAAAGGGTGTCTCTCTGTCCTGGAGGGAGGAAAGGCTTCCCTGTGGATTAGTTGATGTAAGATGTTTTTAAAAGGCTGCAATGATGTCTTCATAATGACTTTGACACAGAAATGTAGCTTTGGTTAGTAATTACTCAGATCTCTGTTGCAAATCTCCAAAGTCAGACAGGACGAGTCGCAGGCATCCACAGGATGTGGCCCCGTGGGTCGTGTTCCCACAGGAGGGGCAAGGAGCAGAGAGGAACAGGAGCTCTGACAGGACAAACGACTTCAGGCCACTCAGCCCACCTTGCACACTGACTGCTCTTGGGAAGGAGGTCCTGTTCAGCAGAGTTCAGTGTGTGGTGGGACATGTGTGTTCTCCAGAGAAAAGGGGGGAGATGCTGTGTTTCAGCCTGGGAAGATGAACATCAGAGATGCAGGAGGGAAACAGGAATCCTGGTTTGGATTTGCTGGGAAACAGGAATCACTGTACCTCTTCTTTGTGGAAAGAGGCTCCCTGGGCAGCTTTGGTGCATTCAGTGTTGGTGTCTCTTCCATCCCCAGCCACCTGCCATCGGTGGCACAAGAGGTGGGAGATGCTGGGCTGTCCCAGGCAGCAGGAGGGGGGTCCTGTGATGGAGGTGTTGGTGCAACAGGGCTATGAGGTTGTTCAAGCTGCTGGACTTGTGGGAATGAAGGGAAATTGCCTGGGACTCCTGGGTTTTTGTCACAGCCTTGCTGTTTGTCCTCAAAAGGAAGTGACTCATGCTGCTGCACAGAGGCCCACCTTGGCACATTTTGGGGTTAGTCACACACTGTGAAATCCGCTTTCTCCCAGCTCCAGGTAGCAGACAGAGGGGTTGTGGGGGTGCAGGAATGCCTGGTTGTTCTTCAGCACAGATTCTGTTTCACAAGCCCACAACCACCCTCCTGGTCTCCAGGTGGATCCACTTCTCTGCAAGCAGGACCTCACTAATTGGATTCAATAACTGGCTTAACACTGCAAATGCAATCAAGTCCCTGTCTGCACTCAGCCCTCGAGCCAGCAGGATTAACCAGTTCCTCAGGGCAGGATGTGCCCTTACACCTCGATTCTCCACACAGCAGGGCAAGAGCCAGGCACCCCAGCAGCACCTCTCGCACTGGTTGAGCTGGCTGCTGGATTCCAGCTGCCATGGATGCCTGCTCTGCATGTCACAGCCACATGGGCAGACCACAGGTTGGGGGTTTTTTGCCTGCTGTGTGTTAGTAGTTGGTTTTATCCCTGTGTCCAGCACATTTGTCCAGGCCTTAGGCTCCTTTGGAGCTGATTGCAGCGAGGCTGATGAGCCAGCACATGGTTTCTAACACCACCACCAAGCCTTGCCTGTGAACTGAGCTGGCTTTCACCTGAATTTGTGATCTCTGAGATCATACTTTCAGGTGCATGTTGTTTGCTGGAGGAATGAAATCTCACTAAAAGAATAAAAGCTTCCAGTGTTACCAGTTTTTTCCCTTGTCACGCCAGCCGTTACCAAAGCTGATGAGGAAATCACAGCAGCTCCTAATTGTGCTCTGCAGAAGACCTTGCATGTCCAGACGGTCCCAGTCACTCCCTTGCCTGCTCAAACCCAGTTGCATCATCCAAATAGGACTTGGCTGCACTGTCAAAGAGGAGTTTTCCCTCTCTTTGCAGAGATGAGCTGTGAAATCCTGAAATCCTCATGTGCCAGCAGCAGGGGCTGTGCTGGAGCAGGCGCCAGGGAGAATTCCCCAAACTCCCTACATCTCACCCCTGGGGCCCAGCAGATGCCTGGTCTAGAAGGGGCTACTTCCTGAAAGGATTGGAGCTCTTAAAATTACAGACAGGTGGGAATTTTGGAGTGGCTTAACCCAGGCATGTGAGGGGTACAACTCCAAAGGGCTCCTGAACTTGCTAAATGTCCACCTCTGCTTTTTAAACACTTGCAGGAAGTTTTGCTGTTCCTTAAGGCCCAGTGAAGGGAAGGGCTGAGTTTTTGATGCCTGAGCAAAGGGCTGTTTGTGTCCTGGTGGCAGGAGGGGGCTGTGGCAGGGGAACAGGAGATCTGCCACTGCAGGGTGCTGCTCAGAGCTGGGGTCTGGCAGGGCAAGGTGAGGCATCAGGTGTGACTCTGGCTGTAGTCCCAGTCCAACCAGAGCAGCACAGACTAACTCACCTCCTTTCCCCTGGCTGATAGACGTCACCAGGAGTGGGAATGCACATGTACATCCCTGCCTGTGTGCCCAAATACACAGGTCCATGGAGTGCTTTGAACTCCCTGCGTTCTGTTCAGAGCCTGAATCAGTGCCATTTCTGGGTACCCCACAGAATTATATTCGCAGAATTAATAATGGCACTCTCAGGAGCTCTTTCTTTGCCTAAATGACTCGTTGATTGTTGCCTATTGTCAGTCTTGCCAGACAATGAGGGGCTAATAAGGCTTTGCAAGACTCACTGATAATGAAGGAAACTTTTCCTGGTGGGCTCCACTGCTCTCTGCAGAGGTGAGTGATGGGAGGGGGAACAAAAGGCAGGATGGATGGATGCCCTTTGCCGGAGTGTGATGGGCAGCTATTGGTACCCAGGGGTTCCTGATGCTTTCAGATGGATGGAGGGTGGGAGTGGTGCTGAACTGTGGTGACACAGAGCACAGAAAGGTTTGAAGTGAGGTGCTCCATCCCTTTTCCTTGGAGAGCTGAAGGAGAGTGGGAATGGGAGCTCAGAGGAGTTGTTGGTGAGTTTGAACCCTGACTTTTGGCTGAGCCACCAGAAGTGGTGTGCAGGCATGTACATGCATGGGTATGAATGAGAACTTCATTTTTCAGGCAATAAGGAAGAGAATGTCTCATGTTAACTCTCCCACGTCGTGGGAAACAGGTCCCTGCTTCCTCATGTTGATATTTTACTCAGAGGAAGGTTTCTTTGAGAGTTGAAATCCTTGAAGGGATGAAGTTGATACTAAGAGTATTAAAATCTACCAGGTGGATTGTGTGCATTATTATAAACCAAGATGATCCCTGTTTTTTAAACCATTTAATCTTTGTTGTTTGTTTCTTTACTTCAGTACTGTGATTTTCAAAAATTTGTTGTGCTGGGAGAAAGGCCTAGATTTTGTTGATCCTCAATTAAGATCAATAGATTGGTGGGCCCTTCCTTCCCACAAAAATTCCCAGATGGAGGTCCCCAAAAGTAAAACACTGGAAGAAGAAAAAAGGGAATCTGGAAGGCCCTAAAAGCCACTGAGCCTGGTCTAGATGAAGTATTTTAGCTATGAAGAACAACTAAGCGACACAGATGTCCCAGGTTTTTCCCTCACCCTGTAAATAGGACATGGGCTGAGTGGTGAGGTGCACCACACAAGTCAGATCTCAAATCCGTGGTGATGTAAAGCAGTTTCCACACTAAAATGCTCCAAGATGATGAGTTGTCATTCATGTAGCATGTAGGTCAGTGTGGTCACCCAAAGTTCCCATGTACGTGGCATGGGCGTTTCCACTTGTGATGTTGCCCCAGCCCTCCTCTGGCTCAGGTCTTGTCACAGAATCCCAGATTTATGGGTGGAAACAACCCATGAGGTCATCTGAGACGTCCCTCTGCTAATGCAGATTTACTCCCTCCTGCCGATTTTCCAGCGCTTGCTCCAGTCCATTGTTCAAGTGACTCAAGCGTCCGCTGCTTCCCGTGAGGGACATTTGGGAGCCTAACAGACCTTGCTGTCAGGATTCCGCTTCCCGTCATATTCCTCCTAAAGCTTCTTCTGCCTAATTTAGTTACTTTTCCTGCAGAGCAGTGATGAGGAACAGGGCTGTAGGAAGAGGACATTTATGTCTCACTTATTCATCTAATTCCCGTTATCCTATTTTTGATGGCCCTGCCAGTCCTGTTCTCCCTGGTGTTTATCACTCCACATTCCTCTCCCAGGAGTGCTCCAGCTAACTGGGATGGGTGGTAAAGTGCCTGTGGACTTTGGAGGGGGCAGAATTGAGCCAGTACCTGCACAGATGCAGTTTTTCCCACCTCATTTTCATTCTGAACAAATCCCTTAAGCCTTGGCATGAACGTGGTGCGTCTGCAATGGTATTTGAGAGTGAGACTGTTCAATTTGAATGGAAGTTGGAAAATAACAACTGTTGGTGAGGAATTCCTATGCTCTGTTGAAATTAACTTTAACATTTACCTCCTCTCCCTTTTATTAGTTACAACTAAGTGATGGCAAAGAGAGAAAAGGATGCAAAGTTCAGGCTGCAAGAGGAGCCATGAGGAAGTCAGGAAATTAAAAAGGAGTGTAATAATAATAATGGGGTTTCCCAAACAACATTAACTTGGAGTTATTCCACAGCCCAAGTACTTCATGTTATAACAAGAGCTACTATCTGATCCTTGTTTTTGCAGGATGAGATCCCTCTGCAGCCAAGGCACTCAATTTAAAGGGAATATTGTTTGTTCCCTGGAGGACATTTTACATTGTCAAAGTGGTGGAAAAGGTCTCTGTGTAGAGGACAGCCATGTCCCTCATGTGTAGAGGTTTAACTTTACTAAGTGACAGAATGGGAATTCACACTCTGATCCCTCCTGCTCAGTCCATGCCCTCTCTTTGGCAGAAGTTCACCACCACTCCTGTTCCCCAAGGTAGCTCCCAGAGCCCTCTGGGGCACCAGCCCAATGGTTTTGGTGAGCATTTAGGAAAAAAAAAAGGCTCTAAATAATCTTAGCTTACTATAGCCCTCACCAAAAAAACCCCAAAATACAGATTTTTTAAAATTTTTTTTTTAAACCAGGTCATTTTTTCAAAGATAGCTTAGAGCAGAGAGAGGAAAACACAGAGACGGTCAGGTGGATGGAGGGAGCTGTAAGTACAGCAGAGAGGAGAGCAGGAGGGCACCTTTTAAGCAAAATCTGCTTCCCAAGGAATTGTAATATGGAAATATAGACAGAATTGATGTTGCCAGGTTGGTTGTAGCTTTGGGGGATTTTTGTGGCTTGTAGGTATTTGATATAATGTGGCATATTGACAGTAGTCATTCCAGCATACAGAACATCCCAGTACAGCTCAGTATCCACCCTTGACTTATTTTCTAGGCTGCAGGGTTGGAGAATGAAGGATGCTCTTGGAAAGGCTTCAGGGAGGGCAGTGAGGAGAGGGGATGAGGTTACACTGCGCCAGGTCTGTCACGACTGACTGAACAGTCACAGCTCCGTGTTCTTGATTACACCCGTGCTGCTAAATACAGTAATTAAGGAAGAAGCTTGTGTGAGAAGCTTTTGTTATTGGCTTCATGCATCACCAGCCCTTTTTTTGTGTGTGTTTTCTTTTGTCTGCATGCACCACAAGCTTTCTGTGTTCCTCCACCTGTGCTCTGTAGGTCTCTGCCATCTTGTAGCCAAAGGAACAGAGAAAGGTGAATGGAAAAGGCAAGCTTTTATGGAGAGGGAGGGCTTGGAGGAGTTTTCAGCACAGATCTGGACTGTTTCAGACCTGCAATAAAGCAGGTTTCTGTCCATCTGGTCCTGCTTTATGGAACCATGCGACCTAACTATCTCTCACTTTTATGTGACCCTGCAGTCCTGGGTTTGCATGTTGTCCTCCCTATAAATCCTTGAAAATTTTTGTTGCCTCTTTTTTTAAATCTTATTCTCTCACCTTGTTTTTCTTTCCTTTTCTTTTCATCTAAGGAAAAAAAAAAGTTTTAGCAAAAAGGAAACAAAATGTTGCTTGTTCCCTGGAGGACATTTTACATTGTCAAAGTGGTGGAAAATGCTTCCATGTAGAGGACAGTCATGTCCCTGATGTGTAGAGTAACATTCTGAAAAGCACCCCTTAGGATAAATATATCCTAGCCTAGTTTTGCCCCAGAAGTTTTCAACATGAAAAAATTTCATTTTCTAGGTACCTGTGCACATGCCCAGAAAGAAACTAATCCTTTCTAACACGCTACACCAATGTCATCAGCTAAACAATCTCCGCAGCACAGCCCGGTAAACAGACCTGGAACCACCGTTCTCCAGCACAGACTTGAACGAAAAGAAAAAAGATTATGCATGACCTGTCTTGGATCAGACTGTGAGGAATGAAGTGGATCCGATTGATGCAACCTCCACGTGAGAGGTGGTGAATATGTATCAGCTCAGTGCATTACCCTGTGCATGGTTCTGAGCTCCCCTTTGTCATTACTGCACGCTTGAAGGTGGTTTGTGATTAGAGCTTTCCTTAGGCTCCTTGGAGAGATTTCCTAAAGTACACATGCAAATGGCTTTCTCTCCAGCTTTTCAAGGTCACCTGCACAAACCTTCACCTCACCTTTCCCAGTCTGGCGCTGTCAGCTTGGAGTGGCAGCACTTTGGGAGAGGGGGAAGGTGTGACACCGCCTCTCCAGAGCCACACATGTGGCCAGACCCACCTTAGCAGCTCTGCCCCAAACCCACAGACACCCATGGGGATGGTGGCCCCTCATCACCTCTGTTAACACACCAGTGCTGGAACTTTCCTGCCAATCCCAGCAGTCACAACGAAATCGTGAGTGGTGCTGCAGGCATCAACCCACCACACTCCACTCCTCTCACTCCACACCAAAACAGTCTTGTTCTGTCAGCCACTTTGCTTGGGGCTGCCAGCACATGGCTGTGGTGGAGTGGTGTACCTGTGATTCCTTCCCACTGACTTGGCTCATGGGTGGGCATGGGAGAATGGTGAGATGGGGCTTCCTGGGTAGCCAAGAGCCAGCTGCCAGCACATCCCCCAGCTCCTCAGGGCTCCAAGGGAATGCAGCGGGGTACAGGTTCTCCACACCAGGCCTTTTTCTAGGAAAACAGGCTGCTGGGGAGAGGGAAACAGCCTTGCTGCCCTCCCTGGGCATGCCATTGCCAGAGACAGCACCAGAAGAAAATCCTCACAACAAACCATCTCTACCCAAGCAAAGACCAAGAAAAAATCAAGCCTCCTCCATAGCCCTGAACCAGAACATAAGATCCAGTGTGTGGATGTTTCGTGCCCTTCAGATAGCATTTATTAATGGGATGAGAGACACAGGCTTGTGCAGGAGCTGGCTTGTTTGGGAGTGGGCAGCAGGCTTGGGGAGCCTGGCATGATCACCCTACAGTGGGCAGAGCACGGCTCCCTGAGAGCTGCCTGAGGAGAGGATCTGGGCTCTGCCATTCCCACCTCGGAGCTCCTTCCCCAGCAGATTCCTGCTGCCGTCAGGGGTGATTAGTCAGGCTTAGCAGTAACAGTACCCTGTTGAAGGAATGAGCTTGTTTTCCATTTTGTTTGTCGCTGCATCTGCGATGACAAAAAAATCACCGTGTTGAGCACCTCAAATAACGCGCATTTCCCCAGAACACACCGTCACTTCTGGGAAAACAATAATACAAATTACAGGGGCCTTTCAGGACAACAAGGGCAGCACAAAGAACCCTCTGTGCTGGTCTGCTGGTGGGTGTTGATGCCTGGCATTGCAAGGTGGGGCACAAATGACTGTGGAGACCCAGGTGTGGCAGACCCTGCAGAGCAACCTCTGCAGCAAAGGGACAGGAGTGGAGAAACAGGAGGCATTGTCCCTGTTTGGATCCTCTTGGCATTACCCTTACCAGCTCAGAGACTAACACAGCTCACTGCTGACTTATAATTTTCCATTGCTCTCCCCCTTTTTCCATCCTTCTCCTCCAGGGACGGGTCTCTCTCTCCCCAGTGTTTTTCCCCAGGACCTCATCACTCACATCATTAACCCTGTTTTCAGCTGCCCCCGATCCTCTTGCAGTACTTTGAGGGAGTTGCACTGCTCTGTACCCCTCAGGGAGATTTTGCCTGATAGGCTCACACTATCCCTTTTTCCCTGCAGTATCCTTAATGTTGTTTCTTATGACTCTGGATATTTGAGCTGCTTGATCTTACTGAGGTGCTGGAGAGAAATAAGATGTTTCTCGTGATCTCTAAAAGTCTCTCTCCTGAGTTAATACTGTTACCTAAAGGACTCTTCTATCAGTTGGGCCCAGCCAAAAGCTCAGAAAACTTTTCTGTTTGTTTTCCCAGCCTTCACCATGTGACCACTGAGCATGTATTATCCAGGTCCTTTCCTCAGAATGTTTTTATTACTGAGGAATTTGCACAAATATTTTGTGCTGCATTAGTGCCAGACTAGTGATCCTTTCCAAGGAAAGTCAGTTTGATTGCATGAACTGATTGAGCTTGACAGGTCAGTCAAGCAAGGTGAGCAGGGTCTTGGTGAACGTGTTTCTCTTATTGTTTTGGCTCAGCCAATGACTCACAGAAAAGGAGGAAACAAACCCAACTTTGTGGCTACCCTTTCAGCTTGTGGAATGTCTAGACATCAGCTAAGAACGCTCTTTTATCTGCACTCGTCATAAAAGCAGGATCAGAGCTAAAAAACAGGTCCTTTCTTTCTCCCATCATTGCTTATTTCCTTCCTGAAGCGATAATCCTAGGAGCCATCACAAATGGTTGCTATGGAAGTGATGGAAAGCACAAAAGCACAAAGAGAAGATTATGGTTTCAGGTGAGAAAACAGCAATGGGCACAGACAAGCTCCTAAAATCTAGTTTGGCTCTGAAGAGCAACAGTGCAGAGAGGCATTAGAGGACTCTCCCTGTTTTATTTGCCTTATTTATGTGCTAGCTCCAGCTCCACAAGAGGAAAGTAGCAGATTAGAGCTAAAGAAGTCACACAGAAGTAAATAGAGAGGGGGCTAGAAGGGCTGACGGCAAAGCTCTGTGGGGAAGCCTCCTGCAATGCAAAAGCATCCAGGAAATCTGGGCTCCTTTCTCCCACACTCAGATCTCACAAAAACCACTCAGAAACTCCTTCAATCCAGCAGCCGAAGCTAGATCCAGGTTTTTCTGCAGAATTCCTGCAACTGATTCAATGACAGAAATCCATTGATGTGTTCTCTGTCACAGAAGGATCTAAACAATTGGGTGATCACAGAATATCCTGAGTTGGAAGGAACTCCCAAGGATCATCTCAGTCCAACCAAAAAGAGTGGCTTTACCGAAGGAGCACATTTTATTCCACCAAGGGATGTACTTGAGAAAGATCCCCAAAGAGTGGTTATGTGAGGATAGGGGGATGTCCTTGCCAAGCCCATAAGCAGAGCAGCAGCCCTGGAGCCCAGATCTGTGGCAGTCAAGGAGTTTGGTACAGGGATGGCAATTGAGAAAGGCAAGCAGAGTCAGCTGGTCAAAGAGCTTCTTTTCTTTCCTTTCAGCTCAATCCAGCCTTGCCAGGGCACTGCTGTGAGTTGTGGCAGTTTGATGAAAGCGGGACAGGCTCAACGTTCATAGTCCTGCTCAGCAAACACCTCCCTCAGACACAGCTTTTGCTCCCCTCACGGCGGTACCTGAGGAGCAAAGTGGTGCTTTGCACAAGGGGAGGTGCAGGCAGCAGGGCCAAAGTGGCTGGAGCCCTGTCTGTGTTCTCACCACGTGTGGTTAAGCCCAGGTCAGAGGCTAGAGCCCCAGAGATTATGGTAAAAGTGCTTTACGAGAACTCAGGTCATCCTTCCTCCTCCCCACAGCCTCATCCCGGGCCTGTAACTCTACACCCGTGTCTAGGTGGAGAATATAGCACTCTTGGGCTAGATGGGGTCTGAAAATATATTTGTTAAAAAAAAGAAAAGAAAAAAAAAAAAAAAAGTCTGTTGGCACAGCTCAGGGAAACTGTGCTAGAAATAACTGTGCTTATGCAGAGCTGTCAAAAACAGGCTGTCGCCGGTGCCGCTCGGACGGGAGCGCAGCCAGGGCCGCGCTGCCCGGCGGGAGGAACAGGGCCGTGGCGGAGCGCTGCCTTTGTCTCCACACCGAGGAGGATACGCTAGATGGAAAGCCAGGGAGGTGTTTTTGCTGCGTGCAGAGGAATTTCCCCACTTGGCAGCTCAGGAGGATCGCAGCCGTCCCAGCTCCTGCCTCAGCCGCGTGCGGGCCGGAGGTGGGAGAGTGCGACCGAGCCCCCACTGCGGAGCCACGGCAGAGAGGTAACCCCAGATGAGCCCTGCGGGGGACATCTGGCAGCAAACTCCTCGGTGGATTTTTCCACTTACACAAACTGCGCTTAATTAGGCCGGACAATTTTAGGAACTCTTAGAGGCTGGCTGGCAGTTTTCTTTGGCCAGCAGCAGTAGGGCCTATCTTGTGAAATACCCGGTCAGAAAAGGCAGCTACAGGGTCTTAGGTGCTAAGCTGAAAGGGGGGAAAAAACAGAGCAGCCCTGTAGAAATTTGAGTCATGACATGGTTGATTACACAGACATGATAAAATAGTTAATTAACTCTACAGTTGTGGAATTGATAAAATAAAATGGATGTTTGACATCAATGTAATTGCAGGAAAGCAAAAGCTGATAGACCATAGCCATTCACATGTACAGTTTCAGGCTAAAAAGTGAGACCCTTTTCATCTTCCGGGTCTTATTAAAAAAAAACCTCCTAAGAGAGAGCAAAGATGACTGTGGCTGTATCCCAGGGTACAGGCTGTTCCTTGTTTCCCAGTGCTGACATACAGTCGTGACAAGGAATTATATATTGCATTCATCACGCCTGCTCTCCAGGCATGATCCCCAAATAATTAATCCTTTTAGCTTGCAGTAGCTGCCATCTGGCCAGTTTCCAATCAGCCTGGCTGGTTTTACTACAGAGTTGCCAGTTGCCTGCGCTCATGTGGGCATGGATTGCAGTTTGCTTGCCTCAGGTGCCTGGGATTTGTATTTTTTAAATTGTAAGTTTTAGATACGCCATGTGCTGCCCCAACATGGAGAACAAACCAGCCTTTGCCTCAAAGCACTTAGTGTCCAGAGGGAGAAGGAGGGGGAGTTGTTGTACATAATGCACAGAGCAAGACTCAAGCAGACCTTTTTTGTTTGTTTTGTGTTGAAAAACTTATTCTGAATAAAAGGCGCAGAATAAAATCCAGTTGTTTTTTTTCCCTGAGTCCTCTTGATCCTTCAGCACAAACATGGCAAAGAAATTAGGAAAGGGGAGAAAATTATTTTGACGCTACAAGTCTGGAGAAGGACGATGAAACCAAATTCAGTTTGAAAGAAGCAAAATTGTCTTTGCTGCAATGTGTCTGACCTGCCTTAGGTGTGGTGGGATGGAAGTGATGATCTGGAGCAGCTGCCACACAATGGGGACATTTAGAACTTCTTGGAAGGGGATCTCTAGAATCGTCCTCAGACCCCACACAGCAGAGGATCCTCTCAGGGCTTTTCAGGGACCTGTGATGAAGCTCTAACCCCCTTAAAGAATGAATGTCTGTATGTTTCTGAAAATTACCTGGTTTATGGGAAGTTCATTGTTTTACTTTCATTGTTTCCATAAGATCTATACTCTTTCTCTTACGCCTGCCACTGGTCCTGGGTCAGGCAGCAGGTGGACCTGGCCTTGGCTCTCAAGCTCATAAGGAGTTATGGAGAAATGTTTCTGAAATCTCAAAACCATAAAAATGCAGCTAAATGTTTTATAAACATACTCCCAAGCAAGTATCCTCCAGCCCCCATGACTGGAAAACATGCTGTGATTCTCCATGGTGCAGTTCTGTTCCGAAAAGGGGCTTTTGATATGAAAATTAAGATTCTGTAGGGACCATTTGGGTGACAAGTGAAAACAGGTGCATTTTCGTAGCTGTTTTTCTGTCTCAGACTAAAATTAGAACCTTACTTCCTTAGGCCACCCGCCCAGTGGTAAAAACCAAGGTACTGCTGGATAAATTGGGCTCCTGGTGACACCTGAAGAAGCCATTGTCATCAGTACAGACTCTGCTAGGGCAGGGCTGCTGAGGAGGATTTCAGTAGGTAGTTCTGCTGGGATACAAGTAAAAGAAGAAATTTTAACCTGCTCTCTCTGGGGTATTTTATCCCTCTGTATGGGAAACAAAAGAAACACCTAAAGTTTGGCTTTTCATTGCATTTTTATGATCACAGTCACCTGACAGCATCAATTCCCATGGGAGGAGATCAGCAAGCATCTTTACAAGTCTGAGTGTCTGGGACAGAGCAGCTGTATCAGAGTTCATATTAACAGCTGCTCTGCCAAGGTAAGCCCCTCTCTGAAGTTTGCTTGTAATTGGAATAGTTGGGGTAGGTGGATAAAGCCTCCAGGTACAGTAACCTGTACATCTTTTTTTTTTTTCCTGAAACTTTTTGTATTTCCACTGAAAACCCTGAAACTTTTAACTTCTTTAACTTCTCAGTGGCCGCCAATCAGTTACCTGAATCTGTATCAAAGCTCTTCAACCTAAATTCTCTCAGAAACCAACTTCTGGTGCTCATGGGCTTTCTTTGAAAAGAAACAATGAAAGATTACTCCCGTTACATACACACACACATGCACGTTAACATGTGGAATTCACGGTTGCTAAATCCCAAACTACATAGCAGCACCTGATTGGTATCAGATGAATTGTTATATAGCTGGATACCAACATTTCTCAGCTCAGGAACTCTGTTGGAGTTGGGTGGATGTTGGATATCCTTGGTCTGAGTTGGCTGCAACAGTCTTCTGTGAAAGAGATCCTTTATTTTTAAGGTTATAAAAGAACAAGAATTAAAAACTAACTACAAGTGTGCTAACACCAGAAGAGCAACACATTCTTCCAAAGAAAGAAATGAACCGGTCAGATCAGCACTGTCATTAACTCTTTTCTCCTTCTAACTTTCAGGTTCATGCTTGGTGAATCCTGTGCTGTCAAGAGATGTTTGGAAAACAGCCTTAGGAGCCAGGACTGAAGAAAGCAGCTCATAGGCAGCACGGAGCTGCCACCCAGACCCTGGGGATGGCCAGGCTCCCTTCTCCAGTTTGCCCATCCTGTAACCCAGCATCTGATTTGTCTGCTTTTCTGCCATGGAAAACTTTATTTTGTAGCTAAAATAAGCCTCAAGGGTTAATTCTTTCTTGTTTTCGTGATTCATCTCCCAAATGTGGGTGTATTACCTTGTTTTCCCTGGATCAGCTACTCCCTCCTTTTATTTTCCCAAGCAGGGCTTTGCAGTCATTTCAGTCACCACTGCCGCCATTCTCTCAACATGCTTGTTCACCTAAAAGTAAATTCTCTATTAGGAGCAGAAATCCTTTTTCAAGAAAACAAAGAACAAAGAAATAGAGTTTTACAGAAGTAAATTATATTTACAAAAAGGGCCTCACAAAAATTTCTTTGTTCGTCAGCCCAGGGGTCTTGCAGCCCAAGACTTTTTTTTGTTGATGTTGTTAGATTTGTTGGAAACAACTTTGTGCTCTTAAAGCTTTAACAAGCACCTTCAAACATCTCAATGGCTTGTCAGCCCACTTCAGTGTGACAGATTTCTTCAAAACTACTGATTTTTTTCTGGTAGAAAGAAGCACTGCAAGGTGCGAACCCAGCGCGGCCAGAGGAGCAGGTGAGAATACAGCTTTCACAAGTTAAGGCTTATGAATACCTAGGCTGTGAGAGAAGAAAAAAAAGTTTTGGGATGTTTTACAGTACCTAATGAGATCTCCATCTCTGCCTGAAGGTAAATGGGTCACTGCTGGATGAGGAGTTTGGCTGCGTTTTCTCACTGTCTGACAATTGGGAAAGTGCTGTGTGCCACCCCCTCACCTTCCCAGACCTGCTCTTCCATAAAAAATATAAATGTAGGGGTGAGGCGGGGAGGTTTTCAAACCTTCTCCTTCTCCTTTTTTGGGCAAACCTTGAATCTCTGACAGTAATCTCAAGCATGAGCTCCCTTCTTTCCTGAGAAGTCCCATGGAAAGCCGAACTCGTGCTTTGGAAGGAGGGGGAGCTGGAACTTCTCAGCAGCCGATGAGCAGCTTTATGTTTTACATTAAGCAATGAAGGGGTATAAACAAATTAGCACTCTTGTCTGGGGCTTTCGTGTGCGTTTCAGTCGGGGCTGGATTCTCCCCATAAGGACAAGCGCAGGCGGAATGGCCGGGCAGCAGCAGGAGCAGACAGCCGTCGCCAAATCTGTGAGAGAGGGTGTGGAGCACTGAGGCGATGGGAGCAGCAGGAAAAAGCACTAAGGAAACGCTGAGGCTGGCGTGGACATGGGGATTAACCAGCCAGGAGCTGAGTGTGTGTCCAGGGCTACAACCCCGGTGCGGGGTAGCTGCAGCAGTTCACTGAAGTGCCGAGTGATTAATGGGGAATGGTCGGATAACAGCCTGGGAATATTTATATAACTGACAATCCCTTGTAAATAACTCCCATTATCCTCGAATACTAAGCTACCTTCCTTCAAGCCTAATTGAACGGACATTTAAGATGTTTAATTTAGTGTTTTCCCCGTATGACCACGGGATATTTTCACCCTCTCATTCTCCGGGGGGAGGAAACTGAATCAGCATCTTCCCCTTCTCCAAAGCGGTTCCTCCCGTTTACAAAGTGTCTGGAGGCCACGAGGAGTTTTCCCGACAAAAATGAAAGAGCTGTTGCTACAACAAACATCTTGTTCCCTCTTTGCCTGCTTAGGCCCTCGGATACACTTTGAATATGAAAGCATGTGGTGGTGATGATGGTGCAAGAGGTCACTAATAATGCTCATACCCATTAATTACAAAAGTATAAATAACATGTAAGTAAGACATCCTTGATCTGGTAGCCGAGCTGCAATAAAGAAAGAAAACAAGAGCAAAACTCTGGTGTGAAATGTTTTGGGGCTGGTTTTATTTTCCTCCAGTGTGACCCCTCCACACAACACTGCTTTGTTCTGAGTCAGCAAAAGGCAAGCTCAGACAATAAGACTGTTTCATCTTCAGGGCCAAGTTTTTCCTTGCATTTTTCTGATTTAACATGTACACAGTATGAAATAACAGCTCTGTTCTAAAATTAACACACTGCCTATTTAAAATATCAATGCCTTTCAAAATGTTTTTCTCCCTCAATCACTTTTTAAATATAATTTGTCAACCAGAGTCAAGTTTGTAAGTATTTAAATATGTAAATGATGCTTATCTCTCCCATCTCCACTTTTATTATTTATTATCTTCAAAAACCATTTTGTTCTGCTCTGACTGCTCATTGCTCAAGTTTTTGTATGTAGCTGGAACCACAGATGTGATGGTCTACTCCCAGTACAGAGTGTCCCTTAGTAGGAAACAAAACAGGAGGTCTGGCCTTGCCTTCCCTACACCAAATAATTTCACGCCAAGACCTGACTTTGTTACTGTGATGTGACAGTGTGTGGAACTCATTTGATGTAAAAAAAAAAAAAAAAAAGGGAAAAAAAAAATAAAGTTAGGGCTTTTTTTTTTTCCCCTATGAAAACACTTGAAAATAATATTCTGGATGCTTTGGGCACTTGCAGTCAAACACAGAAAATCATGCCCTGAATGTTAACCTTTCAGGAAAACATTGGTAATAACAAAGCACTTTTTGCACAATTGATAATTTGGGCCTAAAATGGTGATTTTTTGTTTGTTTGGTTGGTTGGTTGGGTTTTTTTTTTTTTTAAATCTGGTTTTAGAAAGTATAGAGGTTTGATGGCCAGTTCCAATTATTACTCTTTTTTTTTTCCTTTTCCTTTTTTTCCTTTTTTCTTTTCCTATAAAGGCAACAGCAACCAGATCAATGCTTTGCAGGCAACAAATCCTATTATTGCAACCAACCTCTGGCCTTGGACAACAGCTGTAAAGTGGAAGTCCCAGAGGAAGGTGCTGACTCTGCTGCAGGCAGATCAGAGGGTCCCAGGCTGAGAGAGCATTTGAGTGGTGGGCTCAGACTGTGGGGAGAAGTGGGTTGATGGCAGTGACTGGAACCATGGGTTTTGTAGAGAGCTTGGGAAGCCTCTGAGGCTTGGGAAGGTGCAGGAGCCCAGTGAATAAACTTTGGAAGTTTGTGGGCATTGGGCTGCCTCTGCCTTGCAGAATTTCCCACTCCACCAGAGCAAGAGTGCAAAGGGGAGCTAGAGAAAAACAAAAGGGAGGTGCAGACGAGAGGGGGTGGAAGCCAGGATCTGTGTCAGGCTGGCAGGAGCAAGGCCAGACGTGGTAAGAAGTAGGTGCTCTGTAAATTCCCTGTACATATGTTTTGGGGTGGGTTAATAGCTTGACTCAGCACAGAGGACAGACAGATTTCCTTCCCCAGAACAGCTTATGAGCACAGACCAAGCTTTTGATTCACACTGAGTGGGTTAGTTTCACAAGTCTTCTAGTGAACCTTTGAAATTGGATAAGAGCAAAACCATAGTAAAAAGGGCTTCTTGCATTTCTGAGCACATAACTGCTGCTGTTTCATTATGATCTAATGTTTCATTGACCAAACCTTGGCTTGGGAAATAGCAGAGAGACGTGGTAAAATACGATCCCTGAGTGACTGATATGTTGGGAAGAGAAAAAAAAGCGAGAACTGTGCAGCAAAAAAAAATGGGTATTTCTATAATTAAAGTGTGACCCTTTTCCTTTAAATTTATTGCTGCTCTGAACCTGAAACTATCAAAAACTAAACAGTAGCAAGCACAGTGCCTGGGTGCCCCAGGAATGGAAATGTGATATCAAATCCCTCATCCCAGGCTGATTTAGCCCAGGCTATAAATCTGGGCTCTTCAGAGGTGGGATATTATTGGCCACCTCCCAGGCAGCCCTTGAGGATGCTGAGAATGGATCAGATGAGCTGCATGGGCCGCTCGGATGTGGCACAAAGGACTGTCCAAACTTCAGCACAACTCAAATTTTTTCTGCTTCTGAGTTGCTAGTGGTGGTGGCTTGTTTTGCAACGGGGATTGTCACCAGATACCCCAGTAGGAACAGCTTAAATGCAGCCCAGGAAACCTACCCACTGCACCTCTGGCTTTTTAAACAACAGAAAGCTGAAACTCTCTGCAAAGGGCAAGTGAGGATAGGGAAGCTGGAAAGTGGCTGCTCCTTGATGCCATTTTACTGCTAAATGCCCCTGTCTCTGGAAAACCAGTGGCTGCCTCTGTGAGTGAGGCACACGTTCCTTTAGATAAGCTGAGAAAATAATCTTCCTGAAACCTGGCCAGACTTGTTATAACTACTGCCTTGCTCGGTGTTTTAAAAGCTACCTGTGTTTAAAACTTTCATGCAATTCCTTCACAGAGGAAGAGCCACCTGCAGCTTTGCCACCTAGAAGGGGGGAACTGCAGGATTAAAACAAAAGCTACACGAGTTTCCAGCTCTTGTGACCCTGACTGGAAAGTTTAGCAATTTGAACACCTCAAGAGCTCAGAAGCTGGAAGGCAAGGAGATGATCTGGTGTTTGCCATCTTCTAATATTTCCTAGCTTTCAAACCAACAAGGAGCCTTGCTTATGATTTTGCAGAGCTGTCCAGCTGTTTTAAGGTCCGTGAAGAGCTTTAGGAAGCGGCTGAACCCGCCAACAAACTTCACACATATCTGAAGAAATAGCGAAATAAATCAAGAGCGTGCCTCTAATGCCTGTGTTGAGGCAAAATAATGTCTAAAAAAAAAAAAAAAAGAAAGTCTGCAAGACTGAAGTAATGTGTACAGGAATCCTGTTGTTGTTTTCTTGTTCCTACGCACATGCCTTTGGTGTGAGGTAGTGTTTGTACTTCGCTCACGGTGGCTGGGAACGTCACAGCCTGGCACCGTGCAGGTAATGAATTCAGGGCAGCTTACAGGTGGTGGCACAGGGCTGCACTTGTTTTTCTTCCCTTTTTGATTAAGCGTGTTCATTTTGCTGCCAAGGTCATGGCGTGTGAGAGAGGGAGAAAAATTGAAGGGAGCAGGAATGTGCAGTGAGAGGTGGGAATTAAGGAGTCCTGGTAACTGTGTGCCTGCTGGAGGAACTGACTTGGTGCTTGGGGAACTCAGGAGCCCTCTCACTCAGGGAGCCCTCCCTGCCAAAAGCCAGGTGCTCTCAGACCTTGGAGGATGGAGGATTTCAGGGTGGTGTGGGGAAGAATCAGGAGTGTGGGTACATGGTGTGGCCATGGGCTGGGCTCCACTTGTGTTTCCTGGCTGCTCTTTGCTTTCAAAATTGGGGTATCAGATCACAGAATATTCTGAGTTGTTAGGGACTCACGAGGATCAATGAGTCCAACTTACAAGTGAAAGGCTCATATGGGGATTAAACCCACGTGAAGCTCATCAGAGCTAAGCCAGGTGGGGGTGTAGAGCTGGGGTCAGTGACTGTGCTATTGCCCCCACTCCATTTACAGCCCTCAAATGTGACACCCCATGACACAGGAGTTCATACTTTTAGTGTCTGAAACTTGTAAATTGCAGGTGGAATTTTTAGTACTTTTTTTTTCCCGAATATAAATCTATTCTCTTAATATATCTATATAGAAATTCTACTGAAATCTGGAAGGTGATTCTTATTGAGATTTGTTTCCGTGGTTGAGCTGGAAAATTTTGAGAGAGGAAATTTTGCTCAAAGAAGATGAAAAAGGCACTCTACTTTTTCACACTAGGTCCTGACCAAATCCAGAAAGTTTCCTTTAATCCAAAAGGTGCTCATGATTTCACAGTAGTTTCCTTGTCAGAAAATGTCTTGCTTCCTGCATGGGTTTTGCTGTACTGAATTTATTTGTTTAAAGAGTACGGACCATGGAAGAAACATAGGAAGCTGAGGACACTTTGCCATTAAAGAAACACCACCTAACTGAAAGGGAAGTTGTTTTCAGTCAGGCTAAAGTTTACTATACTTTAATTAATGCAGCCAAATGTAACTCAAGTACCAGGAACAGCTGGGGCAAAAGGACAAACTAACCTGGCCCAGGTGGGAAGGATTCAGCTCCTTTGTTGCTGGTGTTGAAGGCCTTGGGAGCTGCCTCAAGCCAAGTTCCCTGAAGGATTTTTTGCAGGCTGACCACTAACAAGATAAAAAGAGGAACCTGCAGCATTCCTGATAATGTCAAGGTAAAACAAATGGTTTCATAAGCAAAAAGAAATAAATAAACCTCTCTGAGCTACGTTATAAATCTTAAAAATAAGAGTCCTTTAATCAAGTCTCAAGACTATCTTAATTTTTCTGCCATCATTTGTTTGTGTTTTCATGGCTAGGCCTCACAGAGTCACCTGGAAAGATTAGACCTGATTTGTACACAAAGGCATAAGAAGTTTTTGACTATGGGGACAACTAAACAGTCCCTAGACAGCTCTTTTCCCCTCACATCTCTCCTCCACAAATCCATGCTCTGGCAGATGAAAGCACCTCAGCTCAGGAGCCAAAAATGCTCTCAGATTCCAGAAATGCAGGCGAGCAAGTCTTCAGTCCCAGGGGGAGTCCTAGGAGGTGGATGATGCTCCATGCTACAGGAAAAGGAGGGAGCCCTATCCTCTCTCCAGTCTCACCTTCAGGGTGGCAGGAGGGCTTTCTTCCCTTATTTTACATCCAATAACCAGCTTAACCTTGAGTACAGAAGCAAGAGGAAGAAAAATGGAAATATGCAGGTCTTCCAGCCCCACACCCTCTCTTGACCTGTATTCCCCAGTGGGAGGAAGTGGGGCAGGGAAGGGTCTTGGGAAGAAAGGTGTTTTCCAAGCTGTTGTAGCCAGTCATCAGAACCATGTGATCATTTAAACTGCAAACATCAGGAGCTCACAAATACAATCAGTGAAAGGTAATTACCTTCCTTTGGTTGAAACCTGGAGGGAGGCTAAAAAATTTGTGTCCAGGAGAGATTTTATAAAGCACAGATCATTTGTGTAAAACATGCTGGAGATGTAGGGTCTTGATTTTTTTTGAGATTTGCAATACTTGCAGGTTTTGGTCACTGAAATGAGAGGAGCCTGCTCTGCTATTGTCAGTAATTCTGCTTCCTCTTTGTTCAAAACTGGAAAGGTGTGTGGAGGAGAAAAAAAAGAGATTAAAGGTGAAACAACACAGGGCAGGATGAGAGAGGATCATTAAAGTTTTGGGTGTAGTTTCAGGTTGTTTTTTATTTTATCTGAACCAGTTGTCCCACCCCTAATTACAACAGTATTAACACATTCCTGGGTGTGGTCACTCGAAATTCTTAAGTGGGCAAAAATTTTCAGCTATGTAATGTGCTTAAGGTGTGTATCAGCAGACCACTTTAAATGGTCTGGCGTGGTCCTGCCGGCTTCTTCACCAGCATCTGACCCTGTGTTTGTTGTAGGTTTGGCACAGAAAGGGTCACGTCATGGCTTTTTACTGAACCCGAGCCTTAGTCAGCACCTCAGCGGGCCGTGTTCTCCCAGCCACAGCTCAGATGCTCAGATAAAGCTCCAACACAGTGCTACAGAAGGAGCAGAGGGATCAGAGCAGCTCCCATTGTGTTTTCACTGAGAGTCTGCAGGGTTTGTTTTATTTCAGGTTGCACTGCTGGTAGTGTTTTCCGTCTTCTCCTCGCTAGCGGGTTTTTCTCAAGCCAGGTAAAAATGCCAGTTCCCAGAGCAGGTGGTGCAGTGAGGCTCTTGGCTTTGGCTCACCAGGGGCTTTTATCTTGTGTCTTAGGTCCTGTTGTAAATCACAGTGCACGTGAGACAGCAGTTAGAGCACTGTAGTGCACAAAGCCCACGCTGGGCAATTTGGTAGCTTGATAGCAACCAGCAGAATAATCCAACTCCAAAACACAGAGATTCTTCCTCTTCTGACTCCACGAAGACTAGGAACACTTGGAAAACTTTCCCAACAAGCCCAGATAACCTGCTGCTTTTCAAAATACCTGTTGTTAACAACTATATAGATATTTTACTGTAAAAATGCAAACATTCAGTGGAACTGGACTGAAAGTCAAGAACAACTGATGCATCATCCAACAGCATGAGCTGCATTACTGGTTCTTACTGGATGTGTACAGGAAGCCTCAAAAATTCAGATGCTGGGTTTGTTCAGATGCTGAGCATCCCAAACTTAGATTGGATATTATGAAAAATTTTCATCAGGAAAAGGGTTCTTCAAGCATTGGAAGGGGCTGCCCAGGGTAGTGGTGGAGTCACCATCTCTGAAGGTATTTACAAGCTATGTAGGTGTGCTGCTTAGGGACCTGGCTTAGTGGTGGCCTTGGCAGTGTAGGGTTAAAGGTTGGATTCAGTGATCTTGAAGGTCTTTTCCAACCCAAACAATTCTATCATTTTATGGTTCTATATTGCAGTGCTGTGTGGGAAGTCTTGGGGAACTCCAGGTTTGTCAGAGGTGTAGCTATGTCAACACAGTGTGAATATTAGGGCAAACTCTCAGTACTAAACCAGGCATTTACACCCTCAAAGCGAAGCCCAACTGCATGGCTCAGGTCTGTGTTGACCTCTTGCAGTTTGAGTAGAAACCCAATCAGCTTTGCAGCTGAAAGCCTGGAGGCTGTGTGGGGTGGAGAGCAAACTTGAACTGGGGCTCAATTCCATGTTCAGAGGGGCAGGGATGAAATCCTACCCTCGTGACAGAGGTACGCCCATGGCACCTCATCTTTGAACAAGTGGAGGTTTTAAGTTGTCATGCAAAGTGGAACGTCAGCAGGAGAAACTGAGCTGTGCCCTACTTGCTCCCTTTGCTCCTGACTGTCATCTCATACGTTCAGGACAGTCATTTAAAGGACACAAGGTGTGAGGTCAAACTCCTTTGCATGGAGAAAGGAAAAATATCAGCTCTCCTGCACCCCAGATGAATGATGTGACTGCTGGACCATTAAATAAGGGAGCACATCTGCTCCTCAGGCATCCCGGGAAACGAGTTCCTCACTTCCTTCGTGCCCCAAAAGAAAAATGTTTTATATGGGACAAATGGAATATTGATGTTCAGCATCCAGCAATTCTTCTGGTTTACTGTGTTGCCAGAAAATTGAAAACACAGTGTGATCTGAACAGTTTCCTTTATTTTTTTTTTTGTTTGTGCTCATCAGACTCGGGGAAAAATATTTATTCACACATTTAAAAGGTAAATAGGAAGTCTTATGCTCTATGTGCTGAATAAATAATTCTGTAGAAATTCTGAAAACTATCAAAGTGAAACTTTTTGCTTTCTTTATTCTTTTCCCTACATTTTTCATTACAAACAGTTAAGTTCTGGAAACTTACAATTAATTTTTCAAGGTTATGCTTTGAATACTTGGTGCCAAACACCTGATAATTCAGGCCTGTGATTGAGACTGGCGTCATTAAGCAGAGGTACTGGGCTCAAGGTTGTACTGTGTGTTACACAGGCCTATAAAAAAAGAAATCTGACAGGTGGGAGGGTTTCTGGCTGCCTAGAGGTGATACAATTTGCTGCTTTCAAAATGCTTGATGGTGATTCTTTTATTCAGTAAAAGAATTTACATGAGTTGCTCCTATGAAAGAGAAGGCAAAGCAACATAATAAAGGAGACAGAAACATGGACAACTCATTGTGGTAAACTCCTTGTTATTAAAATAAATAAAAAGGTTTGAGGTTTGTGGGACTCACACCTCACAGGGTTATTCCGGCAAAAGGCTCACCAAGACAGCGTATTAGAAAACCAAGAGCTCTTTTTTGTTATGGCAACAAGAACAACAGCAACACGTGAACTCCAGCTCCAGATAAACCAGAAAGGTTATCTTTCTTTTAAGAGCCATCCTTGCCATAGATCACAGAATCATGGAATCATTAAGGTTGGAAAAGACCTCTGAGATCATCGAGTCCAACCTGTGCTTGATCCACTTTGTCAGCCAGCCCAGAGCACTGAGTGCCACATCCAGCCTTCCCTTAAACCCCTCCAGGGACAGGGCACCCTCCAACTCCAGGGCTGGAAATTTCCAAGGTTGAAGGATACAATGCTTGCCCGGCCAGTGAGAGCTCTGTTCACCAGAGGTGTTCAGCCAAGGTGTACAAATAATATTATCAAATTAACGAAGGCCAGGATATAGTAGATTGTAGTATAGGGGGAGGTCCTGGCTAAAACAGGTTCTGGGAAGTGTTGACTCCAGATGCTTGAAAGCCTCTCTGTGGAACCAGCCAACACCTGGCCTGATCAGTTCCACAAGACCTTCCTGCTTTGTGTTCTCCCAAGTGCACCCAAAAGCTGCTTCCCAAGGCCCTCAGCTGGAATCCAGCCCCACATCCACACACCTGCCCTCCCAAGGAGCCAGCACCATTAAGGGAGGGAAATGGCAGCACAGTTGCTGTCTAAAGCACACCACCACATTTCCTTTTGAGTGGTACAGAGGTTTCAGCAGCTGTGCTCTTCTTCCTGCCCTCTCACTGCTGGCCTGCATTTCAATCCAGGGAGAGAAGTCCCTAGGGATAAGGACAGGGAGAGGGAGAGCCCAGATGGTCGCGTTCAAAAGCACCAGGAAATCAAAGGCTCCCCCTCCTCTCTCTTACAGGCTGCTTTCTGCATCCTTTCCACGGGCTTTGTCCTGCCCTCCCCCAGCTCTGGGAGAGGATGCAGTGAAAGGAGTTCCTGGAGCTCTGGGGTTCTGCCGTGCCCGTGAATCCCGCTGCTCTGCCAGTGACGTACCAGCGCGCGTCAGAAAGCTCAGCCAGCCACTGCTTTCCTCCTTAAAGGTTATTCAGCACAGAGGGATTTCCTCAAATGACTGCTAGAAGTCTCAATTAGCAACTTCTGAAGCATGAAGGGTTTGTTTCCGTTCCCTTCTGAAGGAGGGGACTTGTGTTACTGTCAGCAAGGTCAGAGTCTTCATCCTTTCCCAGCAGAAGCTGTGACCTTGCCCAGCCTCCTCCCAAACCAAGGAGACACAGGTCTGTCCACTGCAAATTTTTCCAAGAAAAGCCTGGATACAGCAAAAGGTGACCCTGAAGGCAATTCTCTCAGTCTGTATGATTTCTGTTTAATCAATGTGATTCAGCCTCTTACAGGAACTGCCCTTTCCCAGGCATTTGGGGACACTGCAGGTGGGGTTCGCACAGTTGCTCTGGGCTCCTGTTACCTCAGTGAGGAGAAGCAGGATTTTCCATGGCATGAGTCATCTGATCTCTTTCAGGCCTCTGCATGAGGATGAGACAAACAGTGTCCCAGAAATGCCCACTTCTCCCCTCTTTCCAGAAGCAGCTAACTCAGGCGTAAATATCCTCTTTAGGTGTTTGCTTCCTATTTGTTCCCAAACACAGATACTTGCTAAGGAAATAGGATTTTTCTTCTCTCTCTTTCCTTTCCCTTATTTAAAACTGATTTCTCAGCTACTGTTGCTTGGAAAATCTCTGGGTCACCTGTTGGATTCCAGCCTATGAAACTTATGGGATTAACTCTCTTTTCCCCCTTCCTGGTATGGTATGGGAACTCCAAATCCAGGTGACTGGTTGCCATTTGGTTGCATGGCTTCCTTTGAAGAAACAGGCAATTGAGCCTTGCTACAATAGTTATGTTTCAGTTGGGAAAATGAAAATCTTGTTTGCCTTGAAGGATTTTGCCTCTTTGACACATTGAATCCATAATTGCATTCTGTTACAAATTGGGGCACTGTACAGAAAAAAATCATGTCTGTTCAGCAGTCAGTGTACTCCTTCCCATCCCCATCTCTGTGGCATGCAGCTGGATCCTTGCTGGGAGCCTGGGGAGCTTTAGGACAGGGTTTCCACCTTGTATTTACACATTATTATGGCCATGATTTAGTGCTGACCCTAAACCAAGGGGGTTACTCTTGAGCTAAACCTTAATCAAGAGCTACTCTTGAGTTAAACCTTAATCAAGAGCTACCCGTGAGCTGGAGACTGGGCATGTTTTAGGAACTGTTGAATGAGGACCACCATGTAATTCCTCTTTTCCTCACTGCTTATTGCAGTCAGTGTTTCCACTCCCCACGGGTGCTGGGAAAGACACGTCCTTGCTCTCAGTCAGGAATGATATCACCTGCCCTTAGCAATGTTATTCCCTTTCCTGCTGAGCTTAGGCAATACTGTGACATGCCTAAACAGTGCATCCATAACAAAGAATGGCATCACCTTGCTTTCAAAACAAACCTGTGGTGGGTGGAATGAGCTATGCCAAGTGATGCTGGGCTGGTTGATAAAGATCAGCCAAGAGACTTCTTCAGCTCTTCTGTCATTCACCTCTGGTCACCCTCGATTTAGAGAGGGTAGGAGCTGGTTGTGCTCTGGCTTCACACTGTGAGGCAAAGGAGAACTGCTGGTGGTTTTGTTTTTTTAGTCAAATGTTCATTTAAATGGATAATGAATTAGTGGGGAAAGGGGGGGATTTCTACATCACCTGATGTGATTGTACCTAATCTGTCTACTCAGTCTACCTTTGTGTCTGCCCTTAATGCAAATCTATCTGCTCCTGTGAACAATAAAAACCACAGAACACCTACCTGTAGCCTGTCCTGTGCACATACACACATAATATTTCCTTCCTAAGCTGAAAAAATATCTGAGTAAAGGGAAGAGCATTCTCTTTGTGTACAGTTTGGGTGAATTTTGCTGCCTGATCTTGTACGTGTCTCCAGTTTTTCAGAAATATGTGAATAATTTCAAAGACACTGTCAGCTCATCACATCACTGCCTGGGTGGTATGTAACTTGATAAATGATGTTAATAAATACACCTGGGTTATGGGGTGTGGTTCCCCCTCCCTTTGGTGGAAAACCCACTCAAATTGTGACCCTTCTCTTGTGAAGAGGAAGCCAGAAGGCTGAAGAGAGAAAACTGGACAGGAAGATGGTAAGTGAGATCTATAAAGGGAGCAGAGTGACGCCTGAGAGACTTCAGGGATGGTTAGGAACATGAGCAGGGCAGGAAAGAACACAGGGATTAGGAGGGCAGCTCATGGAAAGGCTGGTCTGACCCTGAGAAAGGATGGAGGAGGGGATGTCTAGGAAGGGAGGTGGAGATGGGATCACTGGGAGAGAGATGAGGTTTTCCCTGAGATTTTGAGAGAAAAGCCTGAGGAGGGGTGAGGATCAAGCCTGCAGAGTACAGAGGTTACCCAAGGAAGCAGTGACTGGTGTTGCAGGACCTTCAGTGGCACAAGGGTGGCAGGGCCCAGTGATTACAGGAAGGCTGGCTCATCTCCTGGAGGAGACAGGGCTAAACACAGGCTGAAGGGTGAAAAGGAGACGTTACTCAAAGACTAGGAGCTGGATGAAGACAGGATTTAGGCATGGGGCAGGGGCTGGTGCCTGGCAGAGCAATTGGGGACACCCGGTGTGGTACCTGGTGAATTGAGTGGCTCCTACTCAGCTTGTGAGACCTTAGATGGCAACGAGAGTGAGTGCAGCCAGCTCCAAGGCTGCTGGATCTGGCTCAGGAAAGGATGGCTGGAATGAGGAGGACTTTGGCTCATTACAGGAGAGAAAGAAGGAGCTAAGAGGGAGAGAAAGATGGGACTGAAACAAAGGTGTTTGCTGGCCTCTCATTCTTCTTCCCAGCTCTGGGATGTCAAACCAGCAGAGAGCATGCAGAAAAGCACATAATGCCCTGAGAAAAGAGCACTCCTGGACACAGCCAACACAGTCTCCTGAAAAATGCTGTCTAATTTCATTTTTTTTTGGTTGTGTGTATCTTGGTATCCAAGACATATGAAACACTTATAAGTGTATCTCCCAGTGTATCTAACATGCATCTTAAAGTACATATAAGTGCATTAATTCCCCTGAAGGAACCAGTCCGAACATTAAACATCTTTTGTCTAGGATGATGTTTTAGTAACAGAACTCTGATGCTTTAGTAACCGAACTCTGTTGCAACCTAATCTGCAAAGCTGTTGTTAAGATGCTAAAAAGTGGCTGAAACCCAGAAGTAGTCAGCAGTTTCCTTGGTTTAGCTACAAGTGGGAGCACTGGGATTTGACTAGCAGACATGCTGGGTTTTTTTTTTTTTTTAATTCAGCTGAATCTGGTGGTTTCTGTCCTTAAAGATACTGAGCACTGGGAAGGCTCAGGCTCTGACAATTTCACGCTCCCAGTCTGGGTGCCAAAAATGGAATATTCATTCATTTTCTCTCTTGCTGGTTTCCCACCTTTAAATGGACTTTTGTGAAGCCGGACAAACCCCCATTGCACGTGCCCTGATACATTAATGATGGGGAATTTGGAAAAAGCTGTGAAATAATCATTTCCCAAGCAGGGCTGGAGCAGCGTGCGGCACACAAAGCCCAGTGCCAGTGGGTACAGAGCAGGTCAGAGACCAAACAGCAGTGCCCTGACCACCTTGGGAGCTGGGTGAGTAAGACTCTGTGGAGCAGGCAATTAGAGAGTATTTCCCAATGCAGACACATGAGGGTGATGAAGAAAGGCTGCACAGGTGGCCTTAATCACAGCATTTCCTAACTTTGAACTCCTCATTTCCATCAACATTGTTTTTGGGGGGGTGTTTTGGTGTTTGGGGCTGTCTTTTGGTTTTTGGGGGTGTGTTTTGGTTTTTGGGGGTGTATTTTGTGCCGTAAGCGCTGATTCTGAAGATCAGAGGTCAGCTGTATGAGCAAGATTTCTCTGGTATGAGGGCAGGCTTTGCACAAAAGACCACTCTGCAGATGTGCCCCATGCAGGTGAGGCTGCAGGCACTGGTTAAGCAGCTGATAACTTCCACAGAAACAGCTTGCATCAGGAGGTGAGCTAAGGAAAGAACTTGCTTTTGAAGAAGATGGACCCCTGTTCCCTTGGCTCTGTGTGAGAGCTGCTCAGCAACTGCTAAAACATCCCTGTGCTCTCAACACTGCTCCAGCACAAACCCAAACACAGCCCCACAGCAGCCACTGAGAGGAAAATTCACTCTGCCCCAGCCAAAATCAGCACAGGGCTCTTACTAATCCTTGACAGCCCTGACCAGTCTCACCAGGAGCCTCCCCCCACACCCTGGCTATGGGTTCTGGAGGCTCATTTCAGCTCCACCTGGGGCTTCCAGTCCCCTCCTGGCCTCAGGTTTAGGTGTGGCTGTCTCCAGCCCTGTCTCTCGGATAGCCCTGAGGTCTGTAGGCATCTTGTCTCCAGCCCTGCCCTCAGCCCTGTCTCCTTCAGCTCCTGAGTGGGCCCTGGCTCATCCCCTCGCTCTGCTGGGGGCTGAGCATGGACCTCCAGGATCCCCCAGGTCTGGCTGGCATGTTTGGATCCTGCAGGATGGTGCCTGTCACTGAGGGCACGGCCAGGGCTGGGGTCACCCTTGCACCCAGCTGCCCAAGCTCTAGGGAGCATCCCCCTTTCTCTGCATCCTGATGTTTTTCACTGAAATGGGAAGTGGCACAAAATCCCCTTAGTTTTTTTTAGGGGCTCTTCATCCTCAAACAGGGTCCTGCTTGTCCCTCTGAGAAAACATTTCCATGAGGATTGGGATAGCCGGGATACCAGGAAAAGACCAAGGAACTCTTCCCTGGAGGTGTCCAAGACCAGGCTTGATCATCCTGTGTTAGTGGGAGGTGTCCCTGCCCATGGCACAGGGTTGGAACAAGATGATCTTAAATGTCCCTTCCAACCTCAAAAATCCTGTGATTCTCTACTAGCTGGATGATGATCCAGCCCCTTGTTTGCCATCTCCCCTGGAGACTTGGCTGGTAGGAGGGAAAAAACTCCTCAAAAGTGTCCCTCAGAACCCAAGAGCTGCTGGCCACCCTGGGGAGGTGTTTCAGGCAGGCCATGCACAGCCCCTGCTCCTTTGCCAGTGTTCTGCTCGCTGGGCAGGACACTGTGGCTCAATGTGTAACCTGGGTGAGGGTTTCAGATGACACCAAGAGCAGCAAGGAGACATCCCACACCAAACTCGGTGTGTGGGAGGGGAGCATGGTGGTTTTGGAGGGAAAGCGGGAGGTTTGGGCTGAGAATCCAACCTGCCCAAACACAGATATTTTGATCCTGCTGAGTCAGAACAGATTCAAGTTCTTGGAGGTTTAGAAATACAGACTAACTAGTTTTCCTCTCTGCTAGAGGCTCTTCCCCTTTTCCAGGTTAATCTGCAGGACCAGAGAGCATCAGAAATTCCCCTTGGGATAGTTTCACATTGCTATGGTCTGAAAAAGAGTATTGGGACTCTTGTAAGAGACCACCACGCCCGCTTATGATGGGCAGCAGAAAGAGGATTTTGGCTGTTCTTAGAAAAGGATGAAACTCAGTGGTAATGGGCTCAGAAATCTCCAATAAAATTAAGTCTTGGATATTTCATTCCAAAATAATTACAAATGTGCTGCCACCTGACTGTGCCCTACTCTTGCCTCTTCTGCTTGCCCTGCATCTGCCCTGGCATCATCCACCCATCAGGGCTCCTCCTCTAATCGAAGCCTCCATCCCGGCCGTGGACCAGATGGCACCAATCCTTCTGGCACTGCCCCAGCACAGCCACGGACCTTGCCAGGTTGGATTAGCTGCCTGTGTCTATTTAACTTTCACATTTTTTGTGGTCATGCATCATGCAGATAATTGTTTTGTCTGTTTCTCTATCCACTCCAGAGCAATAATTTATGTCCAGTCCTTACATATCTTCTTGGCTCGTTGCTTTGGTCCTGTCAGTCCCTTTACTGGACCCCATCACACACTGGACTGTGAGCCTTTGAGGGGAAAAAATGGGTCTTTATAAACCTCCTGGCAAGGTGACTCCCCTTGTCCTGACTGAGGACACCATGAAACAAACAAGGGGAAAATAAGCTCGACTTTCAAAAGTCCTTGGAGCCTGTTTTTACAGCACTTCATTAGTTTATGCCAGTGTAAGGTGACACTGTCAGTCAGCTTTGCTTTGTGCTAGTGGCAAATTACGTGATGGTTCCTCGCTCTTATGATGAATCCTGAATCTTGTGATGTTTGTTGCTTTCTGAATGCCTGGATGTTTGCAGTCACATGACAATCTGAGACGATTTTTGTGCTGTTTCTACATGTCATAGTCCTAGGAAGATGGTTAAAGCCCTCCCCAGTGAACCTGAAAACAAAGATATCAGAAGACAAATAGAGCTCACGGGAGGCTGATGTTTCTTTGTTTGCCCGTTTTCTCCTTCCTTTTCAAAGCAAAATACTTAAGTCATTTTTTAATCCACTGTCACAATCTGGGGAACTTTCAAGCATGGAGATTGGTAGTATTTTATTTAGATTAGATCTGTTTGCCTGTATGTCCTCTTCAGGCTTGTTTCCTACCCTGACATTTAGACCACGAGCATTTTTTCCTCAGGCACAGTATGTACAGAAGTTGGATGGGAAACTGGTAAGCAATCAGAGCACTCCTCATCTCTTCTTATCCCAAGTTTTCTAGGGAAAGAAATGCTCCATGCTAACATTTTGGACAGCTTTGGAAAGTACTGTCCTGAGCTTCTGATAAGGTTGCCCTCCTCCCAGGCAACCTTGGATATCCCCACACTCCACTCCCTGCTCTAATTTCTAGCTCTCCCAAACATGGAAACTGGCAAATAATGGAAAAAACGAGGCAGGGCTGCCCTTTCAGAAGACATTTTATAATGTCACTGTGCCTCCCTGCTCACAGCCCGTAGGTGCTGGTGGTGTTTACAGGAAATGCCATGAGTAATTTGCAAAGCGAAAGCGTTGTGCGCTATCGGGTCGGGGCTTGTCTGACAGGAAAGTGTCCTGCTGTGTGGAACAGGGGCTGGGCCAGCTGCCTCCCCGTCAGCCTGAGGCTTGGAGAGGCCAGGGTGGGGAGCAGGGCCTGGGGACAAGGTTGTGCAATGCTCCTTCCAATATTGGTGTGGAAAAGCAAGGACAACTTGCGGACAGAGTGACCGTTCTATAAATTTGCCACATTCCTAGAGGAAGCCGTTTCTGGAGCCTTCTTCAGCTTATCCTCTTGTATATTCCCTGCAGGATGCAGCAGAGCACCAAAGCCTTCTCCATCTCCCCATCTCACCAACAGCCTGCACCACTTCTCTCCTGTAGGACCCAAAGTGCCTCCATCTGTCCCACCAAATTCCCTCCCTCAGCGTAAGACCTTGAGCTTCTGCTGTCCACACCAGGCTCTGTCCTATTAGAACTGCTTCTAGTTCCAACAAGCAAGCAACAGCCCCCCCACTACTCTGCACCAGAGTGTCTAGCTAAAGGAAGGCTGAAAATTCCTGCAAAAATATGAGGAAGATCCAGCTTTGGTTCTCATTGAGCTCCACTGCAAAACCCTGAGGGACTTCCACACACCGAGGCTCCTCCCTAGCGGCTGATATTTGCCCGTGTGTGTCCTGGACAGGTGTGTGAGTGTCACACTTTGCTGCAGACCTACCTGGCTCCCCACACCAGGAATGCCTTCCCCCCACAAGCTCCTCATGCACCCCTGCCTGCTCCTCCCTGTTCCCAGGGATCTCACCAGCTCCCCTCACCAAAGTCACTTTTGTTCCCTGCTTCTCCCATCCCTCTTGGATTCTGCCGTCTGACAGCTTCATATGCATATCTCCTCCCTCTCTCTCTTCCTTGCATTTTCTTCCCCCCCAATATCAAGATCCTCTACCTACCCCTCCATTTTTACACAGGGGGTGTTTAGATTTCTGTCTTCTCTGTCTTCTGCCGCTGTTAGTTCTGTTTGGGGATTTAATAGGAGAGCTCAAATGCCTCAGCAGAAAAGGGAGATGTGGAGGTGAGAAAATTCCCCAAAATGATTAAAAGGATGTCTACACTGCTTGCCCTTGGCAGAGCGAGGGCTTTAATGGTGCAGGAGATGTCCTCTACCACAGGAGTCACTTGTACAGCCTCGGCTGAGCTGTGAAACACCAAAGGAGCAGCTCCCATGGGAAGGAGCCTTGAGAGTCCTTCCCTGAGCCCAGATCCCTCACACCACTGCAGTGAGGGGCAGCACCCCTTCTCCCAGTCCAGAATCAGAGCTGAGTTTGGCATTTCTCTGGATTAACACCTGGGCTGACAGGACCCTTCAGGCACTTTCTGAACAGTAGGAGAGACACAGTGTTGAAAAGACTGAAGTTCAGAAGTCCCTTACAGGGGTCTACAGAGTGCAGGCAGCTCTTACTGTGTGGCTGCTGAGCTCTCCAGGTATTCCTGTTCATGCTCTCAGAAACTGTGCACTGCTGATTTTCCAATTCCTGAGCGTCTCAGGAGCTCTCTCTGCTCTGTTCCTCTGATTTTCCAATTCCTGAGCATCTCAGAAGCTCCCCCTGCTCTGTTCCTCCCCCCTGCCCTGCATTTCCTTGAAATGCTCCACTTGTCATTCAGAGTGCAAATCTGGGTTAGACAACGCAGTTTCTTCCCCGTAAGTGCTGGTACAAAAATGGAGGGGAACTGGGAAAGGCGTGTGGGAAGGAGGAGAGAGGTGTGGTACAGAATGTGTACAGCTCCTCATTTCACAGGGTAATCTCAGCCCAGTCAAGAGCTCTCGCAGCCTCTGTGAGCAGGGTGGGTGACACTAAACCCAGCTGTGTCTCCAACACCACCTGAGGAGTCAGAGCTCTCTTTCCATCTTTTGTCCCAGCAGGAACGCAGGGTATCAGCTGAGCATGGCCCCCAGCCTGCATCATCTTTCCATTGACAAACTGCACCTTCAGTTTGAAAAAAAATAAATAGATCCCACCCCTAAGAAGGCTCAAGGGAATCACTCTGGATTTTAGGAATGGTGTGATAGCTGCTTTCAGTCTCCACTCACTCTTCACATTGTCTTGTGCCTGCTGTGCTTTTTTCCAGGCCACCACAGGTTTGGCACAGCTGGGGAAATTGGACAAGGTGAGAACTGAAGCAATAGTTGGGAGAAGGCAGCAGAAACCCCATGTGTGCCTCGTGGCAGAGTTTATTTAGCTGGGGAACTCCTTCCCAGTAATCCTGTTAAGGGCACAGTGCTTTTCCTTCCCTTTCCCTTGCACACTTGACCCCTGCTGTCCCTGCTGGAGCCACCTGCACTGCCATTGAAAGAGCAGGACCTGCCTCTGTGAGCAACCATTTCCTGAGTGCTTCATTTGCAGCTTGGAGGTTCAACTCCCCCTGTGACCACCCCTACATCCCTTTTCCTTTTCCACACAACTTTGCCTCCCTTTTTGGTTCACTCTCAGTCTTGTCACTGCTTGAAGAAGACATTCAGGGAGAGGGTGATGAGCACTAGGATGACAACTGGCTCCACATGGGACACACAGTGCAGTGCAACTCGTGTGTCTGATTTCTCTCCTTGCACTCCAGGCATCGCTGCCTAACCAGCCCATCCTCCCTCATCTGCTTGGTTATCTCTGGCTAAATGAGTTATTTTGCATCTGATTTTGCCAGGCTGAGCTGTGTCCGCTCTGAGCTGGCACGCTGCACACTGGCCTGTGTCACTTCCCATCAGCTCCACCTCCCAGCCCCTCGTCTGCACTACAGGTGCACGGAGAGACCGAGAACAGGAACAGATCTCGGTGCCAGGATCTGTAAGGAATGACCCTGCTGGGCAGCTGACACAGCTGAGCTCCACAAACACACCAGGAAGGGGGTGTACCCCGCCCCCGGGGGTGAGGGTGACACTGGCTGTTCGTGGCATTCCTCCCTGGTCTTTGCAGAAAGGAAAAGATGAAAGAAGCACATTTTGCACCTGTCCCAGCAGAACAGTGGATTTAATGCTCCCTCCTTTTCCCAGGGTGTAGCAGCCTGGGGATGTGGAGGGATGTGGAGGGGCAGGTCTGGGGCAGGTGGGGAGCAGCATCCTGTGAGCAGGAGGTCCCTGGGGAAGAACACCAGGCTTATCTGGGAAAAGAATCACAGGCACACCACAACTGTGTGGTTCCCCCAGGAAAAGGGCTGAGCCCCTGCTTAGCTGGGGCTGTTGGTTGGGCTGTCTCTGCACAGTTAAAGCAATATCCTGGAATAAACTCAGCTTTCTCAGAAGAATGTGAGTAAATCTATGTTTCTTTTTTTTTCTGTTATTTTAACGATAATCTTCCTTTGACGTGGTCTAATATCTGTGACATGTGTGACAAGTCAAATGCCTCAGGCTTCTTCCTGCTTCGCTGTAGCACAAGCACGTAAAAAATGGTATGAGTTTTGCCTCCTCAAATGTCTACCTTTGGCTTCATTAAAAGAACTATAACTCATATTAGGTGGTGCTTATACTTGCATGAAAGATTTAGGTGTGGGGGTTTTTTTTCCCTGCCAAGAAACATATTTGTACCAACCGGGCAGTTTGGTTAAATTCTCAAATATTTTCTTTCAGTCTCTCTCAGCCACGAGTGTAACTACCTTGGACATCTGGGTGCTTCCCGTTTTGCTCTGTTGAGAGTTTCCCTAAAGCTGGAAATGTGTCCTGCAGTTCTTCAGTTGTTCTGACCACACTCTCTCCACTGAGCACCTGCTCTTAATGAACCCAGATACTTGAAATGCCTTTCACCTCATCCTAATTACTTTTTTTGCCTGGTTCCATTACAAACTCTGTTTTCTACCAGATTCTCTTATTGTCTGTTTATCTAATTCTTGTACTGCTTCTCCAGTCGTGGAAGTGTGAGTCGTTCACAGAGTCACAGAATGGTTTGGATTGGAAGAGACCTTCAAAAAACTCCCTTCCACAGGCAGGTACATCTGTTCAGCTGGAGAAGGGGAGGCTGAGGAGGGGCAGGCACTGATCTCTGCTCTGTGGTGACAGTGACAGGACTCGAGGGAAAGGCCTGAAGTTGTATCAGGGCAGGTTTAGGTTGGATATCAGGAAAAGGTTCTTCCCCCAGAGGGTGGTTGGGTACTGAACAGGCTCCCCAGGGCCTGCACCAGCCTGACAGAGCTCAAGCAGCATTTGGATAATGCCATCTCTTTTGGTTGAAAGCCCAGCTCATCTGGAGATCTTCTGAGTCATTTCAGGATCAAGAGATGTGAAGGTCATTCCAGCAGTCTGAGACTCCTGCAGGCTACCTCCACTCTTGGGGCTGCACAGAGGGTGACAGACAGGCTCCTCTCCCTCTGGGTGAGCCTGCTCGGACTGGAGGGATTTCGCTGTCTCTGAAGGAAGGAGCTTGATTCTTCCCCATGACCTGTTCAAGCAAAGCCACAGCAGCCAAATGGACCGTGCTGTGTGAAATGCAGAGTCACACTGGTGTGAGTCAAACACTCCCCTCTGCTGCTGGAGGGTTTGACTAAAGAGCAAAACAAAGGCAAATACATCAGCAGCTCCAAGTGGATGAGTTTTTTTCTTTCTTCGTGGCAGAAGCCCAGAAGACTCTGACTGAGATCAAAAGGTAACTTATCACCTTGAGGTCTTGGAGGAGCAGAGAGATGTTGAAACCTCCGACCACTTCCATCATCAAAAGCTTCAGTAATTTTCTTTCCATGTGTGTTTTCACAGCCAGCCTTGGTGAGAGCAACTGTTCAAAAGGGACATTAGGTGTGCCTTCTGTTGAGTGAACCAATTAAAATTACCCTTCAATGTCACCAGCAGCACACACACACACAAAAGGAAAATTCAAGGAGGAAAAGAGAAACAAGCACAGTCTCGCCGAGGGAGCTGGCTAGGGACTATACTGACATGCTTCAAGGTCACAAGTTTGACTTCAGATAAGGTTAGAAGCAGATAAAAATTTCTACTGGTGACTGCTCAGTGACCTATATGAAGTTAAGGGACAGTCTCTTGTAGCCATTTAATTTAAATAGATAACTGCTATATGTTTAGTAAAAATAACACCAAATAAAGCTTTTAAAGTTGTTAGTGAGCTGATGCACGTGGAAATGAATAACAAAGTTCACCAAAGTCTTTTGTAATACTTTATTAAATTATTATGTCTTCAGACATCTTCAATCCCGAACTGTCCTCGTTGTTGGAGTTGAATTGTGAAGCTCCAGGACAGAGTTGTTGGCAAAGGATCTTATATCTGTTTGCAACATATCAAAACAAAAGGTTTGGTTTTGCCTGAAAGGCATGGCTGCCGTTGGAGATGATTTTTAGTGGGCCATGAGGTAGCAACAGTATCCAAATTCTGGCCACCTTCCATGCAACATCCTCACAACTTCCTAAGAACACCTTGTCTGGAAAGATGCAGCAGCTTTATGTTCTGTACCTCTAGAAGGGGAGAAACCAGTGCTCCTGGTGCAGGACTGTCACAGCTTGGATGAGTCCTATGGTTCTGAGCTCTGGTTTTGCTGAGTTCACCCTATTAAAGGTGAAAGTAACACTAACATGCAATTTTGGCTTTCGTTGCCAGTTTTAATTATTTTAAAGTACTTCCCACACTTCTGTACTGCAGTAAATCTTTCATTTCTTCCCTTTCAGTCAGCTCTGGGTAACAGAAGACACACATGCTGTTAGTATCAGACTTGTCAAACCTTCCATTTTTGTAAAGCAGGGTGAAAGAAGAGACTGAAACTGTTGTCCTTTGTTTTGTTTGTGATTCTATATATTCATCAACAAAGGACTCAAAATCCATTTGTCCATGTCAAGGTCAGGCCATGTGCTCACCACAAGGCCCAAGTGACATTTCCCTGATCTCCAAGGCATCCTTGTCCCCCCTCAGAGAGGGACATGAGAGGGGGATATCTCCAGCAGCACACTGAGAAGGGCTGGAGCACTCATCCCACTGCAGCTGAAGAAGGAAATTGCTATCACCATGCCAAAGCAAACAGCCAAAATATGACATTCAAGGAACTCAGTCAAATTGGTTTGACACAAAGGCAGGGTGGTGCCAATCAGACACAATTCTTTGGGATTTTTGCCTTGGTGGTTTCAATATTTTTTCCTTGCCTTTCACATATTTTTGCTTGAAAACAGAAACTGTTTTGAAGGTCAAAGCTCTGAGAGGCAGAAGTGGTAGAGAAATCTCAAATAATTTCACAGTCATGCTCTGTTGCCCCCTCCCAGTGCTAAGAACTCCTGATGTAAAACATCCCCAAAGTAGTCACAAATCAAGCATCCACTGGAGGTCCAGTACGTCCCTCGGTGGCTTTGTTTTCCAAGATTCCTGTCTGCATGTACTCACAATTGCATATTGGTTCCTGCATCCAGAAAATCTGACTTCCTCCAGTCTCCTCCTCCTCAGAGGAATGCTATGGTTTCATGTGGGGATGAGTGACACTTGTGACAGATGAGCTGCCAAAACATGGCAAAATCCTGGGAGCCTGCAACACCAACAGTCACTTTGGTGTTTGCACATCCCTGCTGGGGATGGCAGATATTTTGCATTTTGCCATCACTTTTCCTACATACACAGCCCAAATGTGTTCAGGAGGGGTAAACTTCCAGTGATGTGATTTCCCAGTGTTGTGTTGTTGTGACAGGGAGAAGCTGGACTCAGTTCTCATGTATCATAATACAACATGTAACTTGTCACAGGACCACTTTCACACTTTGCTGCCTGCCTGGAATGACCCCTTTCCTAAATGATTCCCTTTTCCCTGCACTGTCAGGAGAAATCCCTGCAATCCATACCATACCCTGTGTTCATCTACTACTTAACACAGAGAGTACTACACAGCCATGCATAATTCATTCCCGTTAATTAAAATGTAAATTTCGTGTCAGCATTTTGGGGTGATTAAAGCACCATTGTAGGAATAGGTTTAAATTCTGTATCTGGAGTTCCTTTTGCTAAAACACATGATGCTTTTTGCTGTTTGAAATGCTGAGACTGATCACCAAGTGGGACAGAGCTGAACTTCCAGGGGAGGGAGATCAGTCTGTGTGTGTCTAATATCCAGTAGAGTGTGAATCCACTTTGCTATGAAGTGAGCTGGCTTTCTCTCAAGGTGTTACCTGCCTGCATTTCAGGCTTGGCATAGACAGGAAGGAGTATTTGTAACTGTACTTCTCCACCCAAAAAACCAAACCAAACCAACAAACAAAACAAAAAAAAAAAACCCCACCAAACCCAAATCCAGACTATTTTATTGGCCTCAAACTGATCTTCAGGAGCCTTCAGAAGGATGTTTAGTGGGTTGCTGTGCTTACTGTAAACAATTGACTTACCAGAGTGTCTTGCAGGTTGGGCTTCATTCCTCATAGACCTCGGAGCCTCACGTGCCATTTGCTGTCCATTAAATAAATGATTAAGTACATGAAAAAAAAAAAAAAATTGCATATTCCACAAGGATGGAGTAATGACAGAGTGCTCACTAGGGGCTTAGTTGGAATTCTTAGTGTTTCTCTCTCCTCCCTCAAAGCAATAAAATCCATAAATTAAAAAAGAATGTGGAGAAGGTGGTCTTGGAGTTGTGGCTGAGGCACATGGAGCTCTTCATGAGAAGAAATTGTCATGGGGCTACTCAGGGGGAGAGAGAGTGAGAAAATTCCCATCTCCACCATACAAAGAGTCATAGGGATTAGGAGTATTTCACCAACAGGCTTTGGATTTTTTTTCCCTGTAACAAAAACATGACCTCTCCCTGGCCTACGCCCTGTCTCTGTCTGTCTCTGTCTGTCTGTCTCTCCCGCGGACAGGCAGACAGAAGGGCATTTCAGCTCTTGGGGAGAGCTTGGGACTGAACAGAAGCCTCTTGGATACGGAAGGAAAATGCTTTGCTTTGCCATTCCCCGAAGTCACATTATTCTTATGCTACACATGACTCTCTTGGAAAATCTGGGATTCATTACCCACCTTCTGCCCCAACCTTCTGGCTTCGGAAAAATGCAGGGAGTTTCAAGATTAGCTCCAAACTGTGACATGAGGCTGCAGTTGGCCGCAGGGCAGCCAGGTTGTGTGGCTCCTGGTGTCCCCGCGCCTGGCCCTGCTGCACCATTCCCACCAGCCAAGAAGGGAAAGGAGAGCCAGGCCAGGAATGGGCCACCAGCTGCCCCTCATGCCTCCCTGTTTGGCAGCACAGGAGCAATTTTGGAGGAGCCAGCTCGCAGCCATCCCCAGATCGCAGTGGACTGGAGGAAGCAGAGCCTGACATTTGTTTTTCTAGGCCATGTTTTGACAGATTCTCAATTCAAATTAGGTTCTCTGTCATTGCCGATTCACTGTGGGACAGGGGATCTACCAGAGGTCCTCTGACCCTCCTCTCTCAGTCTCTCCTGGGTCTCACCCAGACTTTGGGCAGCCAGGAGGGGGTCCAGGCAGGTTTTTGGCAGGCACGTGCACACAGGGACACAAGGGACAGCGAAAGGAACGGCGTCAGCAGCGGGGCCCTCGCTCAGTGTCAGGGGCTGGTCTGAAAGTCGGTCGCTGGAGCTGCCTGACGTCAGCTCTGCCGCTGTAGGAAGTATCGGGTTAAACTGATAATTATCTACAGCACGTGTACGAATCACGAACCTTTTGATGTTCAGGCTCATGTGTTTCGAGTTAGCCAGCACATCTTAATCAGATTTTCTTTTCCTTTTAAATGAAGATTTGAAGCTTTCTTATCTCCCATTCCCTTCTCCTGCTTTGAACTTTTACTTCGCTGAGATTTTCACGGACGCAGCCTTTCCTCAGCCAGGTCTCACCAGCTCCCGTGCACAAAGCCAGCTCAGCAAGGTAGCATGGCCAGTGGTGTGGGCTTTGCAGTAAGAGCTTTGATATAGCCTGAAAACAAGGAGCTCTTTGTCACTGCTTCTCCTTCTGCAATATTAAAATACATCTTATCAATGGCGCTGTGTAGTGGAAGGGGGAGAAAGAAATAGGAGGAAAAAAAGACCCTCAAAAGAGACTCTGGTGAGTTCAATAAAAGTCTGCCTTTCTTGAGCATGAACAATTTCCTCACTGGTGCAGCAAGCCTGCAGAAAGCAAACCCTAAAACTCATCGACTGCTTGCAAAAGTCAGTGTCTTTGTCCTAACCACAAACACTTCACCAGCACCCCACCCGCCACAAAGCACAATAGCTCATTCTCTCTACGGCCCTCCAAAATTTTCACAGATATTAGTCAACGTTTTTGTTTTATTATTACAGCTTTACTTTATTACTCTCCATTTTTAATAAGGATAAATCACTCATGCTGCTTTAGCCCAGTGCCTTTTTTTTCAATTATTTATAACACAATCTGATTTCATAGCTGCGTTTATGACTGAATTGAGGAAGAAGAAGAAGCGTGTAATTGGCTCATTTCAAAATCATGTCTGAAATGTTTCTTTGTCACTTTTAATGGGCTGTATTCCCCTTGGGGGGTTCAGGTGTTGGCCAGTGTTAGCTGTCCTTGCTGTAGCTGGGTCTGGGACTCAGACCTTTCCCACTGCACCACTCTGCAAATCCCCTGGGCTTGTCCCTCTGCCATTCCTACTGTGCTTGTAGACATCTGTTCCTCCTGCAGGAGACTGGATGGGATCTCCAAGCCACTGAACTCAGGTCTCTGCTACAGTCATGACCAGCTCCTACCACCCTTTCCATAAACCCTGTGAGCTCCAAAGTCAGGGGTTTGTTCCTGCCTCTGCCAGGAGGGACAGGCCTGCCGTGCAGGGTGGTGCCTGCGATGGCCAACGCCACAGATGAGGTGACACCTTCTCCCTGTTCCGAGGCTCAGGCCAGCCCCTGTTCTCTGGGATGAGGAGTGGCTACAGGCTGGATCCTGCCTGGTGCCTGCCCTGAGGTCCCCGTGGCCACCTCCAGCCATCCACACGGCCTGGGAGAGCCCTGACATCGGGAATGGTGGCTAAGCACATGCAATGGCTTGGCAGGATTACCTCACAGCCAGGCCGGGGTGATTTCCTAGGTGGATTACTCCCAAAGCCACAGGGAGGAGACGCCATTCAGGAGTCTCAGACAAAGCACTCACAGGGCTGTTTGCCCCCCTGCTTGCCCAGCAGTAGCCAAAGGGCTGCCACAAAGCCACATGCTGCTCAGGCTGCTGGTGACCCTCAGTGCCCACCTGCCCATTGCCAGGGGAAAAGTTTTTGGGGCCAAGAAGAGCTTTCAGGGGACGGCTGCATTTCATAAGGCTCCTGAACAGCGTTGTCAAGGGAGCAGGCAGTGAGTTGACAACTTTTGGGTCAGTCCCAGAACAGCTTGCCAGGGAAGCCTATCAAGCCCCAGTAATCGGGTTTGATTTAAATCTTTCTCCTTCTCATCACCCTTTCTGGATTAAGTCATCTCCACCGAGTGAGAGGCTGCACTGGGAGAGGCACAGCCAGACTCTTGTATGGGTGTTGGGGAGAGGAAGGGAAAGATAAGCAAACCACCGTCACTTTGGGGTTTTATCATCTCCATCCCAATTTTGCTGCTCTGGTGGTGTCACAAGATAACAATAATCTAGAAGCCAGCAGCTTTTGAGCTCACTTAATTCTCCTCTGGTCAGCTGTTTGGTGAATGTTTAGTTATTTCCTTGGGCACTCAGGAGTTGGGCTGGCTGCAGTGTGGTTGTGACAAGGGAACAAGAGGGTCTGTGAGCCCTGACATTTTGGGATTTTATGTACAGAGGGGGGTGATCTCACAGGGCATTTTCTCTTGATCTCCCCCTTTGTTTCTCACACTGAAAAAATGCAGCTTTTTACCTGCTGCAAGCTTGCACAGGCTTCCCTTGTGAGTAAGCAGCACCCTGGTCTGGAACACAAAGCTTTCTGTGTGCTGCAAGGGCACGAGGACACGGGGGAGCTGGCAGGGCTACCTGGTCCTTCTCTGTCCTTTCAGTGTGTCCCTCTCGGTGCTGTGACAGAGCAGAAAACGTCAGCGCGGCCTTGCCTTGCTCACGGCCTCGGAGGAGCAGGAGGGCAGGTGGGAAAGGTTATCGAGGCAAAGAGCCGGCAAAAGTTGGCTGGAAAAGTCAACAAACACCACCTCTGCAGCTGGTAGCACTCGGAGAAGAGGGGTTTTGTGGCACCAAGGTGAAAGAAAGGGGATCTAAACTCCTGGGGGAAAACAAAAAAGAGGAGGCTTTCTTTGCAAGGTGTAGGAGAAGGGGAGGGTTTTCTCTCCCCAGCTCGGTGCTCACCCTGTGAGCGTGGGGGGGAGGTCGCTGTGCATGTGATCCTGCAGAATAAGAAGGATCACCAAAGGGGTGACGCAGGAAAAGGAGGATTACTCTGCATGTGATGGCAGAAGGAGGATGGAGGAGCGTTCTTGCAAAGGGTGCATGGATGGGGATTACTAAGGGATTTTCTTGGGGATCTAGGTATAACAAAGGAACTCCACCCTCCACCTTGCACTTGGGTAAGTGAAGGGTCATTAGAAGCCATCACAACTTCTGATGTCTTTCTGTCACCCTTTGAAGCATTTGTTGCTTACCCAGTGGACCCAGCCACTGGTAGATTTCACTGACTTTTGAAGAGCCAATGCCATTTCCAAATTTCTAGTCCAAAAGAAGAAAATGGAGCCATCTCTGTGTAAGCCAAGTGTCTGTCTCCACTGAAACTACTCAAACGGTTTGGACACTTCCTCCTGTGTAGTCAAAGTACAGTTTCTCATCCACACAGGATTTCATAAACAAAAGGTTGAGCAGTACACAAAGGCTGACACACCTCAGTGCAAGAGGCTCTAAAACCTGCTGAGTTAATAGGAAGATGCTTCCCTTCATTTCAGTGGGAGGCCTTCAAACCTCCTGAACAGACCCAGAAGTGATGCCCTCTTGTGCTCATGCACTTTCAGGCCACTCTTGTAACAAGCTGAAAAATTCACATATTCACAGAAAAAGAAGGAATATGTTTTTTGGGGCCATAGCCAGCAGGATCACACCTCTCATAGCAGGAGTGGATGGTGTGGCAAGTTCACTGTAAATGTGACTCCTTTAATAAGTAGGGTAACAGCTCTACATCTGTGAGAGGAAGGCTAAAGTCTGGCTGCAAGTGAGCCTTTAGAAGTAGCAGCCTCTGGGAACAGTCCAGCAAAAATGGTTGAGTTTTGGCTGAGTTGTGAAGTTCTGACAGTGAATAATTGCTGTTATTTACATAACACCCACACGCCACCCATAAACATTTGGCTCCCTGACCTCAGCCGTGACCACAGAGATCTGCAGGGGATGCTCTTCACGTCCTCCCTGTCATACCACTCCCTTCCCTGGTCTGGGCAAGGGGGAGAGGTGCTGCAGGTGATGGCAGGGATAGGGATAGACTCAGCTCAAGGTGGGGAAGCGAAGCTGGCAAGAAGCCAGACTACAGAAAACACACAGGAAAACCAAGGCTCAAGGAATGGAAGAGGACAGAGAGAAGAACTAAAAGGATAACTGCAGGCAGGGAGTTCTGAGCTGTTTGCCAGAGCAGAGGTGAGAGCAGCCTTTGTATTGTAGGTACGGAGTGTTTGCTTTCTCTGCATCCTTCCACAGAGGACACAGCACAATGCCTGCAATGACAATTGTACTGGCAGAGCAAGAGGCAGAAAATTAGCAAACGCTGAAGGGGCATTACCAATAGAGGGTCAAAGATCAGGACAGGAAGAATGGCCAGAGAAAGCTAGGAGAAAAATTGAATAGCAATTGAAATAAAAAATCTTTAACAGAAAAAATAGAAGTTGCATTCTTTGTAAGGGTAAGGCTTGTTTTCTCCAGTGCCGGCCCTTGTCCCCATTGCACACCTTCCACATTCTGCACAGTCTTTGTCCTTCTCTGCACTCAACCCTTCCCCTTTCCTGGCCTCAACCCTTGACTAAAGTCCTTCACTGTGCCCTGCATGCCATTTCCACTCTTGTCTTCTCATCCCCTCTGTCCTTGTCCACCCTGTGCCCCCAGCCTCCTGCAGTCTGCACTTCCACCCACCCCAGGTCATGCCCCTGCCAGGAGCTACCCCTGCCTGCTCTGTCTCCCTTCCCAAGAGCCAGTCCATGTCCCTGCTGCTCTGTCCTTCCCTATTCAGCCCCCCTCCACCTCCTGCAGACACTTCAAATCCTTTGTGCCTCTGGGCTTCCCAGCCGAGGCAGCTGTGGATAAGGGGATGCTCTCCCTGTTGTGCAGAGAGGCAGAATCCCAGGTCTGCTGGTGCTCCGTGTTCTGCCTGGGAGTTCAGCATCCTTAGTCCCTCAGGTGTGCCTGTCACTGCGGTGGCTGACACCTGCCAGTGTGCCTGACTAGGAGGGAGATGCCATCACCCTGCTGCCAGCTGCACCGCCTGCTGCAGCAGCACGTGGCTCTCCCTTGGAGGCACCCATGCCAAGCCTCAGCCAAGCTCAAACCCATGCTAAGTCCCTTCCCAAGCCGCGCATGCTGTGTCTGTCCTTGGCCCAGTGGGCAGCCGCCGGTTGCTCCCCTTTCCCTCAGTGAGAAGCCATGGGACAGGGATGCAGGGCTCAAACCTACGTGGAGGCCACTCCAGTCCAGCCTTCCCTGCAGCCAAAGCTGGAAATAGTCACCTTCCAACTGACAGGCCCAGAGATCCTGCACCAGTTCTGGCAAAGCACTCACTCCACTCTTCCCTCCAGGTCACGGCACCCCGAGGACCCTCCTCCCTGTGGGGCAGCAGCACGGGGCACCCCGGGACAGGCAGGGAGCTCCACCACGTCAGGAGGAGAGGTGCTGGCAGGACAGATGACAGCAGGATTATCCCTCTGCCTGCCAGCAAGGGTGAAACTGGACAGCTGGGAAGCAAGTGAACCCTGACCAGTGTCACTGCTGCAGCAGCAAGAATGCTTATTTTTAAACTGAGCAGAAAGGAAAGGGCCTGTCACCACATCTCTTGCAGATCAGTTGTCACCCAGGTCCAAGGTGTGTTTTGGGACCTTGGGAATGTCATTTTACTGTTCCACAGCACTCATCCACCTGAGACTGAGCAGATCAGGATTTACTGGCCTTTTACTCCTCCTTCACTCCCCCTCACAGAGCAATTGCCCTGCACTGCTGCCTGTGTGAGCGTGAAGGTCAGACCAGCTGGACACCACTTTCCTGGAGATGTCACACACGGATGAGGTGGCAGGGTGGCAACGAGGAGAGGGGTTTCAAAAAGCAGCCAGGAGTGAAATGTGCTGTTATTTCATTGCTTGTGAGGAAAACCAAGAGCAGGTCCACAGATGGGACCTGGGGAGCGAGGAGCCCAGCGGGAGTGACCACCTGAGCACTCCCTGGCTCTCCAGAGGGCTTGGCAGTGAGCTCCCTGTTGCTGTGGCTGTGCTGTGGCTTGTACCCACACGAGCTGGTTTAGCTCCAGCCTGGGTATTACGTGTTAGTGCTTCAGTTATAGCACAAACAAGCAGGCTGATCCAGCTAAGGTAAAGCAACTTTCGTTTGCAGCCCTGGATAAAGTACCTGCCTTAGCCAATTTGCAGGAGCACCTGCCTGCGTGGGGCTTTCCTTCACTTCTGCCTGAGAATTAGGAGCAAAGGGAAATCTCTTTAGCTGCTGGTACCACGAACAGCAAAGAGATACAAGGAGAGGGATGCCTGAACTCCCACCGACCTCTTTTGTTTACCCTTAAAAAGAAACTCCTGCCCTTCAGGCTGTAAGTGGACTCTTGTGTAGAATCAAAACCCACAAGCCCTGCTCAAACAAATCTTGTGTGGTGGCTACAATAATGCTTCTGTGTGAGGATATGCTCCAGAGTTTGGCAAACAGTGATAGATAAACAGGTAAATCTGTTAGCAGTGAGAAGGGGAGGTAATTTGTTGTGGGGATTTGGAATTGTAGCCACAGTGGCTAGAACAGAGACTCTGAGGCATCCCTGCTTAATTAGAAACACAGCTGGGTTTTGTCAAGGCAGGTAGCTCCTCTGATCTGCTAATGGACTAAATTGCATTTGTGTAGACTGGATTTTGGTCTCCCTGACTGCTGGGAATAAGAAGTAGATTGGGCCCTGCCGTAAGCAGCTCTCTCTTCCAGTCACTCATCCAAAGACTAGAGTGGTTGCATCCTGCCAGCATCCCCTGGCTGCTGGGAATGTATTTCCCATTACAGCTTCCTCGTTGATCACACTTACCCAAAGCTTGATCTTGATCCCTTATCTTGATCCTACAGCCTGGGGTTGACCACACAACTCAGGGAAAACCAAGGAACGCAATCTGTTTGAAGGTCTTTCCTCCAGCTGCCCAAGCACGAGCACTGGCACCTTCAAAGGAGCACCTGTGCCTTATGAAAAGGAGCAAACCACAAGGCAAATGGCAGATGTTGGAGCACTGCTCCGTATTGCATCCCACTGAGGTGTGTCCCATGCTGTCACAAGCACATCTGATGAAAAATTGAAGCAGCAACTGAAGCTGAAGTGATGAAGTGAAAATACCTGCCTGCCGAGAAATGTTAAAGAACCCAGATTTACCTGGGAGGCATTTGGAGACAGGGTCATTTATTTTTCCTGGCTTCCTGCCAGCTTGTCCTTCTTCCATGAGGCCGCTGCCTTTGAGGGGCTCTGTGCCCTCTGACTCTGCAGCTCTCCTGCCTCTGGGTGGCCCAAGGGAAAAATTAAAACCGGGGAGGTTTCAGAAACTTGCCTCCTCTGGTCTGAGAGGAGCTGACAAAAGTCAGCTGCCGAGCCAGGAGCTGAGCTTCAGCTCTCTTGCTTCCTTCAGCTACTGTGCTGGGTGATGTTATTAGACTTGTTGCTCCCAAAAGCATCGCTTTTAGGATCAGCTCCAGAATGACTGCGAAATAAAAGCAGCTTACGATCCAGGCATAATTCCTTAGGTTTCTAACCCTCTCAGAGCAGTTGAATAACGAGAGCAAGAAGCAGAAACTATCTGGAACAATTACTTCAGTCTCTGGCACATGGTGTTTTGATGCTCCCCTGTGACCTGAAAGCCTGTCCAGAGCAACTTCACCTACCCAAAGCCCAGAGGTCCTTATGGGTGGGAAAGCTGTGCCTTCCTGGTGCAACTGGGGAAAAGATTTCAGAAGAGGTGCAGACCCAGTTCTCAGCAAGTTTTTCAGTCCAAGAGGTTCATGGGATGTTCTCTTCAACTTCTGCCAGACATTGTCCACAAAAATGCAGAAAAATCTCCTGTTCTGCATACACTGTCCAGGAAAATTGGAAAGGCTCAGTCTAAACTGTGTCCAGGGGAAAACCATGCTAACAATCACTCAACAAGGCTGAATGTCCTTGGCAGCTATTAATTATTATCAGTCCTTTACTTCAGCAAAGTGTGTGAGAGGCTTTCAGATGTAGCATTCCACAGTCCCCGCACAAGCTGTTATTGATTTGGCACACGAAAACGAGGGTGATAAGTTTGTGTGCGGAGTGAGCTGGAAGGACATGAATAAAACCCTACAGTCAGGAAAGTATGTGCTTTGTTCTGAAGGACATGTTACTTTTTGCTTGTTCAGTTTAACCACTCTTTGCTGTCAAGGTCTCTTTCCTACTTTTGGGAGATGATTGATTGATGGAGAAGAAGCTTACTTTTGACGTATTTCATGGAGGAAACTAGAATTAGTGGTTACTGAAAGCTGGCAAAGCATCTATGGATTTAGATTCAGTCCTTCCATACCCATTTTCTGAGAGCCCTTGACAAAGTTTGCCCCTGTGTATTTTTCCTTTGGCTCCCAGGCTCCTTAGTGGTGGGGCAGAAACACAGGAATGCACGAGGCTGGTGGATCCCTAACAGGACAAAAAGCAGGGATCTTCCAGCTGCTATCCTGAAGATCTTTGGCATTATGGTGTACCTCTGGGTTTCCCAGCAAGGAAAGCTGAGCCACCCTTATTTACACAACGGCCTAAGCCAACCTTGTGATTTGCCTTTAATTTGCAGTTTGCTTGCCCGCTCTCTCCTGCTCCTTTCCCTCCTCCTTTTGTGTTCCTCATTCACGCTGCAATCAGAGGTGCGTTAGCATAACGCAAGCGTGATTCAGGTTTCCACAACTGCCGCCATCTGCGATGAATCAGAGAAGATGCAGCAGGCAGGGATGGCTCAAAGGGAGGTGGGTTTCCCTTTAGGGATTTCAGACAGGAGGGATTCACACAGCCTGCTCCAGGCAGTCAGCTGAGGTGCCAGCACATTTAGGGGGACAGACTCCCTGAGCAGATGCTGGACAGAAGCAGATACCTCCAGATGTGGTTCAAAGCTGCTCCACACTGATAGTTAAGGTTGCAAGATATAAAACCTGCTCATACTCCTCCCTGGCACGGGCCTGGTCCATCACATGCGTGTCATCTGTGCTAACACACGGGTTACTGCCACGGGATATCCCCAGGCACTGGCTGCTGCTGGTATAGCCACACAACCAGGATGGTCCCTGGCCTGATTTTGGCACGGATCCACTCCCCAGAAATTCTCCCAGGTGGTTTGGGAGTTGTTGGGAGCCAGTGGACGTTTCCATGAGGCATTTTGCAGAGTTGCAGGCTGAGCCAGCCTGGCTGTGGCTGCTCCCTGGCAACTGCCTGGGGAAGGGTCTCCGGGAAGTTTGAGGTCCAAGCACAGACAGAGCCCATTTCTCTGGGTTTTCTCTTCAGTTCCTTCCTCTCCTGAGCCAGAAGAGCCCTGCAGGAGCCCAGCAGATGGCACTCCACCATGAATTTACACCGAAAAGCCCCTCATGAATAACCTGTCCCATCTCTGGGGGAGCAGCGTGGTGGGAGAGGGCTGCCCTGCTTACCCACACCCCACAGGGAGCCAGCTGCAGCTGCCATGGGACAGCCGTGCCAAGTCTGGGCCTGACTTCGGGGACTTTGAATAAAATTCTTTCATTCATATACGTATCCTTATATATGCACACCTACCTCATCTACCTGCCTATCTTTGTTTAGTTGTCTTTTTCTGAGCTAATTCCCTCAGATACCTCTCTCTTTTGTTGCTTCTGCTGGCTTTTCACCCACCTCCAGCATCATTGGATGTTTGCAAGGACAAAGTTGTAGCCCCCTCTGGTACCAGAAGAAGCCCAAAGCTCAGCTGTTGTCACCTCTCATGGGTGGCTGGGCTCCTTGCTGAGCTGGGGCATTACTTTTTTGCCATAAGCAAACCAACATCTTTGGGCTTGAGAAGTGGAAAGTTCCTGCTTGGCAGCAAACTGCTGCTCCCAGGGTCAGTGTCTGCACTCAGGCTCCTTGCCTGAAACTGGAGTGGGCTCAGGGCAGATAATGTGGCATTGCAGGACCGCTGAGCCAACAACCACAGCTTCCTACCAAGCATTTTAGCTCTCCCTAAGTGGCTTTGGATTTCGTCTGTCTCGTTTTTTCCCTCTGACATTTCAAAAATTTCCAGGCTGCTCAGAATTTGTGCTGCAGTTTTGAAACTGTTGCCTCCGTGGTGCCGATTTCTCTTTTAAGGGCACAAGACGCTCCATCCCTGGAAGTGTTCAAGGCCAGGTTGGATGGCACTGCTCGCCCTGGCCTTTGCTGAGCTGTCCATTTATCCCCTTCTGCAGTCACAGGCAGCAAAACTGTTCCCTGAACAACCTGAGCTGGCAGCTGCAGGTGCCTGATATTGAGGGGAAAGGGCAGAAAGGAAGAAAAACAAATGGAGAGAGACAACCTAGCTCCTTCCTGGAAGAGCTGCCATGAGCATTGGGATCTCTCCTTTGCTCTCTGAAAGTCGGTCAGTTCATAAGGACCATGAATAGGTCTGAGAGCCTCTCAGAAGGTGAAATGCCTTCCTTCCCCTCTCCCCAAGTCTGGTGCTTGCTGTTTGTCCTCTGGTTTGCCAGCTCATGTGGTCTTTCCTCCTCAGTCCCAGCTGGCAGAGTTCAGCTCTCCTCCCCTTAACAAGCAGAGTTTGGCCTCTGGCTGCTTTCTTGACCCTTTCCATCACAGACTTTGTTTCTGCTACATCTGAACGTCACCAGAAGTGAACAGTTTGAACCGAAATCGCCTGCACTGCGTATCCCTTTGGGTTTTCAGTCAAAGCATTTCCAGTGTTTCCATTGGGAACAACCAGCTGTGCTGAGAAGGGAAAGGCTGAGAAACTGAGGGGCTGGAGAAGGGGATTGGGCATGGAGGGAGAGAGGTCTGCAAGAGGCAAGGAGGAGTGTGTAGATGCTGAGGTCTTGGTGCTGGAGAAGCAGAGAAGCTTCAGCCCCGGCCCACCTTCCTTGAGTAGACATCTCCCTGCCACAGCCCTGAAGGTAAAGCCATCAGAGCTGGGGCAGGAGGAAAGCTGCTGAGCCCTTCAGGCTGGCCTGTTGCCTCCCTGCTTGGCATCCATGTGTGGTGGGGCCACCCCCAGGCACGACAGGATGTTGGGACGTGGCTCCTTCCAAGCAACCCTGGGTGGCAGAGAGCTACAGGTGATTACTCGCGGCTTGCAGAGTACAGAATTTGAGGTGTTTTCTCCTCCCTGGGCTTGTTCCAGCCTGGATTCACATGCACCCAGCGCTGACCTCAGGGCTTAGCTCAGTGAAGGCACCAGCAAGAATGCAATTCCCTTTCCATGGGGTAAAGGATAAGTACGGCTCATGTACAGCCAAAAAAGTGCCTTTTCCAGGCTTCTCCTCCTTCTGGGTCTGTGCTGCTGGCAAGAATCTCATAGGACATCTGCCTGCAATGGGAGAGAGAAAGTCACTCTCCTTCTGCAAGCGGTACCCTTGAAAGTTGTCTGGGCAGAGAAATGACCCTCACTGTTGGGGCAGAGCTGCACATCAGGTCAGCCAGGAGCAAGAGAAAAGACTTCTCTGGTGGGTGCAGCTTCCCTCGTGACAAAACTCTTCTGTGGGTATGCAAAGACTTTCGTCTGCAGGACTGTAATTTCAGTGCCTTTATTGGAAGTTGCATTTCTGCATAAAGTTAGAAAAAAGAGCCACTGCTCTTGATTCAGGCAGTGGCAGCAGTCTGACTCGTGAGTCTATGGGATTATTTTCCCTATAGAGTGTGAAGGAAAAGGATCATTCAACGTCCAAAGTGTCCAAAACCTGAGAGAAAATTTTAAAAAGGAATTGTGTATATACCAGTTTTTTGTTCCTGCCTTTACCCCCAGCTGACTTACAAACCTAATGCAAAGGCTACACTTCCATCCCAGGCTGTGATGCCAGCACTGGGTACTGCTGTGATGCCAGCACTGGGTACTGCTGTGATAAGCAGTTCCCAATTTAACCAAAAGAGAGGACACAATACCGCAGAGACAAAGAGATAAAATGTGCAGTTTTTACTTAAGCGTTTCATTCCTGCAATTCCTCCCGCCGGCTTGTTTTCTTTTTTTTTTTTTTCCCCCAACTCTCCTCTTTTAACTTCCACCTCGGAGCTGGAGGGCTGGCTCAGCCCAGCTGCCCAGAGCAGCTGTGTGCCCACAAAACCAGCAGCCAGATGAACCAGCCTGGCTTTGAACCACATTTTTTGCTAAAACCCTGCAATTTCTAGGTCTCCCCCTCCGTGCCATCCTCCAGCATCACCCCTCGACGTGTGCCCACAGAAACCCTTTGTCTTTCCAGACCCCTCGGGCTCGGCTGGAGGCAGGTGTGCGGATTTCCAGGGAGCAGCCGGGCTGTGGAAGGCGATAAGCCCCGCGTTTATCTCCCCGGCAGGGGCAGCAGCCGGCGAGAACAGCGTGTCCCGGACCCGGGCAGGTGTCAGCTGGGCTGGGGAATGCTGTCCCAAACCCTACAGGAGCAGCACAAGCGGGATTCAGCCTCCAGCTGGCACCACCCGTCTAGGGCAGCCTTTGGGGGGATGCCACCTCACATCCCTGGGTGTCTCACAGGGGACACGGAGATACAGCAGAGGATGGGCAGCAAGCAGCAGTGCTGAGCTGCTGGGGGGAAACTGAGGGAGGCACCGTGTGTGTGGCTTTCCATCTTCTTCTAATTTTCCCCCCTTGTCTGTTTTCTTGCAAAAATGAAAGCACTTTAATTGTGTGAGTTACCCCGTTGTGAACAGTAAGCTTAGGTTGTAATTATATTTTATTCTAGGTAGGTTTCTTCTTGCAACTGGTTTTAATGCCTTGGGCCTCCCTGGTACGTTCAGCTCAAGGAGCAGAGTTAATTAGAGGCGTCTGGCTCAAATACTAAAAGTTACTTGAAACCTGCAATTTCAGACAGATTAAAGAAATCTGTGAAAGCACTCAAATGAACCACAGATCCTGCAGCATACCCAGAGTACAACTTCTATTAGCTTGCAGTAGACCACAGACATGGAAAAATGCTTTCAATGAATATTGGTTGAGGAAAAAGCTAAACATTTGTGATTTACAGAATACCATAGCAATGCATTGAGCTGTCAGCCATGGCACAGTCTTGCCTTCCTTACTGAAGCAACTGGGCTATGGTGTACAGCATCCATGGCAAGATTTTGCAGGATAAGGAATAATCTTTAATATCTTTAATATTTTTACGAAAATCTTAGCCAAGAAACACCCTTTCCTCTAACTCCTCACACCAGCCCTCTCACCTCTCTTTTGTCCCAAGCCCATCATATGGAGATCACTCCTCTGTGCACTCCCCTGGGGGCTGTGATGAGGTTAAAATGGTTGCATTCATTTCCAGATGTTTTTGGAGGAGCACCAGCATATTTCCTTTTGACCACTTATCCCTCCACTGCCACCACATCCTCCTGTGTCTGAGACAGGCAGGCACCTCGAATCACTGGTCCCTGAGATGAGCCACGAAGCACCATGAGCTATGAAAAGGAGGCAGCTGAGCATGGACTGGGTTTGTGACGTGGTGCCTGGACTCAGTCCCGAAGTTCAGTGTGGGAAGGGCTTTCCCTGACCACCAGAGACACAGCAAATGCCTCCCTCCATTCTGGCATGAGGCTATGATGGGCATCTGTGAGGGGTGAGGGCAAAGGAGAGTAAAGACAATGTGCTTCAAGGCAGTTGTCAGTTTGGAGGGAACAGCTGGCAAGCCGGTGTGTGATTAAGATTGATCCAGACCCATGTGGGAATGATGCCTTCCAGGGAGGAGACACATGCCTGAGCTGTGTGGGCTGACAGGCTCAGGAGAGACCGTCCTCCTTTTGTCCCACATGTCCCTGAGTTGTGTGCACGCTGCTTTTTGTGGTTGGGGGTTAGAGAACAACAGAGAGCTTTTTAAACACAGGGTTTGTTCAACGTGTTCATTTCATGTTCTTGGGATGCTCAGTTGGCCGGGCTGTGCTGAAATCAGGAAGCTGAGCTGGTTTTGGTTGTGCATCAGAATTTATCAGTAACATAAGATGGGTGTCCTGGCAATGAAAAGCCCATCTCAGTTCCATTGCTGAAGGCTTTTCCTGGGACAGATTCTTCTTCCAGATCTCAAATGGTAAGAACCAGCTCAGGAGAGGAAAGCAACCAGGCCAAGGAGACCAAATGTCCCTTTTAATACAAGGGAAGGGAAGGGAACGGAGAAGAGGAGTTGAGAAGAAGAGGGATAAATTGAGAGAGAAGGAAAGAGAGAGAGAGAGAAAGGGAGAGAGGGAGAGAGAAAGGGAGAGAGGGAGAGAAAGAGAAAGGGAGAAAGGGAGAGAGAGAAAAAGAGAGAAAGAAAGGAGAGAAAGGGAGAGAGAGAAAGAGAGAAAGAAAGAAAGAGAGAGAAAGAGAGAGAAAGAGAGAGAAAGGAAAGAAAGAAAGAAAGAAAGAAAGAAAGAAAGAAAGAAAGAAAGAAAGAAAGAAAGAAAGAAAGAATAGCTGTTGTCCCTCTGCGAGAGCCTCTAAGCTGTGATAGTTCCAATGAACATTTCTCTGAAATGCTGAAGAAAGTCTTCATTTATTCTCACACTTTTGTCCATTGCCCTTTAGGAAATTTCAGTCAGCTGTGCCATTTTGCCTTTTATCCCATAACTCTGCTGCTTTGACATTCAGGTTATGGACCAGGAACACACACTGGCACCAGTGACAGCCATTGTTTTCCTTACAATGCTTGGGTCACGAACCAGTAGGAGAAAATTGGCGTTCAGTTCATGAGAACTGTTGCAAAATCCCAAACGCTGCAAAGCAAATGCCCCATCTCTCTTCTGGTTTCTTGGTACTGCGAGAATTTTGCAGGGAGTCAACAAACTGCCTAAATTTATTTTATTTTTTATTTTATTTTATTTTATTTTATTTTATTTTATTTTATTTTATTTTATTTTCTGTTAGATGGATACTGGCTTTGTTTGGATATTCTGTGGCAACGGGGTCAACATTAAAGTGAAAAGTACTAGAGGGGGAGGAGGAATGAGGAGGCAATAAAGAAAAGAAAACAGGGGAGTCGTGAGCAGAGGAAAAGGCAGGAATAGGTGATTAAAAAGAGATGCCAACAATGGCAGTAGAAATATGGGAGAGGCAAGAGCACTTCCACAACCCCAGTCAGCAAAAGGAAGCAAAGTAACTTCTTAACCCCAGCACAGGGGTGAGGGTGTGCAGCCATTTGTGCCACAGGTGGCTAAATAATAAATAAGCCCAAGTGCATATACTGCCCTCATTGTTAATAAAGCTTGAAATCCTCTGCTCTAAGACCATGCAGCCCTTTGAGACCATCCAGCCAAAAACCCATTTATTTCAGTTGTATTAATAGAAGCAGCTCAGGAAGCCCTCAGCCCAGCACGGTTTCAACACTTTATGCAGCAGGGGGTCTTAATGGGATCTCTTCCATCCAGGGTGCCATTAGCTTCCTTCCCCATCTCTCCACTCCCCCCTTTCTAATAAAACACTAGTCTAAACACACACTGGGGTGTTAAGAGCAGTGCTTTCTACACTGGGTGGGTGTGAAGTAGCTCTGACTCGTTTTAGACTTCAGCTTTAAACATTTGTGCCTGTGTGGAAGAAAAAGGGGGGAAAAAAACCACAACAAAACCCTTCTAAGTAAGTCTGAGTGACCCAGGTGCTGGTTTTCTTCCTTCTGCATCACCACTTCTGTTTTTCTGCCCCCTCTGTCACTCAGTCTGCTGTCTCATGTCAGGGACACTCGGTACCTGTTGACAGTTTCCATCACACGCTCCTGCTGGGTGGGAGCTGCAGCTGGGCATGGCTCTGGGGCCTGTGGGAAGCATTTCGGATGGCCTCAGCTGTGGGATGTTGTTCCTTATGGCATCGTTGGCAGATGGGAAACATCTGTGTCCATTATACATTTTAAAAATTGCTCCTCAGCACCCCTGCACACGACTGGACGGCTGAGGACTTGAGTCAGTCATCTTTTGGGGCCTGAAAGACCTTAGCAGAGAAATAGTCACGGAAAGCTGAACCAAGTGATTCAGTGTCACTTTGTGGTCAGTTGGCACAGATGGCCAGGACAGTTCCCATCAGACAAATATTGATTTTTGCGAAGTTCTTAGAGATAATTTTTCAAATGAGTCTGTAGTCACGAAAAGCATGAATACTTTGTAAAAAGAATTCTGTTTGTTGTGTTCTGTTTGGTTTTTTTTCCAATTCTTTGGCCTGGATGTTGACTGATCCCTTATTCCAGCTGTCCTGGTCTGACCATTTACAAACTAACCTGGCACAGCAGCCTTTTGGACTTTCTCCTCCCTCTCCCCGGAAAGAACAGGCAGCTTTCTGCATAAACACAGCCAAGCACCTCACAGGTTCTGCTCAGGGGACCCTGTTTGCTTAAGAAAACTTGTTGTTGGTTTTGTTTTCTGGTAACTTGAGTGCCACAAGGATGCCCTGTCCTTGTGCCTTCCCAGCCTAAGGGTGTGACAGAAACGACAAATTTGAAAAGCAGCAAAAATCTCTCTCCTTTGCCTGCTGCCCCTGGTTTCCTCAGGTTACTATTGAACCATTTGGAGCCAGAGTTTGGGGAGAGACTGGAGACAGATTCCAAACTGGAGCCCTTGTTTCCACATAGTCTCCAGTCTGTGGGAACAGCGAGCTGCATCGTGTCCCATTTTGTCTGCCGCGTTTCATTGCGCTTCTGGACTGATCTGCTCAGTATCTCTCTCCCTCTCCTGCAGCTGTGGGGAGAAGATGATAAATTAGATGTATCAAAGCCAATACTCCCCGTCCCCTCAGGTCTGTGCCATTCCAGCTGTCTGAAATGATGCTTTCTTGCCCAGCCAGAGCGTTGCGACAAATGAGGAGAGTCCCTCAGTAACCGCGGTTGGTGTCAGCGGGGACTTTGAAAGCAGAGTCTGGTTCTGGGAAGTGAAGGCTGCTTCAGGCAGAACAAATATAAATGCTGCCATCTTACCGACCTCTTTCCTTTGTCTCTGTTTCATTCCTCTCAATTTGTGTTTTTGTGGGCAGACCAAGCAATGCATAGCTCGCTCGTTACTGTCACACACTCGGGTCACCCCAGGGAGTCACGATGCAGATTTTCCATTAGCGTCAAACGTACACGGATTTATGAACTCCCATAACCTGGAGCTGATGAGAGCAGATTAGGGAGCAACTGTTTTTAGATAGCTTGCATACCTAAGAAATCAGCTAATATAGAGCTGCCTGCTGAAAGGTCACTTATTTCCCAAAGAGCGTGAGAGAATATTACAGTGACCCCTTTTTGTTATATTGTCACTTCGTTGTATACACGTACATACACATTGAGGGTTTGGTATTCATTTCGGTCTCTCTCCTCACACTGAGCTAATTCCCTGTGCTTTGTGAAGTGCCTCCTCTACAAGGACTTCTCATTGGGTATGGGACCTTTGGGAGCCAAGACTAAAGACACATGTGTCTGGTTTTAATGGAGAAAGATGTGCCAGAGCTCACCAAGATAAAAAACCTGCACCCTGCAGTTGCAACATGGCCCTCTTGGAAAGACCTGACCACAAAAAATGAGAGCCATGAGAAAGAAACTGAACTTCCCCAGCATCCATCAGCAGCAGGGCTCTGGTCTTATTCAAGGTGTTGCTGTGCCCTCCTACAACACCCCTGCCATAAAGAAAGGACTGTCCCCAGTTTATGTGTTCCACAGTAGACTCTGTCCCCCATCACAGGGTCTGAGGCTTTGAGTGTCTTGTGCCCAGACACACAAGAAATCCCCTAACAAAATGAGAACTCCTAAATCCTGTGCCTTTGATACAAGATCATCTCTCTGTCCGTAGCACTGAAGTGCTGGTTTTGGTTTTGGTTTTAAAGCAAAGCTTCATTTGAAGCTGTTTGTTCTTTCCAGGACTGTGTTTGTGATTAAGTTCAGGTTGCAAGCACAGGGAGACCGTTCATCTGGCACTGGAGTTCAGCATTTGTATGGAGCTGTGATGGGGAACATCCCACAGCAAAATGAGACCGAAATTTTCAAGTTTGGAAATACCCAAACTAGCTTAATTCTCAACTTTTACCATATTACACCTTCCTCTTCTTTTAGTCCTTCTTTGTAATACCTCACTTTTGGGTTAAGATCAAGTGCTGCATTTGTTTTCAGGAGAGAAGAGGCTTGAAAGTGGCATGTTTCCAGTGAATGCACAGAAAATCCATCTGGTAACTTGGGTTTTGAGTAGCCCCAAGTGCGGGGAGAGGGTGGAGAGATCAGAAATGGTCATGATGGAGTGCTGGTCATCCCTAATTCTGTAAGAACCTTGGCAGCCTTGCTCAGTGCAGGGAGAGTCATGCCAGGGGAGCAGAGCACTGCCTCTGAACTCCCTGACATTCACTGCATGGAACCCATGGAAGGGACAAGAGATTTCCTTGGACCAAGTGCTTTATCTGACAGAGGGTTTGCAAGTAGAGATGCTTTTCTTTTGTGTGGTGGAGGGATTGATATGGGCTAGAGAGGGAGAAGAGGGAGAAGAAAGGTTGACTTGCCTGGTGGAAATACACAGACTGAGCGTGCACCCTGCTCCTGTGTTCTGTTTTGTTCAAGAGAAGAATGACTCCAGTGTGGGGAGTCAGAATTATTCACCTGACCCTCTCTGTTGCAAGAAAAACATGAGGGACTTCAGGTGAAGGGAAGATGCTTTTTCCCTCTGCTCCTACATACCCCTGCCTTCCCCAAGGCAGTCAGGAGGCTCTCACAGACCTGGGCTCCCTGGTGCCTCAAGAGATCGTCTGGTCCCAACCTTACTGAAGACACCCATGTGTTCATTACATCTCCCAGGAGCCAGACACAAGGATTTCTCTGTAAGGACAATTGCTGTAAGATTCCTATGCCGCTTATCAGCAGCACTCACAGCCACCCCAGCACTCCCCCGTGCCACCCAAGGGTCCTGGCAGGGCAAAGGCACGGGCAGTGCTCATTGCCAAGGTCAGCATTGCTCAGGCTGAGAGCAGATCTCACCAAGAGATCCAGAACAGCCTTGTCCAGCTCAGATGCCCCTGAATACTTTGCATTTCTCAGTCAGGGTGATAGTCCTTGGTCAAGTATTTTCCTGAGGAGCAGGCATTAGAGTCACTGATGGCAGCACCAAGAATTCAGAACATTTGGAGAGCCCATGGGTGAACCAAACCAAAATGTTGATGCAGCTCACTGTACCCTCAAGCAAAACTGAAGTAGATTGGGTGAACAGAGCATAAAAAAAAAGTACATTTCACTCCACTTTCTTGCAAGGAATGTCTAGCACAGACAGGTAGGGGTGAACTATAGGTGTCCCACAGGTCAGAGATAAATCCCAGTCCCCCCCATGCCTAACTCAGGAAGATGACACAACTTCCTTCTTCTCAGGAAACTGAAGAAACAAGGATGCTCAGGTGAATTTCTCAATCCTAACAACTATTTGGTGGTGCCTAAAGAACATCAACTATAAATTATTTTTCAATCCAACCAAGCGAGTGGAAAGCAGACTGCCACACTGCCCCTCTGGGGCTTGTTTCTCTTTGCTGCACTTCTGGAAACATTCAAAAGTATCTTGGAGATGGAAACTGAGTTAGAGGGTTCCTGCCCTCTGGTCCAGCATGGCCCAGCCATCACAGCTGCTCTCATCGACCCCAGCCCAGAGCAGACACTCCTGGTGAGTGAAGCTGAGTGAAATGATGAAGGCAGGGGGAATCCTGTCTCCTGTGGAGCAGAAGCAACAAGACAGAGGCATGATGATTCTCCAGCAGATGGCTTGTCCACGGAAACCAATGCTAGCTTAATGAGTTGTGCTCTGCACATCTCCCAGAGGGAAGCAGCAGCGAGATAAGGATTTCAAAACTGACCACTTCAGCTCAGGATCTGAGCTGCTTAAAAACCTAACGGTGCCTAGGAGGTCTGACATGGACAGAAAGAGCAGTCCAGAGTCCTGGGTGTCTTCACATTCTCTGCTTGAGGCATTGTACTCCATTCTGGAGGGAAAGGACAGGAAGGGTAAGGTGTGCTGTGATGTACATTATTTAGCAAGTTTGGAAATCACCGTTGTGATTGTGGTATGAACAGCTAAACTGGATAAACTCTCAGTCCTTTCCTGGTGTATTTAAAGACTTTGCAATCCTACTCTAGATGGATGTGAGCTTTTTTTGTTTTGTTTGGGGTTTTTTTGAGGTTTCTGCTGTTTACCTTGGTTTTTGTGTGCGTGAAATGTGGTGGAATGGATTACAGATGTGTGAAAAGATCTGTAAATAGCAGCTTCTTGCTTACAGTTGTGAGTGTATACTGTTTATCATGCTAAATGCATTCATTATTTCCTCCAGAATCAACAATTGCAAAATATTTTAAAACAGATTATTTTTAAAAGTGAGGGGGGAGAATCAAACAAAGTTGGTGTTTTCTTTTTAAGATTTATTACTAAATAGTTGAGCATAAGCCAAGGCCTGTGGACAGTCTTGCACCCTTTAAAAATAATATCTCTGATTAAAATAATAACAATAATGTAAAGAACCTACTTTTAGGACTGTGCTTTTCTACAATTTTATACTACCACAACCTTTCTAACTTACCTACATCCATTCTGTCATGAATACAAGAAAAAGCTAGGAAATTGTTTTTACTCAGAAAAAAAAAAATAAGCTACCCAACAAGACAGGCTCCTGCTGGAAGAAGAAAGTGTTCAGAGAAAAAGTAGAGTTGAATAGATTAAATAAGTGATTCTCCTTTAAGAAAAAGAAGACTCCGTGATATTATAGGGAAATTCCTAGTAATGAATACATGTATTTGGCTTCAGTCATTTGTTTTAATCATTGACTGTTTCTATAAGATATTAATGACAGGAGTTTGGACTCACTTGCCCCAGTACGTCATGCTTGCTTACTCACTGTGGGAAAAATACAATTTTAAAATGACCCGGAATCAAATCAAATATTTAAATGACAATTTTAAAAATTACTCATTTTATTGTACCTTTCAGTGCAGTAGGAATGTTTTCCAAATATTCTGCATGTGCTTGCAGAGCCCACTGGATCTGTAATCCTAAAATGTCCTGGGTGTTTGGGGAGCCTGGCATCCCCAGGGACAGTGTGATACCTCTTCTGCTTGTGTTTAAAACAAGGCCCTCCTCCCAGAGCCCATCCATGAGCTGTCACATTCCCAGGAAATGGGTAGATCAGGGCTCTTGTGCAACCCCTCTAGGACCCTGTGTCCACAGTGACAGATTTTGCTCCACCCTGGTGCTGTAGAGCTCCAGGTCTCTTATCTGATGGGGACTTTAACCAAGTGAGACAGGACTCTGCCCATTTTTTGGGATGGGGCCGCAGTTTCCCAACGACTTCTGGCGCTGAAGATGTGCATTAATTACCCTTCACTGCCTGGAACTTTGGCTCCTTCATCTTGCCCATCTAGGCACGAATACAATTGTTAACAAACTCGTAAAGATCCAAATCACACTCACGAAGCTCATACAACACTCTGTGAAAATACCACGAGCCCGCAGCGCCCATTGCATCAGGTCTGAGCTGGGCTGCGCTGCCAGAGCCCTGTGAGGAGGCTGCCAGCTTTATCCCAACCCAGCCGAGCCTGGCGACCCTTTATTTGCAGGAGCCTTATCTCATCTACTTCAATTGCACGCAAATAGCTCCACTCATCTGGGCCGACCACATGGACATGAAAAACGCCTGGGCCTCGTGTGCCTTTCGTAAGGAAAGTCCCATACAGGGCAAATAAAGCGGAGGCTTGGCAAATGTGGGGAGCCATCGCTGCCTCTGCTGAGCTGGAGGGTGCCCAGGGTCAGGGAGGGTGCCCAAGGACTGCACCCACACTGCAAGGGGCTGAGCAGTGAGGTAGTTGTGTAGCAGAAGGGTGGTTTTTGGAGGTGGATGGTTACCCACCCAGTTTTTACCTTGAAACAGCTAAATCCGTGTGCTTTATCTCTCATGGTCAGTAAAGCCCACAGCATCATTTGTCTTAGCACCAGGTGGAAGATCCCTGCACAAAAGCCCTCCATGAGCAACCCCAGCAGCAGGGAATTACGGCCACGTGCTCCCAGAGCGGTGCCTCCAGACCTTCAGCTCTCCACCATGGCTGTGCAATGGGACTGAACCCAAATTCTACATTTAAACACCCCCAGATTTGGTCTGGATGTGAGCAGCAGGGTCAGCTGTGGGGGACAGGCCCAGACACCCTGCGGCCTGTGCTCCAAGCTGCTGTCAAACCAAGACTTCTGCTCCTCAGGGCCACTTGCAAATCCTTTCTCCCTGGAAAAAAAAACCAAAAACCTCTCCCTCCACTTACAGATAGACAGACATTTTCCATGTCCTGAGTCTCCTGATAGTTTAACCCTTTCTGTGCCTCATCCAGCTGTCACAGAATCATAGAATGGTTTGGGTTGGAGGGGACTTTAAAGATCATCTCGTTCCAACCCCCCTGCCACCCACTAGACCAGGTTGCTCAAAGCACCTGATCATCCAGTCTGGCATTGAACTCTTCCAGGGATGAGGCATCCACAGCTTCTCTGGGAGAAGCAACATGTTTCAGTACCTCTCAACTCTCTTCCAAACATCTAATCTAAAACTGTCTCCTTTTAGTTTAAAGCTGCTATGCAAGAAAAGGGTGCAGGTGAGCCAAGCTGCAGGGGTTTGGCTTGGCAAGCTGCTCTTGCTGAAGCCCTGACAGCAACATGGTTTGCACGCTAAGAGTTCAAACAAGGTTGAAAAAACCCCACCCATGCCCTCACTGTCCTACCCCTGTGCTGTGTAGGGAGAATGTTGTGCAGCTCACATCCTGCTTCTTGAAGGGTATGAAAAAATCCACCTACCTCTCCCTCCCTGCCCGCAGTGTTTGCTGGTGCCCAGGGCATGCACAAGACCCCTCTCCCCTCACCATCTGGGCTTTCACCACTTTGGTAGCCTGCTGCACTCCACAGCTGCCTCCTTTGTTTCTCCTAAACCCAGCCCCAGTTTTGCATACAGATGAGTATGTGTTACATCTTGTGCTGGATGAGCAGCTCCCAGAGAAAGCCAAGGCACCATGAAGCCTGATATCCATCATGTCCATCCCTGCCACATCCACGGTGAGCTCTGGGGCTGTCATGTGCTTTGGCTGTGCTGACTCCCCTCACCATCACCAATTATCCTTTCCCTGCGTGCACCTCCTGCCATCACTATGCAAAGCTGCTCTGCTGCAGCTCCTCATCACTCCACCCTTATCTTTTGGTGCCTGTGAAACAGCAGGGATAATGGAGGGACAGATTATCAAAACAGGCGGTCACCTCCAAGCAGTCCCCCAGCGTGGCTGCATGCAGGTGTGCTCAGGTGCCGCCTTCATCAGGTATTTTATAAACAGAGCACACCATCACATGTGCAGCAAATCCCCATTACAAAGCAGATAATTATGTGTACCAAACAGAGCCCTGCAGGGTGCAGCTGGCTAGGGAAGGCTTTTCACATCACATCCGACAGAAACCCTTCTCTTTTTCCTTTTAGGGAAAGGAAAAGCATCTTCTGAAACTCCACTGAGCAGCTAGTGGCGTCAGGTGTAAGGCACATCTCAGCTGTGCAGAAGGGGTTTGTGGTGTGTTAGCAGACCTTGGGGGGCAGCAGCCCCTTGAGATGTGGTCTGCTGCTGCTGAAATGCAGAGCTCCTGGAACTGTACATGACGAAGAAAGACACCAAAAGACACCTGTCAAGAGTCGGGACTCTCAGGGCACTTGGTTTTCCACCCAAGCACAAGATCCCAGCTCAGGTGGCAGGAGTCAGCTCAGTTATGTATTTCTGTGGTGGTTCTATTTAGTTCTGCTTTCAGGAGCTGTGTGCTTACAGTGGTGCAGAGCTGCACCCTCATATCAGTGGTGCTGGAAGTGCCCCTAGCTGTATCCCCTTCTACCTGCCCAGTGCAGGCATCCTGTGGTTAGCACAGTCACTGGTGCCCCATGTGGTGTGGGATTTCTGCTGGTGAGAGCTGTGTTGTGTATCTGGATGGTCCAAGTGCTGAGAAATGGAAAAGAAAAGGTGAGTGTGGCTGGTGGAAATGGAGATGACAGGTATCAAAAATACATGAGCAAAGAAAAATTTAATCTATTTAGCAAGTGTCTGCCTTCCTGCAGTTGTGGTTTCCAGAGAACTTAATTAGCTGAAGGTTGAGCTCAATATTGTCTTAAGTCACAGCCACCCAGTGACTGTGCTGTGGTTTTTCTGTCCTGTGATAAAATCATTGTGAAAGTTCATGCTGCTAATGAAGAGCCCTGCTTCTCTTTTTCTAGTGTTTCTTCCTCCTTCCTCTGTCTTTCTTCGGACTGATGAGTAGGGAAGTCTGGGGATCTGAAACTGGGTGTCTCTGCATTAGTTTTTTCTGTGCTATCCAGACATGTTCACACAGGCACCTTTAATGTGTGTGCAACACCTAATGTCTGCATCAGGCTTCAGTTAGAGGAACTTGAAACAGCTTCACGGAGATTGTGAGCCAAGATTTAGTATTAAGAGGTCCTAAGCAGAGTGGTTATGTTGCCGCATTTGTCATGATGTTGGACCAAAGACAAACCTGCACTCAGCACATTCTCCCTCTCAGCACAGGCACAAGTCATGGGAGATCCTTTGGTCTTGTTCAGACCGTATATCAGCTTTGGACATTGAGTTGTGGAGTTGCTGAAGACTTTTTCTACTTGAGAACCATTATATCAATGTCTTTGATACAGACACGAGGTAACCGATTCAAGGATGTGTATGAGGGTATTTGACTGAATTGCCCGCATCCACTTCTGACGGTTTGTTTGTGCTTGATTGCACTGCAAATCCCTCATTGTGAAAGAAGTGGTTGATTTTCAGATTACTGAAGCGTGCCTGGTATCAGCTGAGGTTGTGGTGCAAGAGCAACGCTCTTGCTGTGACCAGGCTGAGCTCAGACGTCAGCCAGACTCTCCTCAGCTCCTCCACTGAAGTGCCAGAGCTAATGCTGGAGGTGACCTGTCTGCCTTAACACCAGTGGAGAAAACAGAACTCACAGTGGAGGAAGAGAGGTGAAATGAGGGCTGAAGTGCCTTTTTGGGGGTGTCCATGCCATCCTCTGCTGCTGGCACCAGCGCAAGGTGGGGGATGCAGCCCTGACATGTCTTGGCTGGATGCAGCTGCAAAGGGGCAGCCCCTCTCCAGCACCATCCATTTTATTTGTCTGGATTCCTTGTCCTCCTTTCTCTCCCCTTCCTTTCCCTGGCAAACTACCTAACATTTTTGTGTCTGACTGGTTGTGAAATCAGAGTAACAATACTGTGTACGCAAAAGAAATTCTGGACATCTTAACCTTTGTAGGGACATGAACTCATTGTCCCTATTCCCACTTAAATGTACTGAACTGGGAGAACTTTCAGCAGGGAAAGAGGAGAATGAAACCTCAGCCATGGACACTGAGCTCTCCAGCTGTTTGAAAGATTAAGGCAATAATCGTAATCACTGCTGTAGTCACTTGTTCCTTATCTTAAAACATAGTGCAAAACCTCCCAAGCATGTCTGTGAGCACACTGAGATTTATACCCACATTAATAATCACAAATTTGGTTTGTTCTTGCAACTTAATAAAATAATTAGCAGCAGTCACATAAAAGGAGAGAGAAATATGCTAATTCATGCTGGTTTTCAAATGAAAACCATGAGAAAAAGCCTAACCCACAAAGATGGTGAAGGCAGTTCTGTTTAGCTCCCTCCCAACCCCATTTGGAAGTGGGCAGTGGAAGAGCATCCCGATCTCCCACTGATGACCCTCCTGCCTTCCATGGCCAACATGTGCCCATCCAGGGTTTTTATCTCCAAGTGCAAAACCTAACAAAACAGAACACTAAAAAACAATCCAAAAAGCATTTGCACACAGATCAGGCACCCATGGAGATTTGGAAAAAGCCGTGCTGGAGCTTTCTTCTTGGCAGCACAGCCGGGCCTCATGATCCCTATTAGCAGGCTGCAGCTAGGGGAGAGAACGTTCAAATGCTCATCAGTGGGGAAGGATATAGCATTTTGTTGATTACATAGTTGGAACAGAAGAGCCTCCACATTTTCATTCATTCCCCTTTTTATTATTATTATTATTATTATTATTTCTAATGACGTAGCTGGGAACTTGGAGGAGGCATGAAGGCTGCTTTTCCCTCTGACCTGTGCTTGTGTCCCGGGGAGAGGGGAGCAATGTCCTGTTGTTCAGGGGTTATTCTCAGCATCTGGAGACCAAAGCCAGTTTCCCTGCCTGTGACTGCCACCAGCCTGCTGGCAACCCCTGCAGCACCACAGTCCCGATTGCTGGAAAAGGAGAAGCTGTGTCCACCTTCCCAGCCATGTGCTCCTTTCCTCTCCCTCATGCCAGCAGCAGCACTCACACAGCCTTTGGCGAGCCAAGGCAGAAAACCAGTCCAGCAACCTGTTTTGGAAAACCAGCCCTCATCTCCCCAGAACACATTGGTTTTCAATGAGATCAGGTGCCTGAAGGCAAGGCTGCATTTTTCTGCAGCATTTCAGACTGAAATCAGGAGGAACTCTTTGGCCTTTTTTCTTGCACACACTGGAGATGGCGAAACTCCCCCTTTTTCACCGAGCCCTTCCTAGGGCAAGGAAGAGGTGACAACACAAAGAAAGGCACCAGGCTGTGTCCATGTGGTCAATCACAACCCTGAGAGACAGCAGCATGGATGGTAAGGCAATACATCATTTAGGCACATGGCCTTAAACCCACTCAAAGGGCTTTTAAGCACAGATCTGACCCCCAGAATCATGACAGTCACAAGCCATGAACTTTTTAAAAGTACATGTTTCTGATTGATTTTATTTGCCTTCAGATGTCGCAGCATCGGTATTTTTTCAAGCTTTTTCTCTGCCATCACGCTTTCTCTCTCAACCATTTTTTTTTTAAGTAGAGAAAATTGAGATCCAGATTTAAAAAAAAAAAAAAAAACCAAAAAAACCAAAAAAACAAAAACCCCAAAAAAACTAAAAAGTGCAATTTGGAGAAATCCACCACCTGTGCTTGCATTGCTGGCTTGGCTGTGGGTCCACGTGGGATGGCAGGACAGGCCTTGGGAGGACAGGGCTGGTCTGACAACTCCCAGCCTTTCTTTGGAAGAATGTGGAGGATCACACATTGCTTGTATTGATGAGGAAGGGTGCTTAAAACTTCTGAGCCTGAGTGTGTGCCAGAAGTGTTGGGTTTTATGGGAGGTTAGACAGAGCTTGACACAGCAGGTCCTCTTGCCAGATCCCTGGCGCACAGACAATTAAATGAGCCAAATAACCACATCTATCTCAGCATGCCCATGCATGTGCAAACAATTACTCTGTGGGATTGTTATTAAAGAAAATTAAATTTTAAGTCTGTCCCAGTCTAGGAAATCTTAAGGGAGACTAATTTTCTAGGAACCATCTAGTGGGCACTGACTGGGTAGCCCTGGAAAGGTTTATAAATCTGGTCTTAAAAGTCCCTAATCCTGTTTATCTGCTACTGTACTTATTTTAAAAACCCTGAACTTCTGAGAAATTTCAGAATTCAAAGCCCCAGGGACTCCTGTAAGCCCTTTGGACATGCAATAACTTGGGCATTTGTTTCCAGTCAAGGCCATTTTTGGTTCCATAGGGCTTCATCCCTAGTTTACTTTTCAGCTGAAATAAAACTGATTTCTTGCTCAGCCTCAGCAACAGGTTCCGTTTTTACGGTTCTACATGAAATTTCCTCATCTGTTTTCAAGGAGATAAAGACTGGCAAAACCTTGCAAATAAAACAAAACAGCCTTTTGGCCCCTAAAATAAACTGATGTTGGGCTTTGCCTGGAATTTTGATAAAGGCAGTGAGACCAAGTGAGCCCTTGCTGTGGTCAGATGTGTGGTGTCTGTGGAAGTGGGATTGCCCTGGAGTATCTGGGAGAGCTCCTGAGGTGCACATTTGGACATCTCAGTGGGAACTGGCGCATGAAGAGGAAGGACAGGGAGGGAGAGCCGAGGATTCTGGAGCTGTCTTCACAGCCCTGGCTGTCTGACAAAGTCATCAAAAGGACATTTGCTGTCAGCTGCAGAATCACCCCTCAAAAATGCTTGAAAAAACCCCAAGTGTCTGCAGGAGAGGGAGAAAAAACCACAAATGTGTTCATGTCTTTACTTAGGTGTTGTGACTGCACAGGGAATGGGCAGGAGGAGGATGAGGAGGCTCAAGGATGATGAGGATGATGAAACAGGGGCAGCACGAGACTGGAATTTGAATGCCTTAGTCCCAGCTCTTCTGTTCAGAACACAGAGTGACTTTCAACAAGCCCTCCTGGGCTGGGAGATCTCCACTTCTCCATTGCCTAATGACAAAACCGAGCTCTCTGCAGATCTTTTGAGATCTGCTGCTGCAAAGAGCTGTACAAGTGCAAGGTACCTTTCTTCCTTTCTATGATAAACGTTCCTTCAAAGTCCCCTCGGACTGCTCAGATGATTCCCACTCCTAATGGGGACAGCTGGCTGGTTGATGTAAGAGGCCATCCATCAGGATGACCCACTGAAAGGTTTCTGCTGTGGCTCCAGTTGTAGCTGCCAAAAGAAGCACTCCGGAACTGCCTTTGAAATATTGTGTTTTTAAGTGGATAAGGAGGGATTGGAATGTCCTCATCCAGCCTTTATTATTTGGCTGCTTTTGAATGATCCTTTTCAAAAAGAGGTTGGGCAGCTATGGGGAAAGGAAAAAAAAAAACCAGAGAGCATAACAGGGTTTAATGCTCCTTTATGCATTTTATAGATTTAATATAAAAATAGTTATAACAAAAACACAAATCCCATGGTCTGCCTTCCTATTTGCACAGGCTATAATGAGTTGACATTTGAATAAGCCTGGAAAATTGTATTTAATAACTCCTCAGAGGCCCTGGAGTGGGAAAACATATTATTGCTGCCTGATTTGGAAGTTATTGTTTTTTAAGGACATTTTCAGAGATGCACACCTCTTTGAGGCTGCAATTCTGCATCTTCTGAACAACTGAAGCTTAAATTCCTCACTCGTGATCCCTGTGTGACTGTGTGCACTGTCCCATATTTTGAAGCTCCTGTAGACTGTCAAGGACAGGGAACTTCTGAAGTTTTGCTTCACATTTGTTTTCAGAGGTGAAAAAATTGAGTTGGAATTCGTTGATCTCTGATTTCTGCTCACATCTCTAAATGGCCTGTAAGGGAGAGGGGATGGACCGGGAGAAACACACACCAGATTAAACAGCAGGAGACCTTCAGCAGAGAATAAACTCCCTGTTGGAGAAGAAGCAGAGGTTTCTGCAGCTTGCCAGGGCTTATTGCTCACCTTGCTTCAGCAGGGAGTTTGCTGGAAGAACCTCTGCCATGGTTAACAGTCTGTTCACATGTGCCTGCTTGGATATTAATTTTTAAAAGCCAACCTATAACCTTCCTGGGTTACCAAGGGGACCAGGTGACATCTCCTGTCATACTGATGGGTGGCACTTGCCTCTGGTGTTTCTTTGGGCCCTGGCAAGCCAGCAGCTGAGCCCAGCTTACGTCTAGTGCCAGTTTTTTTAACCTGTTTCCAAAGGGAAGGAAGGGTTCTACTGACCAGTTTAACTCCATCTCCCCTTTACCTCATCATCCAGGTTCAGTCTAACCTGGCAGAAGTGCAGGATATGTCTCAAAGCAATGATGCCCCTCCATGCCTCAGGAGGGTCTGTGGCTATGTGGACAAGAGATAACCCCAAAGTGGTGCCATGGGCAGAGTGAAGCAAAGGTAGCAATGCTGTGTATGTGCCATTTGGCATCCAGATCTCACTGATCTGTCCCTGCATTTGTTTGTTCTGAAAAAAACTCAGAAAAAACCTTTTTCTAGGAACAGACAGAGATTTAAGTGAGGGACAGGGCTGAGGATGAACTGTGATTATTTTGACAGGAGGTATGAAACTGTATAACAAAATTCATAGGAAGACAGCCTTTATTAGCTCCATTGCCTAATAAAAGGACTGAATTTTGGAAATACATCCCTCAGCTTCAACAGAAGTTCCTCAGGACTGAGGTATTGTGAAGAACAGATTGCTTATTTTAAGATACCAAATGTAGTTTTAAAGCTCATGTTTCAGGTATCCACACATGAAAAAAGAATGCATGAAGGCCCTAAGTATAGGAAGAAGGAACCGACTTGTATAAAGTAACAATTTCCATGAAGAAAAAAATGGTTTAAGCTCAGCTGTAAAATTCTCCTCTTGCCTGTCTGCAGGGGGAATTATTGGAATGCCAGTTGTAGGGTTGATCCCTCTGACAGAGAGAGAGAGGAACTGCATATGGATTTTGGGAGGAATATTAGCACTGCATGACAAAGCACCAGTTATTGACAGCACACGAGGCTGAGTGTGACGAAGCGCCAACTTGTCTGATGCCTGAGCCTGTCAATTAACAAACGAGTCACAGGGCTCGGATCTGGAGCGTGGACATGCTCTGATGGCCTGGAGCAGGAAGCCACAGCACTGACTAACACGGACGTGTGTCTGTAGGAGGTGAGCGTTGCTGCTTTCGGGTGACAAAGAGCTGTGTGGATGCGCAAACATTCATTATGTGCATGTGCACTGAGTACGGGGGGATTAAAATTTCATTAGCTCTCCTGGGTGGTAATCCCAGGATGGCAGTTCCAGGATGGCAAGCACAAAGATCTGCAGATGAGGTTATGCACAGGGCTTTACTTCTTCCAAGTGGAGAGCAGTTTATGTGCTTAAAAAGAAATGAAGCAGGGAGCTGACACACTCGTTTCAGCATTTGTAGTTAATATCCGAACAGCGCAGTGTTCCTAAAATGCATTTTACAGTAAATATCTCCACTGACTCTCTCCTCTCTGTGCATCTGCAGAATTCCTGAAAGAAGTCTAGTTTGGCATTCAAATATCCAGCTCTACCTACTCACAGGGTGCATTTTAGACTTCTTTTAAACACCCCTTTCTCTGTAGCTACATGGGAAATGAGATGGCAATGGCTGCTCCTATCTCCTTTCCAGGGGGAAACATCCCAAAATGCCAAGCTGTGACCTCTTCTAATTGCCTCCCATGCCAGCTTCCCCGCTTCCCAAAGTGGAGGCAGGAGCTGGCTGGGTGACAGGTGGCTTTTGCTCCTCTCTCCTTCCTCCGAGCCCGCACCCCAGGCCGGCACATGCTCACCTTTGCTTGTCAGTGTCTAACATGGCCAGGCGAGGATTTGGGTTCCCTGGATGGGAAACCAAGCCACTCTGAGGGATCACTGATGGGAACTGCCCTTCCCCTGCCCAGGAGCCTCTGTGAGAAGCAAGAGCCCACAGTGTGCAAACTCAGCTTCTGAAAATGGAGAAATGCTTTTGAGGAAATGTTGGCTTGGCACCTTCAGCCTTTTTGGCACAGTGCCTGGAATCGGGAGGAAGCAGTGAAACTGCCCTGTGGAGCAGAGGAAGGTGCTCTGAAAACCCAGGTGGCTTCAGGCTCCTTTGTGGATCTCTGGATCGGGGGAAAAGCATCCTCTTTTAAGGGGTTTCTTCTGGAGACAGTTTTGCTCCAGGATAAAAAAGCATTTGTAGATACCCATACCACACAGAGCTATGAAATTGAAATGGCTCATTCTTCCCCTCCTCCCTGAGATTTCAGAAACGTCTCTCTTCACAGGGGTTGTGCATTTGTATATAATTATTTCTTTTTCTGTATATTGATCCTTTTCTCCTTCCCCTGAATGCACCATAATTATATTTTCCTTCGGCGTGTGTGAGGAGTGAACTGTCACTGGCATACAATGGCTCAACTGTATCAAACCAGGAAAGAAAGAGCCCTTGTTTTGGGGGAGGGCTGACAATTGCAGGTTCTGATTCATACCTGTGGAACTGCTACTCTGTAATCAGGCAGTGATTAGTCACCACCAGCCAATTACCAAGCTCAGCTTCCTAAAGCAATTTGTCTATCGGGAAATTTATAAATCCTGGTTAACTCTGCAGGGAAAACGTCACTGTTTTGGGAGCAGCCAGAGAGCAAGTGAATCCTCCTGGCTGCCACATTGGTCACTCTGGTGCTGGCAGGGAGGTGAGCTGGTTGCCCTGACCCAGGTGGGCAAGAACAGCCTCTCGCCAACAGAGAGGTGTCAGCTCTGCAAGCTCTGTCACTCTTATGCACCTTCCTCTATGGGATGAGTGTGTTTTCTGAGATCATAGTGACAAACAGCAACGATGAGCCCTCTCTGCATGGTGGGTTCCTCCCCAAGAGGTTTTGCATGCTGGAGATGGGCACAGATCTACATGAGCTGGCACCTCATTGCCCTGACAACTCCCTGTCCTCTGCAGTGGGACCCTCCCTTTCTCCCCGTGGGCTTTCTGCAGGGGTCACCATCTCAGAGAAACCCCAAACACCACGGGTGTAAGGAAAGCTGCTGCCTGCTGGGAGGTTGCTCTTGCCCAAGTGGAAATGAGCTGTGTTTGCTGGAAGCACTTTTACACTGGTGTAACTGTGAAGGAGCAGCAGCTGCTGTTTTAACCATACCAGCAAGTGTGGAATGCCAGAATATTTCTGGATAGATCAACCAGCAGTGTCTTCTTTCCTGCCAAGGCTGCACTGGCTTGAAGAGCAATGGGAAAGCAGCTGCTGAAGTTAGTTTTTAAAAACAGCATGGCCAGAAGGAGGAGAGGACCCTGGATGGGGCTCAGGGTGATCCAAGCTGTCCCTGTGTTCTTGGGAGGTCTGGAGGGGGAATTCCCAGGTGAACCTCAGCTTTTGTGGGGATGGGGATGGGGATGGAACTGCACAAAGCGGGAGGTGCAATGGGAAACTTAAGTCACTGATGTGGGGACAGTCCCTCTTCTCCAAAGGGGCAGGGTGGAAGCCCCTGGAGCTGGCTGGCTGCCCTCACTCTGCTGGAGCAAGCCTTAGGTAAAACTGCAGTTTCTACCCTAAACACTTGTTTATTTTCCTTTGCAGGTCCTTCTCCTGCTGCCGTGTCCAGAGGGCCTGGGTTCTTGGGGCAGGTTCCCTGCACCCCCTTAGTTCCCAGCCTTCTGCCCTGTGCCAGCTGAGTCCAACAGTCTGAAGTTGAGTCCAAAGCACACCAGGAAAACATGAGACATGTCAGACAACCTCATGCAAGTGCACCAGCCAAAGAGCTGGGAAAAAGATAGGGGTCCCCAGTAAAACAAGGCACTAGCTGTGTCTGGCTCCCTTTTGTTAATCATATTGGCATACAGTGAGAGTCACAATTTCCACCTGGGTTTTTTTCCGCCTTTGCAACAGAAAACAAAACCAAAACTAGTTTATTTTCTCATGCCTTACGTCTTTTAACCACCCCTGTCTCTGAGGACCCCAGACCCAAGGTACTGTTTCTCTGTAGTATTTGTTGCTCCATGCTAACCCACTAAACCTGAATTTCCTATATTTCCATACCGCATGGGGAAGGCTAAGTTTAGCTCTTGTGTATTTTAGACATCTATCAAGATAAAACTTGGACTGCAAGGAGTCTCTGGCATGCTCAGCCATACTGAACGTGTACAGTGACACAAGCATTTCCTCTCCTTACTCTGTCTCCGAATAAATCACTTCGGTATTATTAATTTCACATAAAGTTTCCCTGTGCATGCTCCAGGGACTTGCTAGAGCTCAGTGCATACTTGGAAATGAGCCTTGTGACTTCATGGCTCTCAACCATGACCTACAATGTTCTCAGTGTTCTTTCTTCCTTCATCAGCCCCGGTTTTGGCCACTTCACGTAGAGTGTAAAAAACTGGTTGTGTTAAATATCCACAAAATGGTGCCTTCACTCCACTACCCAGGCCTTTGTTGAGCAGGGATGAGAATTGGTTTTTGTTCAGAATAAACACGTTGGAAACTATAATTTGAAGAATGTTCTGTGAATTTATTTTTACCCCAAAATAGGCCACATTTCAAGGGGTTAAAAAAAGTGGCATAATTCAACAAACGAAATGTCCTGTTTTGGATGCGGTGAAGCATTTTGCAACAACTCCAAATTAATTTTTTTTTGTTTTTTGTATGTGACTGGAAAAGCAAATGCAGTTTGAGTTCAATTTCTTCATTTTCCTTCTTCTTTATTGTAGTAACTAAACTTAAAAGGTAGTTTATTTTCTTCTTACCCCTCTCATAGCTATTCATGGGAATATTTTACCTTTCTTTACATGGTCTGGTTCTTCTTTGGGTTGTTTCATGGCCTCCCTGGGAGCTTGAAATCTCTGTAAATACTGTCTGTTCCTTCTTCTGCTTTCTCTTACTGTTTTCTAACTGTGACACTGCACAATTTTAATGAACACAGTCCATTGAAAGAATGAGTGCATGCAGCAAATAGTAAGCAAGAAAAATCTCTGTTAACCCTCACAGGAGACTTTTCTCAGACCTTTTATCTGTGCTCATGCTGACATAACCTGCCCTTTTCCTCCTGTGAGGAGGTGGGAGACCCAGCCCATCCTAGTAATGCTTGGGACCTGAGGGAAAAACTCCCTTCCCAGCTTCTCCAGCTCTTCCCTTGTCTTGACAATTAATTTTTGAGACGTTCTGTGTTTCAGATTAGATATTAGGGGAAAAAAAATCACTTAAAGAGTGGTTATAGGCATTGGAATAAGTTGCCCCGTGGAGCCACTATCCCTGGAAGTGCTCAAGAGGCATCTGGATGTGGAACTTGGGAACATGGTTTAGGGTTGATTATGGTGATGCTGTGCTGCTGGTGGGGCTGGATGATCTTGAAGCTGTCTCCCAACCTTGATGATTCTCTGTGATTCAGTGTCTCTGGGATTGCCCTGACCCAGGTGCAGCATCTGGCCTCGAAACTCATAAGATTCTTGTGCTTTCACTTCCCAGGCTTGTCCAGGTCCCTGTGCATGGCCCCCTCCTTCCATGATGTCACCTGCCGCTCTCAGCTTCTGTCCCCTGCAAACGTGCTGCGGGTGAGCTGGATCCTGTCTGTGTCACTGGG
>VZTJ01001761.1:324196-363248 GCA_013397795.1 Orthonyx spaldingii | reverse complement strand
TGGAAAGAGGAGAGGAGAGGAGAGGAGAGGAGAGGAGAGGAGAGCAGGTAATCGTGCTCAGGGGAACAAATCACTCCTCTGTTCCCAGCCAGGGCTTTGGCTCTCAAAAATACAGCCTCTCAATACCCCAGCCAAGTTTTCACTTACACCATGGCTCACGCTCAAGCGGAGCATTTGGAAATGGTTATTCACTTCAGTAGGCACATCCAGGCAGGCTGAGGAGCCCCAAACAGCTCCCTGCTCCTTGCTGTGGTGCTCAGGCCTCAGTGCGTGGATTTGCAAGCCTGCTGGTGGGCTTTGCTGCAGCTCCTGCTTGTTCACTCCTCACAGCCAAAGCAATTGCCCACCAAGAGGGATTTTTGATCCAAAGCCTCACGTGCAGTCCCACAGTGTTTAGACATTAGGCTGACTGTGCTGTCTGTCACCTGTCTCCTCCTCTGAGGGAAAAGCTAAAACCTGAGAGAGACAGAGAGAGAGAGAGGTAAATCCTATTATAGTTTCACGGGTCTAATCTGCAACGCAGAACAGGAACAACTTTTAATTTTATAAGCACCCACTTTTAACCTTATTCGGGGATACTACTCTTTTCCTCAATCAAATATTAGTTTAAACTGTCTTAAGCTTAACACCTTATTACACAAAGCTTCTTAGAAACAGAAATAAAATAAATAATCTCACAGAAAAGAGTGTCAGATCGAAAGGGCCTGCGAATGCATGGCTAAGTCAAAGTCAACGAGATTTCAGGTGTAAGGTACACACATTTACAAAGCTATTATGCTCCTCACTCAGAAAATGCTCTTAGTTACAATTTTAATCCAGCCAAGGTCTCTGCTGGAGGAGGGTCTTTCCCTGCAAGGTGAGATAGAGAATTTTCCCCTGATTTCAGACAGCATAAGGCTAGAGATATCCTACTGCGAACCGTGGCGTGACGGGATTTTACCCTAATTTTCCATCACTTGCATTGAGTATTTACCCTCTATTTTTTGCCAGGCTTCTGATAGGAATTTTCTTTTCAGAAAGGTAATTAAACTGAAACAAAGAGCTGAATCCCTCTGTAAGCTCTACAAGAGATTAGACCACTTCTGCGTATCACTCCAGAGATAATAAGAGCTCTGGGAGCTTTTCAGGGAGTAACTTATTGGACATAATGAGCTTCTTACTGGGGCACCTGCCACCAGTGCTGCTTAAGAGTGTCTGTTCCCAAAGGTCTTTTGAAATTTAACTGTGATTTTTTTCCCCCTAATCAACTGATGACTTTATCCCTTAGAGGCCTCACTGGAAATGGCTCTCTGAGAGTCCCACACGGTGTTTCATCCTGAGATTGGAGAGTGACCTTTGACTGTGGGTCTGTGAGACTCCAGTGCTGCAAGCTTAGCATAAAGAGAGCTTTTCCCCCCTTAAGTCTCCCGACATGTTGGCACTGGAAGCACGAGAGGCCCTGCTGTGTGTTACAAGGGGTGCAGAGAGACCAGTTCAGTGAACCAGCCCCAGCCTGAGAGCTGAGGAGCACACAGGGCTTGGGCAGGAGTGCTGTGAAAAGGGGAATGATGTGTTCATGCACCTGCAGACAGGCAGAGGAGGTAAAGAGGACCCAAAGCACGTACAAAAAGCAGAAAGAAACTGCTGTGGGTAGTCTGCGGGGAAGCAGACACCAGGTGAGTCAGCACTCCCCCCTTCAGAAAGGTGCTGATTTCATTTGCTTTTCAGATGGCATTGCAGGGCTTACACAAAACTGCAGGCTTATTTCGGGCTCCCTAAGCAGCTCTTCCCCACTCCAGGAAGTGCCTGTGTATACCCACAGCATGGCAAAGATCTCCAGGCAGCACTGTTACAGATGGGTTACATCCACACCGACCCCAGCAACCTGTGGGTGTGCAGGAGTGGGGCTCAGCTGAGCCTCTGAGGGATGTCCAGGTGGGAAGGTGCAGCAGCAAAGCCTTTGGAGTTGCCTGGGACAGCCCAGGGGGTCTCTGCAATCACACACTGCCTGCAGAGGCATATCTGGGGCTCGGCAGTACTTTGTGTCCAGTCTGGGGTGGACAGGCAGCACAGCAATGATGGTTCTGGTACAGGCTTCCTCTGATGAAATTCTCTTCTTGAGGGGACATGCTTCCTCCTTAGGAGCAGGGTTTGGTCCTTGGGTTGATGTCAGGCTGCTGTTAGCATTGCCCCCAGCCCTCCTCCTTTTGTCCCTTTCCATTAATGTCAGGGCTGTCCATTGGGAATTATGCTGCCCATCCTTCCCTCTCCAGAGCTGTGAATTCCCACTCAGTGACCTCAAGACCTGTACATTTGTCCTGCCTCCTGCTCCCTCAAAGCTGTGCAGCTCAGTGCAGGGTCTCTCTTGCACTTTCTGACCCAGACATCACCCTTGGGAGCTGTGCACAGCTAAGCCCAGCTGCTCAGGGTGTGGAGATGAGGAGAGCCAGAGCACAGAGCTAAAACAGAGACCAGGCTGCTTGACCAGACCCTGAAGGTGTCAGCCCTCCCTGCACCCTGGGGATAACCAAGTACCACAGCTCTCAAAACCTGAGGAGCCTGACACTTCCCACCACCCTTCACAGGCCATGGCATCACCTCTGCCTCAGTCCAGCAAAAAAGAACACCATTCTGGTCCTCCAAATGGGTTGCCCCATTTCTTTGTCAAGTAAGTTGGCCAGAAGCAGCAGAGTCTCCTTGAAGGTCTAGAGTCTGCAGTTACCATTCCTGAGCTGACCTCATGCTGGCAATACCCTTTTTTTCAGGGCAGAATGGGGGTGGACTCGATGATGTCCATGGTTCTGATTCTGTGACTCTTTATTGCTACTCAGTTTATTTTATCCTCTCCTGTATGCTTCAGACAGAAACTCTGTAGCCCAAAGGAAAGATTTAGCAGGGAAAATGATGGCTTTTGACAATACTCAGTGTGGCCTCTTGCTGAAAAGAAGACAGCGTGCAGTAGCTCTTTCTTTTTAAGATGACAGATGGGAACACTAACATCGGTGCCTTTGGTTTGCTTCATTTTGAGAGAAGTCTTTTGAAACTGCAAGCAGTTCTCACACAGCCCTGAAATATGGCAGCCATAAATCCAGATGTGCCTTCTGTGGCGCTCCTTGGCTTGTGCACCTCTCTGCAATGGCATCTCAGCAAAGGGAAGGTTTGTGTGGAGATAACAGGGGCACCGTGCACTCAGCTGGTTGCCCTGAGATAGTCAAGAGCCAGCACACACATGCTCTCTGCAAGAATCAAATTTCATTATGGAAACTTTTTACTTGTTGCTGCTGTTAAATAATCCCCAGCTGGGCCTGTTCTCCCTTTCTCCCCATCTGTTTCATATCTGTAGTGAAGGAATGAAAAAGCCCCCGTTGGAGGGAGGGGAGGAAGGCTCCTACCTTCTTGCTCACTCACCAACCCAGCACACTGACAACCCTTGGCTTTGTCTTCACTTCACCTTCATCACTGGATGGTTTTTTTCCCAAACTTCACACGTAAACTCATTAACATCGCTTTTCCATCTGACCCACTTAGAGATCTGCGTCACTGGCGATGTTTCAGCACTGAGCAATCTCCCTCCACTTTTCTGCTCACATCCTTGGGGGGGAGGGAGGTGTGCATGTGGGTCTTTGCCGAGCAACGCTGCCTTTTACATGGATCTATATTTATACATTTGACATCTGAATGGGCTCAGACTTGCAGGAGTTGTCAAGAGCAAGCTGTGACACCTTCGCGCAGCACCTAATGGGGCCCTTTCACCTCTGGATGCTGATGTGGCAAGTTCTGCGCCGCTGGTGCAGCGCCTGCTCTGCGCAGTCAAACAAAGCTGCTTTTTTTAGACTGACAACCTATAATACTGCTGGTGCTGTGGAGAAGTGATAAAGGTAACATTTCACATCGCCAGTCAGAAACTGCCTCTCTTAGGATAACTTGGCAGGAAAAAAAAAAGAGGAGGGGAATGAGCACAAAGCCGAGTGCGCAATTGTGAGCAGCGATGACGTCCGTCGTCACATAATCTCTCCCGAGCCATGTTTTGAGCAGGATTGGGTGACACTGCTGGAGGAAAAGCAAGAACCAGACACCAAAGGGATGCTGGTCCATTGCCCTCCAAACAGGAATGCTACTCTGCAAGTCATACGTGAAAGGAAGATACTTCTAAGGCACTACATTGACGTAAATGATGACCGTGAACATGCCGTTTTCTGTGGCAGAAATGGTGCCAGTGAGGGGACCATGGCAGGAGAGAGCCCCCAAAGCCGTGGTGGTTTCCCTGGCTCCCAGACCTGCCCAGCCTGCCCCAAGGAGAAGGCAGCATGCAAGGAAGAGAGGCTTGGCTCTTGCTGCCAGCTTGGCAAGCCTGCCCCGGGCTCCGACAGGCAAGCTGGGATGGTTCCACCTCCTGCTTTATCACCTCTAATGGAAGAGCAGCTGGCCACTTTAAACCCTCTGGCTGGGATTTTGCAAGGCAAAGCATTCAGTGGTGCTGTCAGGAGCACACTCACCACTCCAGCCCCGAGTGCCCCAGCGCTCCCTCCTGCTCTGTGAGGAGACATCCTCACAAGCCACACTAGAGGACTGATAAGGTTTTCTTTTGCCAGTTTTGGTTTGGTTTTTATTTTTCATTCGGCTTGACTTCCTGGAGTTCCATAACACAGCTCTATCGAATGTGGTCCTGGCACAGCTGGGGGTGGAGTGTCACAGTGTGGGGATGGGGCTTGGAGATCATTTGCATGAGGATTAAGAGGGTTTTTTGTTGAATGTGTAGTGAAACCACCGTGGTGATCACACCAGTGCCAGTGACAGGGCCTCTCATCTTTACCTCCCCTTGCCTCTGTCCCAAGCCAAGCTGCAGGGGCTTGGCAAATCCTCCCCGATGCCTGACTCCTCTGGGGCTCATCGCTAAACCAGGACCGTGTCCAGAGGGGACCCTTGGATACCTGTCTAAACCTGCTGATGTTCCCCCCATGGAGGGCTAGAGCCAAAATTCGTGGTTAATTTTGGGCTGGAAGTCTCTTACACGCCTCAGTTCACAGCAAGCTCTTCCCCAGCTGTCTCCCCTGCAGGCTCCAGGCAGGTCCTTCAGCCCTACACTTGCTTCTCAAGGCCTAGAGCAGCTCTACTTTGAGGCTTTTGGGAATGCCACATGAAATTACTTCACTTTCTCTTAGAGGAACCCTCCTGGATGTTGAAAAATTTGGGGTTCCCCTGACATGGAGGTTTCAGGGGCAGATTGTGATTTTCCCCGTGGCTTCCCATCGTACTCCAACTCCATCAGTGGTGCCTCTCCCTGCACACCTGGGCTCACCTTCCTTGCTAGCCTACGTCAGGTTCCACGTGTCCTTTCCAAACCTGTATCATATCACTTGGAGGTCAAAAAAAACTTTGGTGCAGAAACTTCCTCCCAGCCAGCGAGCACAGGAACACCATTTACACAAATCTGCTTTTGCAGGTGGTCCTGCCTGTTCACTCAGCCAGGTTTATTCCCACAAGTAACCTGCTTGCAGAATAAAGGGCAACAGAAAAAAAGGTCCTAAACTCAGACTCCTCTACATTATAAAATCACCTGGGAGATTTTTCATTGCTGTAACAAAAGCTGTGCTGTGTGTGTGCTGTGCCCTGCTGGAGAAGAGCCTGGAGGATCTGAAAGTTCACTGCTCAGGGGCGAGGAAAAAGGGTCAGCCCTTGCTTTTTGCTTGGCGTTTGTGTCTGAGGTTGTGGTTTTTTAATAGAACGCTTTAGCAAATGGATTTTTCTCCCTGGATGCTGGCTGTCCTCTTGCCTCCTGGCTGTTATGCCCTTTCTTTCATCCTCCTTCGGGACCCTTCAGTGCTGCAGGTCACAGGAGAAGCACTGACCAGCTGGTTTTAGGCTCAGGCGTAGGAGTGAAGCTGCAGAGGGAGGCTACAGGCTATTGATCCAGCAGGATCTGAATGAACATGGTATTTGATCTGTAATTATATAGCCAAAGAGGCTCTGCAGGGCAGGCAGAGTCAGCATTTCGGATCGGATGGAACGTGCTTTTTTCCTGTTGCTGTAAATCAGCTGCGAACGCACCTTTACAGCTCATCTCACACTGCTCCCTGTCAGAGATCTCTGCCTTCAGCCGTGGGCAGAGGAGCAGCACTGAGAACAAAGAACAAAAAATCTTGCTGCATCTCCTCCAGTGCCCTTTCCACATGCCATTCTTGGCTTGCTTCCTGGCTGGGTTTCACCAGGCTGTAAAAGTTAACTATGTGCTGGAGTCGTACTTTACGAGGCTACAATTTAATTTAGAAGCTAATTTATGCAAGTTATGCGTCTGCCTCTCTTCCATTAGAAGGCAGCTGTTGGATCCACCCTGTGTGCAGTGGAAGGATGGCTGTGGATAATTGAAGGGCTGGGAACTCACCACCGGCCTCCAAGGAGAAACGGCAGTAACAGGAGGTTTTAAGCAAATCCCTTCTGTAAAAAAGGGATTTAGAAACACTGCCCAGGTGTCTAGGTTAGTGCTAGGAAATGTAAAACTCATCTGAAGTTGACACTTGCAAAAGGCATCAAACGCAACACGAGGAGTCTCTACCTCAACATTACAAATAAAAGGTTGAATCAGGAAAACTGGGGCACATACAGTTGCATCAGGTGTTTTAGTGACAGCAGAGACAGGTAAGGCAGAGGCATTCATGGCCTTATTTGCTTCAGTCTTGACCAACAAGGTCTCCCAGACCTCTCAGGGACAGGTTGAAGGGGGAGGAGAACAACCAGCAGTGGGTGAGGATCAGGTCAGGGTTTGTTTGAGGGAACATCCTGCACATGGGACCCACCAGGCCCCACCCAAGGGTGCTGAGGGAGGCGGCTGTTGTTCTCACAGGGCTGCTCTCAACGTGCTTGAAAGGTTGTGGGGATCAGGGGGTACCCCTGCAACTGGAGAAAAGCAAACGTTGTGCTTTTCTCCAGGAAAGGGCCCCAGGACAATTGAGGAGACTGCAGCCCAGTCTGAGGTCAGTCCCTAGGAAAATCATGGAGTGAGTTCCCTTGGAGTGGGCACAGGAGGGACAAGAGGGCAGCTGGGAACAGCCAGCAAGGACTGAAGAAGGGCAAACCATGTTGGACCAACCTGACTGCCCGCTGGTGAGAAATCCAGAGGGAGCTGGGAATGAGGAGTCAGCTCCTCCACCGAGTTTGTTCCCTGCTGACAGGCCACGTGTTCCTGGGGGTGCTGAACTGCGAAGTGTCGGGCCCCAGAGCTGTCCTGGCATTCTGCATTTTACAGTAGTAACCAAATAAATAACACTGCAGAACCTCTGGCTTTCTTGTTTGACGCCAAAGAAGAGAAGGGTAACAAACTTGGCAAAAATCAGCCTGATCACGTGTCCTAGTACTGGTGCACCTCAGTCCTTAGAAATTCTTTTAATCCTCCTAGAGAAAATGATGCTTTCCAGCCACTGCTGCTCTCCTTTCCTTGCCCCTTGGTGATGCTGGTGGATGAGGGGGTCTGGCAGTGCAGTGTCAGTGGATCATTTTATGAGGATTGTCCATGCCTCAGTCCCATAAATGTACATTTCCAAGGGATTTCACAGCCTCCAGGGAGCAGTGGAACTGTCTGATTTGTCCAGGAGGCCGAACAGGCAGTGAGAAATGACAACTCTGCCAAAAAATCTAGGGCAGCATCTCACCTTGCTGAGGACGAGTGCTCACCTGGTTGTGGACACACGAGACTGCAGCTCTTGGACACTCTAGAAAAGCCTGAGAGCTGGGATTTCAGAGGAGATACAGCCCTATTGACTTTCAGGCCAAATTTCCCATGAACAAAAAAGTTCCTCTAAAAATAAAAAGTTCAGACATGCAAAACCAAATAATCATCATCATAATAATGAGGTGGTTTCCCCAGATAATTACATATTTCAAGATCAGACGTTCTGTACTGGCACACAAAATATGCTCCCTGCAGGCTTCCCAAAGCTCAGTTTTCTTTCAGGAAACAGCACTTTTTTGTGGATTGTTGCTGCTGGTTTCCTACAAAGGTAAATGTTTGTTTGTATACAGCTGCAGCCCTTTTATCCTGGCCATTAATAACTATGTGCTAACAGACTACAGAAAGTCTTAATTGGCAGAGTATGAATATTATGCTGTAAATTGGAGTAAGGCAGTTGCATTTATTAGTATACATTATTTGCATAGTGTCTGCAGAGGGTTCTGTACCCTAGTGGTGAATATGTATGTGAATAAATCAGTGAGCATTAATTGCTGAGGCTTAGCCCGTGGGCCCTGGATTCAACTGCAGCATTCCTGTTAAATTTATGAAGGGAAGATCGAGTCCAGGGAGATTACTGAGGTTTGGTTGCAGTGAAAAATTGCTGAAACCTGTGTGGTTTGTTGCTGAGTTTTAGCCTAAACTGGGGTTTACAATCAGTTCTGACAGACTTCAAGGGTTTCCTGGTTTGAAAGCTTCCCTGCATGTCTGCAGGAGCAGGGCAAAAAGCTGAAGGCACGTTACAGAAAAGCCAATCTTATTTCTGTTAAGGTGGTGTATATACCTAACGTTTGCCTATTGCTATTGCTGCCTTTGGCACATTTGCAGAAAGGCAGCTGTTAGAATTTTTTTTCCTCTTGGCTCTGAACTTTCTCAGTCGAATTTCCTAATATCCCAAACGAATCTTGAAAAGAAATGAGGATTTTTTTTTTTCCCTTATGTTGTATCCTCCATAGATGTGGGAAGTTTGTTTCCTTGGAGCAACCCTTTGAATCTGCTCTCCCAAGAGATTTACCAAAACTGCAAAAATGCAGCTGCAGCAAGGATGTCCCTCACCAAGCAGTGGGGCAATTCCCAGTCTGTGAGAGGCACAGGACCAGAGATGGATTCAGTGTCTCTGTTCCAGATTCCACTGGCCACAGCCTGAAGGACGATGGACACTGTGCTAATTAAGCAATGTAAATGTAAATGCTGTAAATTACCTGTGGGATGGCACATGGCAATCCAAAGGGATCCTGCTAAAGCTTCCTATGGCTTGCTGGTTATCTCTCTGTCTTGTCCATGAATATTCTTTCACAGAGGTTTTTATTTTGTGTTACCTCTCACTTCTTGATGGAAAATGCTTTTACCACACCTCATTGCACACACAAGCAAAGTTGCTTCTTACACACCCATGTACAAAAGCCGTGGTCTGCCCCTCTCCTCCGTGCAAGGGAAGCACTGGAGATGAGGACAGCATCTCTAGCCCTCCGACAAACCCCGGGATCAACGCAAAAAGGCAGGGATATCTCTGGGATCGCGTTCCCGTCCCGCAGCAGCGTGTCACGGTGTGTCGCTTCTGCCTCTGGTGGCAGCACTGGGGCAGGGCTGAGGAGCGAACTCATGGGTGAAGGCAACACGTGTCCCCTTTTCCCACCTTGGGGAGGTTACCCACAACCTCTTTGTTCTACGAATTGTTCCACCCAGTTTTTTTCTAATTTTTTGAAATAATTTCTAATGCCGGTTGCCTTTGAGCTGTCTGTCACAAGGAGCAGGAAGCTTTGTGATGATCCGAGCGTGTCTGTGGCGTTAAGCAGTGACTCACCTGACCGGCTGCTGTCCTGAGCCACTCTCCAGCACAGGATGCATTTGTGTGCACACGTGGGGCACGGAGAAAGGCTTCTGTCCCTGTGCTATTGCATTGCCCTGTCCCTTGGCCACTCCTGACTGGTGACAGAAAAAGCAGCTTGTGGAAGACACGCCTTGGCAGGGGAGGTGATGGCATTGAGAGAGATGCCCGGGTTCACCTGCGAGTAACAGACCCTCAGAGAGAGAAAGAGGGGATGAATACGGGCTGGGGGAGGCTGCACATTCAGGCTTTGCCATCAAAGCTAGGACTGGGAGCCCAAGAGCACTGCAGTAGCCACTGAAAACTCCTCTGCCTGCTGCCACACGAAACCCCCAACCTCTGGGGCCTGCAGGTGTGTGACACTGGCTCTGGGTTTGTGTGCCACATGTAAGAGCAGAAGGGCTGCTTGTTTCCATGTGCACACCTTTGGCACTTTGTGTCTGAGTGAACAAACTAATTATTTAACAATTTTATTGATGAATTAATATGTCTAGGCTAAAGTTCCTGTTTCACCTGGGGCATCTGTGCTACTCCAGGACTTGTGGGTCCCTGAAATCCCCTTGGGCAGGGTGAGAGGAGAGAATGGCCAACTCCAGAGCAGGAGCAGTGTTCAGCCAGGCTCGGGCAGTGCCAAATCCTGGCAGTGCTGTGAGCCAGGACAAGGCCAATGCCAAGGTCCGGCAGCACCGGGCTCTGTCCTTGGGCGTCCCGGTGTTCACTTTGATCCTGAGTACGCTCAACAACAGGCTGCCAAGAGCTTATTGTTCCCCTCTGTGTTTGTCCAGCTTTCCCCCCACCCGATCTCCCCCTGGGAGCTCAGATGAGGCGGGAGGAGGATAGGGAGAGGGGGAAAGGATACCCACCCGTGTAGGTGACCAGCGCTGCAGCCACTGGGATCAGGCTTTCACTGACACTGGCAAGCCCTGGATCGGGACTCGCCAGCTCAGTGTGACGGCTGACAAGGGGGTGATTAGCCGGGTTTGTGGAGGCTGTGCTCTCCACGACCTGGAGACAGCCAAGCAGGGCCCCTTCAGGCTGTGCTGTTTGTTATTCAGCCCCCTCCGGGAGGATTAGGGCACGAGGCAAAAATTTTTTTGGCGCGCGATAAGATTTTCGCCCTGAATTTCATGCTGAGCTTGAGCTCACTAATCTTCCCCTCGGAGCATGGTAGACAGGCTCCTCATACCACTGGCGCAAAATTTTAATCCCTCGCCTAGATCTGGCTGCGCAGAGCCCACTTGCGACACCCCTCTCGTCACTCCAGAGGATCCCAGGGAGCCTGCGCATCCCGGCGAGTGTCACCAAGCAAATCCCAGGGTGGAGGCAACCCCCCAGTGCCCCCCGGCAGCCCATCCCTCTCCTGCCCTGCTGACATCAGCAGACGTCGGCACAAAGCAGCTCAGGAGGCGGCATGAAAGGATCAGGGAGCAAAGCCGAAAATTGAATTAGCGCTTATTAGAAGGGCGGCTGGAAACGCCGCGGAGCAGCCACGTGTGGAGCCCCGGGCCCAGCGTGTCACACACGGGCGGCTGCAGCACACGTGGGACAGCTGGGAAGTGCCCCTGTGCCTGAACCCAGCCACAGTGGGAGAGCCAAATCCCCAAATCCAGCCCTGCTCCTCCTCCTCCTCCTGCTGCTGCTGCTCTGCAAAGGACACACGTCAGGGCCGAGGCGGTGGCGTCGGCATTGGGAACACTCCACGTAGGAGAGGGAAGGGAGGTGGTGGCTTTAGAGAGCTGAAATGCCCTGAGCAGGGGGACCTTGGCGTCACAGAGGTGGCAGCTGCGCGTGTCCCCCTGGCCTCCCCCACTGCAGAGCAGTTGCTCACAGCTCCGTAAGCAGGTTTATTAACCACCGAGCCTGTGTGCTAATTGCATTACTAAGCAAAGTCCTCATTAGACAGAAGACCAACAGGGAATCCCAAGTCAGTGTCAAGCCTGTATTTGGGGAAAATTTACATTGACGTTCGTGTTTAATGCTCCGGCTGTGGCATATTGCAGGTCCCAGAGTGAGCAGGATTGAGCTCTGTGTGGATTGAAGCAAGCATCAGCAGCATGATGCAGCAGGCCCCCAAAAGTCCTCTTGTGTCTGCAGCCATGACGTGCGACAATGTCATGGGGCACTACAGCTAAGGAAGGGGCTGGGTTGGGTTTATCTTGTACTTTCAAGTTTGATTTATGTTCCCTTCAGCCCCTGATGGATTGAAACACCCTCTGCAACAAGGCCTGTGCCAAGGGAGCTCTTTGCAGCTCCACATTTAAAGAAAAGTGCTTGGCTACTGTTAATCTTCCTAATAACATGGGTCTGCCTCTAGATGTAAGTGCTGGTTATTAATTCAAGGAGTTCCTTATTCGTTCAAAGGACGTAAAGATCCCTTTCATTGCTTTGTACCTGCCCATCCTCCTTTCAGACGGATTGCTTGGTGAGACAAAAACTCTCTGTTTCACTGCGTCCCCTTTGTCAGAAATGCTGCCTGTCCCAAATACAGCATCCTAATATTAAATATTTCACACAGCTGTGTGGGAACGTGCTGCCTCAAAAGCTGTTTAGTGCTTGATGCTTTTGACACTGAGTAGCTGAGAGGGCTCAAAATGTGGGATTGCGTGGCAGAAGAGGAAAACTGCTTGGGGCCAGGATGGGAGATGGGTCAGCCTCATCCCTGCTAAGGATGCTGCTCCCTGGGACAGGGATGAGCCACTGTGGTCCCTTCTAATCTGACCTGTTCTGTAATTTTGTGGTTCTGTGCCTTAACCTGCACAGCTTCTCAGGGTTCCTCAGGGAGCATTTACCTCAGCTTGACCATGCACATGGAATTATCAAACTTTGTAGCACATCTCACCCTTTCCCTGCATCTTCTTTTTCATCTCCCCCTGTGCAGTTTTGAGATTTCCTGGCATATACTGGCAGAGTGCTGCTATTTCCAAGTTCTCCTCTCAGGGCACACAACTCCCAGGCCATGTTGCTGCTGGACTTTGCTGGCTGAGCCAAAGAAGGGAAAGACAATATCATTGCAGATGGATGCAAAGGACTCACTTCTGTGTTTGGAAAATGAGAAATCCTGACCACTTTCACTGAAAGTATTAATTCTATCACCAATCAATGCTTTGCAGTTCTTTGCTTCTATATTTTTCTTTCTCTTCTTTATCTCTTTAAGTGATGTTGGGGAATTTTGAATGCCCCAACAGTAAGTGGTTTTCTTTAAAATGTCAAAAAGAAGGTGCTTGGATTTTTCCTTGGGCTGAAATATTTGTCCAATGGAGCACAAATCTGCTGTTGGTTCCTCTCAGCCCAGGACTGAAGGGTTTCAGGACCTATACTTGATTTGAAAAATGTGGACCAGCTTTATCTGTCTGACTCAGCTCCCCATCCCTCCAACAAGAACACCGTGGCTAACAGGAACCTCTTGAGCTCAATTATACGGATATTGACATTTATTCCGCTATGACGCTCACAGCTAGAGATGAAAAGTGATTCTTTTTTTCTTTTTCCAGCATTACCTCAGCAATGCTGCTATCCACGGGGAAACACTAGCACGTGGCATTTTGCACTGAGCACTTGTAAACTTTGTAAACTTTGCTGTACTGGCTGACACATTCTGGCTCTGGTCAGACAAACACGTCCCTGCTTGCTGCACCTGTGTTTGACAGGAGTGAGTTTCTATAGTTACTGTCCCAAGAAAACCCAAGCAGTCAGTTAATTATTTCTCTTTATAGTCAGATTTAGTGCCTGATCTGGAGCTGAACAATCAACAGAATCACATTGTGTGAGACAATTCATTTTGAACTGCTCTTGCTGTGGCAAAAATCCTCCCACTGCATCAGTCCCCTGCTCCATTGCCACCCTGTGGCTGGGTGGGACAAGGAGGAAAGAGGGCAGGGCATCACATTGCCCCCATTAACAGTGAGACAGGGCAGGATTCTGGCACCACCACAAGCAGGGGTCTGTAGGAGCACCCCTGCTGTCATGCACAGGCCTTTTCTCAGTGCTTTACAAAGACCAGAAGGGAAGACTTGTCAGGCAGCGAAGATCAAAGAGGGAATTTTTTCACTGGAGATCCAGGCAAGTAACATTATCCCAGTCCCCTGCTTTTCTATCCCCTGGGTACAGGTTACCCAGAGAAGCTGTGCATTCCCCATCATCCCCATCTGTGGAAGGTGTTCCTGCTCATGGCAGGGGAGTTGGACTTGAGCTTTGACGGTCCCTTCCAACCGAAACCATTCCATGGGATGAAGAACACGCTTGGACAACTAAGGAGATGTTGGAGCTGAGTGAACAAAAACATTTTGAGAAGGCCCTGGTGAAGAAAATTGCTTATATCTTCCCTCTTCTAGAGTCCTTCTACAAAGATAAAACTGCATAGCCATCAGGGGGAAAAAAAAAGGGAGGGGGGAATGGGGATTTAAATAAAATAAGTTAAAGGCTTCTGCCTTGTAATTCAGGGATTCCTGCACCATCTGTGAGCAAACTCTAGGGTGCCTCAGTGGGAGCACAGAGGTAGCTCAGTCACACAAAACCCAGGACTGCAAAGAATTTGACTAATAAACCAAAACCCCAGAAAAAAAATCTTTGTCCCTTTTTTTGCCTGGATGCACTAGAAAAGTGTGTCTGTCTTTTCAAGAGGCGGCACTGCTGCAGATTCCACTGTGCCCGTATAGGCTGCAGCCAACTCCTTTGTTTCTCCTTTCAGTTTCCCACAAATACCATCCACAGCCAAAGCCACGCTTTTCTTTTATCGATATATTGCTGGGCTTTATCAGCAAAGCTTTTATTGCAGCTCTCGCTGCGGTGAATAAAGGTTGAAAAGACCATCCCTGAGCGTCTCTGGGAATGGAGCTTGCATAATCGGGGAGCTGCTGGTGCAGGGCTCCGCTGACGTAACCGGCTGGGGAAAATTACCGAGGCGCCTGCTGAGGGACAGAAGTGAGTAACTCCCATCAGCAGAGCCCCGGTTTCTGAAGGAGCTGCTGCTCAGGAGAAGGGCTAAAATAGACCTGGGGGGAAGCTGATTTTGAACAGCAAGGGCCTTTTTGTTTGTTTTTATAAAGAGCGTTCTGTGTGGATTGCGTGTGAACTCTTTGTGCGCCTCCGTAGGAATCGGAGGGATAAACAAACCTGGAAGCAACTGCTAGCGCTTGACATCCTTTTGTTGGCATTTATCAGCCCCTGGCAGGATCCCCACGAGGTTCCCAAGGGCAGCTGAGACCCGGCCAGACCGCAGGCTGTCCTGCCTCAGTCCTGTGTTAGATAAGCAGAGCTGTTCCTCAGAGCATCATCCTGCTCCAAAAAGGAGATAAGTTCTGTAGCCAGGAGCTTGCATAAGGAGCCAGAGCCACCAGGCACAGGTCTCTTGCCTGCAGCTGGCTGTGTGATTTGGGGGATGCTGAGTACTGATCTCAGGCTGGAAGCCACCAGATCTCAAGCGTGAGGAGAAGTGGAGCAAAGCCCCAGTGAAAGCCCTGGGAGCCCATCTAGGGCCAGGGATTCAGGGTTTGACCCTTGGTGTGAGCCAGCAACAATCCCATTCACATTGCATGGACCGCACCTGCTCAGGCCTGGAGAGGGAAAAGTTATTTTTGCAGCCTTGCCCTGTGTCCTTCTTGCTTGGTAGTGGGTCAGGAGGACCTTCCAATGGTTCTTACAGGTCAGGCAGAGGCACCTGAGCAGAGGGGGAGTTCTTGGCCATGAGCTCCTCCAGCACCAAGCTCCAAAGCAGGGGTGTCCCCACTCTGTGCCAGCCCCACAGCCAGAAGCAAGGTACTCCTCACCCCCTGGTCCTCATGGGGCCGTGCCAAGGTCTGCACCCCTGCCATGACCCCCAGCCCCACACCTGACCCTTCCCCTGTGTGACTTCTGGGCTGCAGATGTGCCACGGCTCTTTCCTGTCCAAGCCCGTGCAACTGAAAAAACCCATCTGGCCTCAGAGAAAGAGGAAATCAGATCGTGTCTCATCCTCTGCCAAGCTGGAAGCCAATTACAGACACAGAGCAGAAGCCTCCTGCCTCGGTTTCCTCTGGAGAGGCACGAGGGGCTGGACGTAAGGAAAGCAGCAGATCTGTGCTGCTGGCACTGGTCACTGTCAGAAGGGTGCCGGTCTTGCTGTCACTGGTGGGCACAGAGAAGCTGCATTGTCCACTCCATGACTGGACACCAGAACCAAGGGCCACCCAGAACACACGTGTGCTAAAAGTGACCCCGCTGGCACAGCCAGAGCATCACCTGTGGCAGGCGTGAACTGCGGATGTGGTCACTGGGTATCTCGGGCAACGAGATCCCAGGCTGGACAGCCAGCCCAGGACAGCCTGGAAACATTTCACCCTCTTTTTCCAGCTAGTTAGGAGGCACAAAGCTTTCACACAAACCTTGTCTGTGGTACAGTGTAACAAAGAGCCACCTTCCACCAAATCCCGTGCACAAACCATGTTACTATCACCATATGCACGGAAGCTGTAGCTGTGTTTATAGACTGCTGGCTGTTCTAAATGTATCCCTGTAGGCTTTAAATCCATGCCTGCTTGTCTGTTGATTGGTTTAACCAGTGCTAATTCCCTGAAAATGAATGCAGCTACTCATCAAATGTTTCTCCCGATGAAATGTGCATTTTTCCCTCAGGCAAAATCAAGAGGTGCCCTGGGAGGGCGAGAAAAGCCCTGGAAAGCAATGATAGCTCAAACCACAGCCGTGAGTCTGAGAGGAGGCCTGATGAGCCTGGAGGGAGCTGTCACAAGCCCAGGGGATGGACAGGCCCTGGGAAGCCCTGGCTCCTGAGTGATATTGGCTGTCAAAGCACCAAGAGAGGCACGGGGCTCTCCAGGTGAACCGAATCGAAAGGAAGCTGTCCACACCAGATCTGTGGCTGTGGAGAAACAGACTCCTTCTTGTGTCTGTGCCTCACACTCATGTAAATCTGCTCTCTGCAGGGGGACAGGGACATCCCCCGAGGGCATCACCCTTCCCTGTCCACAAGGCTTGATGGAGATGTGTGTGGGGTCACGGCCCTGCCCTCAATCCCACCACAACCGTGCCAATCCAGAGAGATGTTCTGCCTATTCAGAGAGCACACAAACATGTGGCAAACCCTGGACTGGTTGGATTCCTGGCCAACATGAGGCCTCTTGCTGTCTGCCCATGCAGAGCCATTTGCTCCTGTTGATGGATGTGCAGCAAACAGCTCTGAGGTAGCTCGGGCCACAGAACAACAGTGTTTAAAAAGTAGTTTTGCTGGTGTTACACGGAAGCAAACAACACCAGCTTGGGCTGTGTAAGAGGTTCTGAAGGTGTTTGCACATGAAGGCAGTGTGGGAGGTTTGTGTGGTGTTGCCATGTGGTGGCTGAGTTAAGCTTTAATGGCTGAGGTAACTCCCTGGGGTGAAACTGAAGCAGGCACGACTGAAAACTGGAAGTCAAAGTAATTGTCTTTCCCCTCTTTATAACTGAATGATCTTTTCTGCTCAGTTTCAACTCACCTGCTGCCAGGAGCGTGCAGAAGCACAAAGAGGTGGAGAGCTGGTGCTGTGCAGGAGTGTCAGCCACTCCTCAGGGTACCTAAATCTGCCCAGAGGTAAATGACCAGGCAGCGGCTGATCGCATTTTGTTACATCGGCTAGAAAAGGCTCAGAATTAGTGGTGAAGGAAGTGCTGCTCTGCTGCAGTCCTTCTGCATGACCTTGTGCTGCTCATGTAGCTCCCTGTGTCTCATTTTCTGTCCCAGCACCACCCATCACCCAGATTCGCTGCAAGCTAACCTGGTAATTACTGCTAAGGTGCTTTAAGAAGCTGTGCTAGTGTTCTAGAAAGAAACGACCGTTGAAATTATTTCAAAGCTGAGCACCTCAGGCTGGCTGGAAACGGTTCAGGACAAGGAAAAAATGGACTTTCACGATGTGTGGGGGCCCTTTAGGGCTCAGGATTTGAGCTGGCTCAACAGTGAAGAAAGGATTTATTCCCTGAGAGAACACAGGTGTGCTGAAAAAGCGCTGTGATTGCTTCCCTCAAAACAGGTGAAAAAACCACTGCCACATATTTACTGTGTCTGATGTCACTCCTTGTGCACCTCAGGGGTGTTCCCATGCAGCCCACAATTCCCATCCATGCCCAGGGTCTGGTGCATCCAGATGGCTGATGTATGATCTACTCTGCAAGGCAAATGTGTATTAGAAGAGATAATCCATAAGAGCAGAAATCTTCACCACTGTGTTTCTTTTTTTTTTTTTTTCCTATAAAATCACACTTCTCTTGAGGGCAATGAGATAAGAACCAAAAAATTGGGTTTTTTTAAGAGATCACACTCCATCTTTCTCTCTGTCAAGTGAGATAGAGACATTTTGTTGTCTTCCTGGGGACATTTTTTATGAGGGAAAATGGAGCCTGAAGCACAACCTTTATGACCCCACATCCACCCATCCCTGCCAGCACCCACCTCTTTTGCTGTAGAGTTTGTGCACCACACTTGGTGTGGTTGATTCTTCCCAGGCTGCAGGTGACACTTTAGTGACATATCCAGCTCGGAGCTTGAAAAAGCTGGTGTCTCTCAGCATAACAAGAGAGAGCTGCTGGCTCTAAGTAATTCCCAGAGAAGTTCAGGAGGGCCAAAACAGATTAAATGGATGGCACAGAGTTAATTTCCCAGCAATATTAATTATCTATTGCTTTTTCTCTGTTTCCCTACCATCTTTGCACTCAGACACACAATCACACTCTGCCATAAAAACGTTTCAGAGCTCCAAAGTGGGGAGGAGAAAAAAGGCAGATTTTAAACCTTGCTTAAAGTTTTAAAGTCACCTCCATTGTGCCAACTGAAGGAGCTTTGAGTGCTGGGAAAAAAATAAATATAACATTTCAAAAACATCCTGAACTGTAAGAATATTACACCCATAAAAATGCCAGCCCGAGCTTATAAAACTTTAACAGTGGTAATATTAAAAATGCAGAGAGGGCCAACAGAGAGCAAAAGGGAGAGCAGTAAAAAAAAGAAGAACCTGGCAGGAAGAAATACACAAAAATATGTGGCTTAGCTCAGGTACTTTAGGCATCAGCCCAGCATGAGCTAAATACTTTGTCACCCCAGCATGCACTTTTTGTCAGCAGCAGCTACTGGCAGCAGCAGGGGGCAAAGGGAAATGGGAGCAAATGCCTGGGATTTATGAGATAAAGAGCACATAAGATCTAGGGGACAAGGATATCTCCAGCCTGGTGTGCAGGAAGGACCATCATTTGTAACTGCAAGGCTGACAGCTACTGATGAAGCCACCAGGCCAGGGACTGTGGAAGGGGATGGGAGAAGAGCAGGTATCGTAGCTGGGAACAGGGAAGGCAAAGGGACTGGGGAGTGCAGTGGCCGTGCACCAGTTTATTTGTCCTCTGCAGGAGAAAGGTGTTGGGACCAGCTCTGCAGGAAGGATGGAGGAACACACGATAAATGGAACAAAGCAAGGGATAAGGTTTCCCAGCTGCAGTCTGTGCATGACTTGCTGGAGTCAGGACACGGGGGAGACCAGGTCTGCCTGACTCCTCGTTGCCAAGCAGGAATGTGCTCATTAAGATCAGGTGCCCTGAAAGAGATTTAGTCTGGGTCAAGAACCAGAAAACAGGCCATGCTGAAAGGGATATTAAAATTTGGCAGTGAGCTCCTGGTGGAATTCATCGAGGAGCTGTCTCGGATGCTATCTTAATCCTTATTTTCTTTAAATGACCCTAGCAGAGAAGGCAGGAATGACGTGAGGCTGGGAGTCACTGCTGGTGCTGATAAGGGCTGGAATACTGTGCAGGAGGAGCTGGGTGCCCTTAAGGGTGAGACTGAGACAAATGGGATGTAATTTAGCAGCAAAAAATGCACCGCCATGTACTTGGACACTACAAACAAGAATTTCTGCTACATGCTGGCAGCTTATCCACAAAGGAGCAGAGATAGATCACTCAGGCATGAGATGGCTGCGAGCCACGGGAAAAGGCAAATGTGAACAGAATCAGTGTTTCCAGAAGGGCCTGGAGAGAGCAGTGCCAGGGGATGAGGACTCGCTGGGACCTTGGGGCTGTGCCTGAGCTGCTGGGGACATCTCCTCGTGCCAGCTCAGGCCTTGGCCCTGCGCCCTGCGATGGACCCTGGCAGCTCCCTGCAGCTTGAGGGGCTCCATGGGGACGTGGCCGCTCTCCATCACCACTTTTCTTTTTCCAGCATGTCCACTAAAAAGAGAGATGAGTGATTTAAGCTGGAGGATAATGCTGGCCGTTGAGCAAATGCCTCTAAACCATTCCTGACTGTTTAGACAAGGAATGACAGCATTAATGACTGCTGGAGGAATGAAATTCTGCAAAGGCTTTCCTGAAGGAATCCTAGGAGCAAAGTTCTGCCTAATTTTAAGCTGGAGCTTTGCAAGCCTATGAAAGCAATTGCATAACATGACTATGGGTGACAGAGGAAGATGCGACACAACAACCCAGGAGATCCTGTCCAGTCTCATGATTTTAAACTCATCATCTGCAAGCAGAGCTGCAGAAATCAATAGAACAGGGGCAGCCAGCTAGGCATTGGTATGAAATCTGCAGATGAATCATGGCCACTGCTCTGGGGCAAATGAACAAGGTATGGCTTATTTCAGACTTGTCTTTGGAAAGCCCCACTCACAGACTGGGAATTTAGAGCCTCCAGGGCAAGTAAAGAAAGCCAAGATAGACAAAGCCCCTGCATCCAAGTGCCTCCTTTGAAGGGTAGTCTTGATCTCTGCTATGCTCCTAAAGAGGCCATATCAGGACAGACACAGCTCTTACCAGTGCCAGCTGTCCCACGGCTTGAAGGGACCTCTAGAAAGAACTAGAAAGCCCCAAACCAGCCGGTCCTTTTAATCCAGCTCATTAGTTATAGAAGCAGGCAACAAATGAAGCCATAACAAGAATCTACCTAGACGCCAGCTTCTTCTGGGGAACCATAAATGTTTCTATCACATGCTTTTTAATCAAAATGACCAAAATTCATAACCAAAAGGACAGTGTCCAGTCATCACTGCCTGCCCTGTGCATGGGTTTGGAGGGCCAAGGCAAAGGCCAGCAGGGAGGTGACCTCGCAGGGTCAGAGCTGGCTGAAGGGTCCAGGCAGGTCCATAGCAAGGGGAGCATCTCAAGGGTTCTGGTGCATCTCTGCTGTGCCCAGGCTTGGACTTTTGGGGCATAATGGGTTCAAGGTAACTCAGGGAGCAACAAGGGCAATTTCTGAGGCTGTGTTTTATGCCTTTGGTATATCTGGCATGACAGAAGAGGAAATGTGTCCAGAAAAGGAAAACAGCCACCTGAAAAGAGGGTTGGTATGCCAGGAATATCATAGGGGGATTTGTGTAGAGGCACAGGGTGCCCACAGCATAGGGCATGACATCCCCAGAGGATGTTGGTGACACTTCTGGCAGTTGTCTGCACCAAGAAGGGACACAGCATCCTTCAGGCTCACATTTGACAGTGTCTTGAGGGTGGCTTAGGCCAAGAAGGAAACTGTCCTTCACCTTCACCACCCCGTTAGGACAGCTCCCTCAGTTCCCCCCTGCACATCACCTTCCCAAGGGTCTTCTGATGGTCAAGATGACCTGTTCAGTACATCAGGAAGACCAACATGAGGGGAGGTTGGGAACTTGCAGAGAGGAAATTCTGGTACTTGTGATTGCACTCAAAATAGCAGCTGACTTCTGTGCTGCAGACTGGCTCCTAGAGAGCTTTATCTGTCCTTTCACAAATGTGTGATTTTGGCTTTTGTTCTGACAGTGACAACAGGGCCACCAAAAAGAAGAACAAATGAAGAGTAATTACAGGAATTAACGTGCAAGAGATGATCCCCTGTTGTGTGGGGACTGTATTTCTCTCCCACCTTGGGTACTCTGGAGCTAACAGCAGATTGGTGGCATGAGAGCACCATGCACCTGACTAAATTCCTCACTGATCCTTCCCTTTTCCTACCATGTCTCATGCCTTGAGGGGTGCTTGATGAGAAGACAGCCCAGTGTTGTAAGATGTGCCCACCCTGAAAATAATTTTGACTTTTGCAGAGGTCAGGTCAGGCTGGAATATAGGAGAACTTCTTAGACCCTCTGTCCAGCATGAAATCTGAAATGCAGGTGCCAAAGGATCAGTTGCTGGACATCAAAGTACCCACAGCACTCCATCCTGTGGCAGCTGGGAAGATGCAGTAACCTCCAGTGAAAAGATGCAGACTAATTCCACTGTCTTTGACCCTTTTAGAGGAAATAGTTTCTTTCCCTCAAGAGAGGAAGGTTTGATTCGAAATCTAGCAGCCAGCTCACTTTGGCCTCTGGATTGCTTTTAAAGCACCGGTCCTGTGAGAATCCTCCACTTAAGGTCACCTCCTGCCCTCCCCAGTGCAGGGCAGACTCCTCTGGCTCCTTGCAGACCAAGCTGGCAGCCTGAAGGAAGACTCCCTTCAGTGGTTTATCCCCTGCCAAACTAAAGAAAATCAAGGTCCTTGGTCCTTGGTCCCAGCTCAGGAAATGAGAGCGGTTCTGAATGAGCTCCACGTTAGCAGGCCCTGGCCCCACCAAGCCCGGCTGCAGGAAGCAGCACCTCCCTCGGCAGCTGCCTCCTCTCTTCCCCTGGCAGAGGGACTCGCACAGCATGGGGTGGGCTGGCCTGGGAAAGGGGTCAGGGTCTCCTCTGGCCGAGCTGGGCAGGTGTGGAGCACCGTACTGTGTGTCCAGAAGGATGGGATGTGGATCTCGGAGCCGGCCTCTTGCTCTCACCACAGGTTGGAAAAGACCTTTGAGATCATCGAGTCCAACTGTTAACGCAGCTCTGCCAAGGCCACCACTAAACCATGTCCCTAAGTGCCACATCTACACTGTTTTTGAACACTTCCAGGGATGGTGATTCCACCACTTCCCTGGGCAGCCTGTTTTAATGCTTGACCATCTTTTTGGTGAAGAAATTTTTCCTAATACCAGTCTAAAACTCCCCTGGTGCAACTTCAGGCAGTTTTCTTTCATCCTTTCACTTGTTACCTGGGAGAAGAGGCTGACTCCCACCTTGCCAAACCTCCTTTCAGGGAGTTATAGAGAGTGATAAGGTCCCCCTTGAGCGTCCTTTTCTCCAGACTAAAGACTCTCAGCTCCCTCAGCTGCTTCTCCTCAGCCTTGTGCTCCAGACCCTTCCCCATCTCCTTTGCCCTTCTCTGGACACGCTTCAGAAAACCCTGGAGCAGATCAGACCCTTCCCAGGCCACAAGCCCCCACTTTCAGGGCAGGAGCCCCACCTTTTCTGACAGGATGTGGGTCACTTGACTCATGAAGCATTGGGAAAGAGTGACCTGGCAGAGGGTGTTTTATCCTTTCCACATTCACTCCCTGCCCTCCCAGCCGTGACTTTCATAAACACTGCTCTCTGCTCTTCCTGCCTGGGCCAGAAAGTTAAACACAGGGGTTGTTTCTCTTCCCTCCATGGGGAGTGCCTTCAACCCTCGTGTGATTTTAGGTGGGCTTGGGCAGCCACTTGAGAGCATGGACTCCCGGCTCCTCTTCCACTTTACATTTGACTTGGACCTGCACGACCTCCTGATATGAAAGGAGAAAAATCCACAGAGCTGCCTCTCTGAAGTGAGCTGGCCAATGAGCCTAAAGAAGCCAAATTTGTTTGGCTTGTCAGAGGGCAAGTCAGGAGGTGATGTGACCGTGGCTGACAAGTCCTGCCCCTGGGAAGAGCTGTGCCCCGCGGATCCGTCGGGGAGGCACGGCACGAGGCCGCGGCTGCGCGTGTGCGCAGGCAGGGAGGCTCAGACCGGGGATGAAGGCAGGCATTTACTCCACAGGGATAATTCACCACTTCAACAGCTTACCCAGGGACACGGCGCAGTGGCTTGCAGCCTTTAAAGTCAGGACTGACTGCCTTTCCCAGCGATTTATTAGATCTCCAAAGAAAGTCCCGGGCCTGACGCACAAATCACGCTCTGTGTTATATCAGGGGTCAGGCTGGCTGCCCGTAATGACTCCTTCTGGCCTTGAAATTTATGGCTGGTGTCAGAGGGACAAATAACTCCTCCAGCAGAGCCTGCTGGAGGAGGGAGAGCTCCCAGGGCATGACCATCTTCAAGGAGAGAGTGGCAGAAACGCTGCCCAGGTGGCCCCGTCCGTCCCGCGCAGCTCCGTGGCACAGCCGCAGCAGCCACCGATGCTGTGCCAGGCAACAGAATGGGGACACAACCCCCTCCCCTCCTAGGTGACCCAAAACCCTCAATAAAACTGGTGAGCTGTCAGAAGGAAAGGACTGATAAATGTTCTGCTTATCTTTCAGGCAGATTTTATGTAGCAAATGAGGTTTTAACAAAAAAAAAAGAGTCTTCTGCCAATCTTGTTTTAACACTGCCGCAGTAAAAGGATCTGTGGGTCTGAGCAAATGTTCTATGCCTTGACATGGCACAGTGAGACTGGAGGGGGAAGTTCAGGCTCCACTCTTCCCACTCTGCCTGTCCCTCCATAACCCTTCCCTGATGCAGATTTCCATTTCCTAACAGAGTCGCTCTTCCTCTTGCGCAGGGACTCCCAATTTTCTCTCCACGAAAGGACTGCAGCAAAGGCTCTGAAAGGGGGAGGGGAAATCTCATCTCTGTAAAATGCTAACCCAGGGGGTAAATCTTCAGCAGGATCTGGTCAGTTTTAGCCGTGCAATTGTCATTGACACTAATGGGAGACATACAGCTAAATAAGTGTACTGGAAATATCCTGGTCCCCAGCTGCCCAGTCTAAATAATAATCATATATTAAAAAACCAAACCAGAGGGGAAGGAACAAAAAGGGTCTGTTCTCCCACCACAGGAGGCCAAGAGAAGATCTGTGGCAGAGGCAGAGATGTCACTCACTCCTCACCCGTCACAGTGCAGGGCAGCAGGGAATAAGCGTCCGTGATGCTGGGGGAAGGCCGGCAGCTCTCTGGGCATATGTTACTGTAAATTTGAAATTAGAGCCACTGAGGGGATGCAAAATGACAAACCCAGCTGCCGACGGGGGTGCAGGCTGCCAGCAGAGTAAAGTGTCAATTATTTACCATTTGCTAAAGGACACTGCTCTCTGCAGTCACGCTGGAGTGTGTGTGAAGCGCATGTTAATCTCCCCAGCGTGTGGGCTGCAGGAGGCAGCCCCAGCACGTCCCTCTGCTGGAGCAGGGCTGGGGGCTGAGACATCCCAGCGTGACTCCTGGCCATGCAGGAATGGCTGGAGCCTGTGCCGGCTCCCCTGGGGTCAACCCTGCTGGCCAGGGCATGAAGCAGGGCTGTGAAACCTGAGATTGGGGCAGGGATGGACACACAGGCAGCATCACCTCACACCCTTGTTTATAAAACTCCTGTGGTTTCTCCTGTGAGAGGTGAGAGCAGGAGGCACTGTGTGCCCATCACAGCACAGCACAGCACAGCACTCCTGGGATGGGATCCAGGCCAGGAGCCGTGTTTGGGGCAGCCCCTCTTCGCTGCTCCCGTGGCAGTGGGATGTACGGCTTGAAAAAGCAACAGGGGAGAATTGGGATTTTATAAACTGAGTGTGTGTGTGTGTGTGTGTGTGTTTGTGCAAATAAAGCAGATGGTGAGGGTGTTTGCATTAGCACCCATGCTGAAATTGCCTAGATTATATCTTCTTTCTCAGCCAAAATTGGGCTGGGAACATCACTTTAAAAAATCACTGTTCTTCCCGCTGTTGGCAAATGTGGGCTCCCCTGGAAATCTTTATTCATCAAAACATTCCTCCAGTCTGACCAAAACCTTCTATATTTGGGGCCCTGACAAGTCAAGGCACTTCACAAGTGCTGGTGGCTGCTTAATCACAGGACTCTCATGAGGTTCAGTCATCCCAAATAAGTCACCAAGGCCATGAGTCATGTCACAGGTGGGCTCCAGTGATTCAAGGATGACATGTTCCCTCCTGATTTATTTCATGATATCATTACCCCAAAGAAAACTCATTGGAAAGAAGTATTTCCAAGCCTGGCATGCCACCTCTTCCACTTGAGCTTGAAGTTTCTCCTTAGTGTCCCCTAGAACGGCTGGCCAGAGGAGCCAGAGATGCTGCTCCACCCCCTGGACTTGAAGGGAAAGGTTTTAGTGAAGGTCTCACTTGACCTTCACTCACTGCCTGCCCAAACTTCCCTCCCAGGGCTGGGCAAGGCCTTTCCCTGCCTGGCTCTGGGACTGTGTTATCCTCTGGGGACTTCCAGCAGTCAGGCACGAAACAAGTGCTGCTTTTTTGATGATAAGCCAAAGGGGAGATTTGAAACCCATACAAACACTATCTGTTGGAACACTTTGGCTGCAGCATTAACACCCCCTGTCCCGTGTCACCTCAAGGACAGCCACACGTGATTGATGCTCGGCTGCAGGCATCGGTGCATCGTGGCCACTGGCTGCAGGCAGCTGTTCAGAGCTCTTTGCACCCTCTGTGCACAGAGCCTGAGGGTCAGGAGAGTTTTATGGCCAAACTTCACATACTTGTGTGTATTTAATCAAGGGAACTTGGTATATCTCGTGCCCACTATGGCCACTGACACCCTGCTCAACTTGTGCACCATGGTTTTTAAGAGCCACATCCGAGGTGAAGGAAGTGAAGGCATGTGCTTTCTGCACGCCCCAAGTGAAGCAAAAATGCCCAGCTGTTCATTTTCTGCTCATGGGAACACAGTTTCTCTCTCATTTATCAGGCTGAGAGCAAGGACAAAGTTTCTGCCTGTGGTCTGATATCCGAACTACTAGTGATAATTCCTGTATCAGCATTTCAGGTGAAAGGTAGGGAATGCCACACCCCAGCAGAACTATCTGGGAACTTGAAAATAAAAGATTCTTGATCTGGAGTCAGCCCTTTTTTGCTATAAAATAAACAGGCATTAAAACAACTCCCTTCTATGCCATGTGTGTCCCTATCTGGATGTGTGCATATGCATATGCAAAAGGACAAGGCTCATAAGATAAACAGCAGGGATAAATGAGACTCCTGGGTGTAATCGAGGTCTGCACTGTGATCTGTGAGAATTTTATCACTGCCTTCAGCATGGCTTTACCCCGTGTTGCTGCAGCAGTTGTGAGCTGGGAACTTTGTACAGTTGGAAGGGGAAATCTCAGGACAAGGACCAGGCACTCACTTCTGGCCTTGGGAGGACCAAAGGTGTCCGAGGCTGCTGTAGAGGATAATTCATTTTACAGCACTTGTACGACAGCTGCTGTCTCCCAGTGAGCCCTGCACATTTGGAGCCCAGGATGACTAAGTCAACTGGCTTTGCAGGAGGTAGGATTGGAAAAATTGCTCCATTAAAAAAAAATTAAAACAGTAAAACTTCCCTGCAGTTAGTTTTCGCTGCCCTGCAGGTGGCCTCCAGAGAAACACAGGGAGATGCTCTGCTCAAAAGCCTGAGGAACGAGCATTCTTCATCCTCAAGAGCAGGGCAGGGAGGAGCTGCACAATGCTCAGTGGAGATCAAAAGCATGCAGAGGAACATGTTCAATGGGAACATCCAGCACCAAGGGTACCTCAGGTGAAAGCTGGATGGTGGTGAAAGCTGCTGGTGAAAGCTGCTGTTACCTCCTCTGCCAGTCTTCCCAAAAAGTGCAGAGAAATTCCTGGAGGGTTGATCCAGATGAGGCCAATGTTGTTCTGGGTTTTCACAAGAGTTTTCTTTGCCCATGGAATCGCTTTGGGAGCCACGGAGGAAGCCATAGGGTGGTCCTTGGCAATGTCTTTGCCAGAATGGAGGTGATCACCCCAGCACAGCTCCAGGTACTGCATTGGAGCTCATGGCACTGCTGGCACAAGGGTGGAAAGGGCTACACCAAAGTTTAAGGAAGCTCCATCCAGTTTGCTGCTCCCCTCCCCACTTTAACCAGCCAAGGGCAACAAGATGTCTGTGCTCTGGCCAGTCAGCCACAATTTTCTTGACTATCCCATGAATTCTGGGGGTATTTGATTCAACTTGTTTCTGTAACAATCTGTTCCTTGCATAATCTCCCCATTTAGCAGACGAAAATGTTCCTTTTATATAATAAGCAGAGTGCAACGTGGCCCCCTCCTCTGTCCCCTCGCTCCCCTCCTTTCCCCTGGCCAAATCCAGACCTTGGCACCCCTTGGCCCTGCTCAGAGTGGGCACCAGCACCCAAACAGCTGCTGCCTTGGGGGAAATATCAAAGGTGAAGGCTTTGGCTCTTGTCTGAGAAACACACAGGCAACCTCACAACATTTGACTTTCCCCTGCTTTGCACTTTCTCATTGTGATAACAGGTAAGAAATCACTGTCCAGTTCTCCCAGTCCCCTCTTCCCTCCCTCTTCACAGATTGATTCTCACCAAAATGGAGAATTATCTTCAGACGATGCTGGCAGGGGCGAGGCTGACAGGAAGACAAATCAGACAGTGGGCATGAACCATAAATTTGTTATTTCAGCTCGAGTTGCCTGACTTCTGGGAAATTATATATAGCATTAAAAAATGCTGCTGTGTGTGTTAATGATGGCATGTCAAGAGCACAGTGTCATATTTGCCACTCTATATCAGAGTGACACATTGGCACTTTGGTGAGGTGAAACCCAGCAGGCAAGGGGTGCTCTTCATCAAAAACCAGCATCAGATGGTTAGAGAATTTGTAGAGCAAAGACAGGGACAAGAAAGGGGAAATCACAGGTGAATTAAATTGGTCTCAGTCACACATGGGCTCTGGGTAATTGCTTCAGGAAAAAATAATTGCAAGTATGGTAGTAAGTGAGGGAGATACATGGGCTGGCTGAAAGTCATCCAAAGGATCAAGCTAAGCTCTATGTTTCACAGAATTAACTTACTTCAAGTGTTTTAAGGCCAATCTGAAAAGATAATTTCCATTAGAGGAAGGTGAAACAGTCCATGTGGTTGTACCAGTCACTTCCCAGGGTTCAGCAGGAACACACAGGGCATGTTGGTGATCTTCCACTGAGCTGAGTTGACTCTGGCACCAACACAAAACACACTTTTACATCCTGGGCTGCATCGAGAGAAGCATGGGCAGCAGGTCAGTGGAGGTGATTCTCCCCTCTGCTCCACACCTGTGAGACCCCACCTGGAGTGCTGTGCCCAGTTCTGGTGTCCCCAGCATAAGAAGGACATGGAACTGTTGGAGCAAGTCCAGAGAAAGTCACAAAGTTGATAAGAGGACAGGAGCACCTCCCCTGTGAAGACAGGCTGGGAAAGTTGTGGCTGTTCAGCCAGGAGAAGAGAAGGTTGTGTGGAGACCTCAGAGCACCTTCCAGTGTCTGAAGTGGCTACTGGGAAGCTGGGGAGGGACTCTTTGTTGGGGACTGTAGTGACAGGACAAGGGGGAATGGGTACAAATTGAAAGAGAAATAAGAATTTAGATTAGATACTAGGAAGATATTCCTTACTGTGAAGGGGGGAGGCCCTGGCACAGGTTGCCAGTGGAGGATGTGGCTGCCCCATCCCTGGAGGCGTTCAAGGCCAGGTTGGATGGGGCTTTAAGGAGTGTGGTCTAGCTGGAGGTGTCCCTGCCCATGGCAGGGGAGGTTGGGATTGGATGATCTTTAAGGTCCCTTCCAACTCCTTAATATTCTATAATTCTGTGATTCTCTGATCCTTACAGGACAAGACTGAAATACCTGAGCATATGATGCCTTTTCCTACACCTTTATACTGAACACAAGGCAAAAAGAGATCTTCTCTCAGCATCAGCCTTACTTTCTGAAGTGAATGACTTCAGATAATCAGAAAAACACATAGGCTAGAAGTTAGTTTTGAACACTGAGGAAGTTTTAGAACATTTTCCAAAATGCAAGAAAGGCAGCAAGACCCTCCCCTTCCCCCTCGGGCATCTGTGGGCTGCTGTGTGGTAAATTTATGTATTGGTTTATGGGACTTGGCTGTCTGCCACAGCAGGGGCACAAACTCAGTGACCCAAGAGTTCCCTTCACCTCAGTGCTTTGTGTGTGCCTCTGACACACAAAACGGCGACGGCCCTCAGAGCTTGTAAAAATGCTTCTGTTAATCCATTAATAAATTCTGCTTAGTGTCCACAATGCAGGGTCTTAAAAGCTTTGCAGTGCTGGGGTTTTCAGAAGGATGTTGTGTCCTGGGCTCAGACAACAGGAGGCAGCCAAACCTGCAAGAGCCAAAGGTCGTTGGTTTTTGCAGGGCCTCAGCATTGCTACACTGACTGCCAGGGAGGAGCATCCTTGACTCAACTGGGATTTTTACAAACTGAAGTGGCACTGATGAGTGGTTACATTTTGCTTAAGAACTGGGTTTGCTCTCTCTGTAAGAAATAACCAGGTACTAGAGAGTGCCAGGAAGGTGTAGAGAGGAAAGAGTAACCAGGAAAATGACATTTCTTTTTAAAGAGAGTGCAAACGGGGAAGATGGAAATCAGACACTTTGCCATTGCTTCAAATGCCAACCTTCAAAACAAAAGAGCACCAAGAAAACTGGAGGTCAGTACTACCAATGGCCTCTTAGGAAAGATATTAAATTCCATTGGTGTCACAAGCTAAGCAAGGTAACAGTATTTTACATATTAATATAATGAATATTTATCATATTCATTACACACATTAAATGTATTTAAATATAAAACATACATGTGTGTGTAATTAATCATATTTTGCTAAGGTGACTCTATATTAGAGAATTATATTTTCCTAGGAAAACCGTGGAGGAATTAAAACCTAGAAAAACCAACAATGCTTTTAAGTGTGCGTTTTCATATGAAAGACAATAAACTCCAAACACAACTTTTTTTCATCTTTACTTAGAGGTAGAGCAATTTTTTTGCCTTTGTAGTGGCCTTTGCATGTGTGCCCTTCCCTGCCAGACTAATCTGTCTGCTGCCTTTCTGCCATTCTGCTAAGATAATACATATTCTTGATCCCTCTTTTTGAAAAGCCCCTAGGAAAACATGACTCAAAGGAGGAATAAAAAGCTGCAGCAAAGGACTCAATTTCTAGGTAATTTCTTCTAAATCCTGCTTTCAGTTTATTACCCTGACAAAGAGTCTCTCAGCTGCAGAGCAGAGCCCGACCTCCCGCAGGGGATATACCGAGGATTATCTACCCTGAAATGAAAGTCTGTTGACCTAGGGAAAACATTTCACTAAATAACAGCAGTTGTGAATTGAAGGGACCTGTGGGGCGTTAGACACGGTGTAAAAGCAATTTGAACAGAGTAAAGAAAATAAGTGGAAGCAGTTTTGGGTAGGAAAGATAGGTAAGGCATGTAAATGAATACGTTTGTGGGGTGGGTAAAGGGAAAACGTGCTCGCTTTTCCACTGCTGCCCTCTGAAATGGCAACTGCAGAGCAATTCCAGCCCAGGCAGAGTCCCACAGCTTCCAAAGGTTTCACCCAGCCAGAGCTGACCTGGCCTCACCACACTTCCTGCTGTCCAGCAGGACTCACGGGTCCTGGGATGCTCCCTGCACCTCCACCAGCACCTCCCCACCTGCAGGGTGCTAAGGCACCACTCAGCATCCCAGGCTATCCATGGTTGTGCCTCTGGATAGCCCTGCCTTGGCCAAGAAACTCTGTTTGCAAGGAAATTAGGTAGTCACAATGCTTGAGCTATAGCAAATTAAAATTAGAGGAAGGAGAAAAACAATTAAAATTAGAAAAAGGAGGAAAAAACATTAAAACTTCTTTGAGATCTTGAGTTTTTATTCCCAGCCCACAGCCCAGTAGAAACACAGATCCACTGGCAACCTTGACTAAAGTGACTTTAATGTTAACAAACCAAAGAGCTGGGATGGTGCCTGATGCTCTCCCTGTGGATCGTTAACATTAAGAGCAGGAACAAATAATTGCTGGCATCCCACCTGGCCTGGGACCACAGAAACGAAAGCATTTTTGCTGTTCTGGGGAGAGTTATGTAGATCCTGTTGCCCTTTTGTCCTGTGCTACAGTGCTACCCTGGCAGGTTTTATCAAACCATCCTCTGCTCCCCTGCCCAGGGTAAATTGGTTGCTTTCTTCAGGGTAAAGGAGAGTTTCTGAAGGGTGGCATCACAGAGGGAAAAAAGGCAGGGGATCTGCTAGGCTGGATCTCCACACTCATAAACTTTCTTTTTAAATCCTGCATAAAACAAAAGGTGATGTGAAATATGTTGTTGGACTGGGGAATATCTCTGGCAGGGAAATTTTTCAGTTGTTGAATAACAATCTGAGGCAGTGATGGAATTGCTGCAGCCATACAAAATGAGGGTGGAAAAAAAAGACCTTGACTCTTTTATGGAGTTTCTCAAATCCAGGGCTCTGCTGTGCCAGGCAATGTGAGTTACAATAGTGGCAAAAGCTCTTGGAAGTGACCAGTGATGTTCACACTCTTCAGATTTTGGGGAACTTCCAAGAACCCTTTTTTTTTTTTTTTTCCCAAACCAGATTTTATTTTCCCAAATACAGCAGTTCTGTGAGAAACAACCCCCTCCATATGCTAGATGGATACCAGAGATTCAACAACTAATTGCTGACCTTTGATCAGAGCTTTTGTAAGAAAACGAATTTTAGAAAAAGCCATTTGAGAAAAGGATGAGGCTGTGGCGCTGGTTACAACACCTCCCTGGCAAGGCTGGTGTAAAAGATGCTTTTATGCCCCACTTGTCCAGATTAAAGTCATATTATTGACCCTGTGAAACAGTTTGTACATCCACTGACTGCCCTCAGCTAGAAGGAATAGATATAAATCTTATATTTTGGGGCCAGGTGATGTAGTGGGCCACCTGCCCCACGAGCCTGTGCCATGAGCGAGCCCTGGAGAGTGGAGAAGTGGGAAAGGAAGGGTTTGGGAATAGCAGGGTTCTGCCAGGGCAGGGCAGGGCAGCTGCCCAGGGACGGTGCAGATCCCCGGGTGCTCTCCAGCCCTGCTTTCTCCCAGCTCGTTGCTGTCCTTGCTGCACATCCTCACTTTCGGGACGGTTTGCATGACTCAGCCAGGGATGAGTAGGAAAAGTAATGTCATCATTTAGATCCAGTTAAAAATAATTTATCTGCTGCTTTCTCTCTATCCTGTCTCGTCACCCCTCCCCCCTCCCTTTTCTTTTTCTTTTTGTTTTTTCTTTTTTTTTTTTTTCTTGAAGAGAACTATTAGCATATGTTTAGGAAGGTAAATCGTCCCCTGAGTTAAATTAGCACCTGATCAAATGCGTGCAAAGTGCTAATTGAGCTTTGCAAGCAAACCCGACCGAAAACAAGCTTTTAAGACTCCAGCAAGCAGGCATGAAAATTGAGGCCGTCCCGGAGGAAGGGGAGCGTTTCCAGACAGCTGCCTGCGATATTACTCAGTGACAAAAGTCAGACCATTTCATCCCGAACAAAAGGAGCAGACGGGGCCGTCATTTCTGAAGCGGGCAGCTCTTCTGCCTGTCCACTTCCAGAGGACAAACCTTGTCCTGCAGGGAGAAGCAGGTCTCAGGTCTGGTCCCAGGGGTCAGACACATGTATTTCTCACGGACTGTGTGCTCAGTGAGTGTCTCCTCGAGGGATGATGCTGTTGTTTCTCGCACACTCGCTCTCCCATTCCTGGTGGGTGGGCAGGAGTTCCTGGCACTGCAGCAGGAACTGTGAGGAGGACACAGGGCAAGGCAGCACAGGCACTTCCCAGGCAGGAGGCCACTGGGATGCTCCAAAAGATAACACAGGGCACTGCCAGGACCCTCCAGCTCTCGGTGTCTATCAGAACTACATGTCTGCATTTATTTTAAGAAGTTATCAGGTGGTTTGACGTAACTGCTGTGGCTTTCTGGGAAGAAAGGTATCAAGTCCTTTGATGATATAACACATGGGGAGAAGGTGGACCCAGAGATTTAGGGGTCATTGAGGACAGCAAAGATGCTCCAGGAGACAGGAGAGCTGAAGGTTTTTGCTCCCAAAGGGACAGGACAGCCAATGGGGCTGGCTGAGCCATTTGTTTGGGAAAGAAAAGCAGGAGATCCTGGATGCTGCAGCAAGAGGGTTTTGCTAACATGGCAACTGCTCAAAAGTTGCTGTTTCCTTTCTCTCCCTCGAGATCCTTCTAAAAAACTGTGACTTTATCTTAAAGAAAAAAAAAAAGAGCAAAAAACTTTGGAATTTTCAATCAAATAACAATTTTTAAAATGGTAGTTAGGTGGCAAGGCCTCCTCATGGATACCTGCGGCCGTGCAGAGGAGCTGCTCTTTGTGCCACTCCATCCTTACAGCAGCCAGTCAGTCACTATCATAGCATTGATACTTGTGCTTTCTCTTTTTTTTAAGTCATCCTTTCTCCTAATTTGATATAATTGCTTTGATAATTAACCAAACGACATTACCACTTCTCCCCCCTCCAAGCAAACTCCACCTCTGTGCAGGAAGCATGCTAATTTGCCAGAGAGCTACACTGGCATTTGCATGTTTTTTCCATCTAATTTGGTAGCCTCGGTGCTTAAAGCAGGTGTGATGCTAATAAGGCAACTTGAGCAATCAGCCCAGGCAGAGATTTGTGGATTGCACACGAATTTGTTTGGAGTGTCTTTCCATGTCTGCTGCTCAGCACTAAATATAGCTGGAAGGGGGGGAAGGAAGGAACCTGAGCATGTAATGTGGGCTAGCAGGAAGGCTGTGGCATTTGCTTTTTCTGAAAGCCTTTGAACAGAGGGTACCTGCCCCTCAGCTCAGCCTGAACACCTTTGTGTTCAAGGAATGACTGGATGTGGCACTCAGTGCCATGGTCTGGTTGATAGGGTGGTGTTCACCCAAAGTCTGGACTGTCTCAGAGGTCTTTTCCAACATCATTGATTCTGTGATTCTCCTCTATGGCTCAAGAGTGATGATTCCAGAGAAATGGAGGGTCCCTGTCTCCTGCTGCCTTTGGTGCTGAGCAAAGAGGTGCTCTGATCAATAGGGCCAGAGCCAGAAGAAAGCTGGGAGTTTTGGCACCTGCAGACCATGTTGCTCCTGGGCCCCACAGACACTGCGATTTACCTCCTTAAAACCCTGATCTGCATCACTGAACTCTTGCAGGAGTTTCCTGAGCACTGGAGCTCAGCCCTGCTCTGCTCTGGCAGTCAGTGTGGGGAGGTTCCAGAAATCTCAGCCTTCATGGCTCACCACGGCACAAGGTTGTTGCTCAGCTTCCTCCAGCCTGGGAGCACCTGGTCCCTCCTTGTGCCCCCCTTTTCCTCATTCCTGCTCTCCTCCCCTGTGAGCTGTTCAGCCCCACAGGTGAGTGATCCATGCTCTGGGATGGACGTGGAGTCTCTCCCAGGCGAGGGATGTGTGCAGCTTCCCTGGCTGAGGGCTGGGTTCAGGACCTGCCACCCCTCCCATTAGCAGCAGTGTCCTTTGGGCAGGCAGGGATGTCAGGGCTGTCTGGGTAAATTAAAATCAGTTCAGTCTTTGCTGTCACATCAGCTCCTGCTTTGCCTTGCTCGCTTTTCCCACTTGGCTCCTGTTGGCATTGGAGCCCTTGAAGTAAGAGAGACACCGCAGAAGTCTTCCAGAAGCAAAACTTTAGATTGCTGAAAGTGGAAACTGCATCTCTCAGGAAAAAGAATTTTATTTTCCCCATCATCTCTTGTTACATTGAGTTTGTTGTTCTTTATACAATTATTTATACTGCTACTATTACTATTGCTACTGCTATTGCTTTTTACTACTACTACTACTACTACTACTACTACTATTATTATTATTATTATTATTTTATTCCACTTAAGCTGGGCTATGAGATGAGAAAGCACTAGAGGATATCTCCTGTCTGCCTGTTGGCACCTCAGGAGTTACAGGAACTCTGGGACTCTGGGTTTGGGGAGGGAAGGGTCTGTCTCAAGACACAGAAACGAGTCGTGGAGGTGGTCCCGTTGTGTGGTTTTGGATATCCCTGACCACTGAGGATGGTGGGGACATCTGACTCAGTTACCCAAATGACCTCTGTCATTCCAGTGCTGATGAGGTGGATCAAACCCCGGATGTGGCTCCTACCTGGCACTGCAGTGTTTCCCATCTGGATCTACACATGGATTGCACCATGTATCAGGCATGAGCAGAGAAAATCTGAGGAACTGACTGTTTTCAGACACCCTCTGGGAAAAAAAATCCAGCTCTTTTGCAAATCAGAAAATGCTCCCAGCCTGTATAAAGGTGTGGACCAGAGGCTCACTCTCACTCATCTCCCTGTTCTCTTTTGGGACAGAGCAACAACCCCAAATCAGCTAGAAACAGACATTTTTCCATGAAGGCTCAATGGAGAGGAGGAATAACTGAGTATTTTATGGACAACTCCTTCCCTTCCTGCTGCCTCCTGGGGTGTGCTGGACCACGGTGTCACAGCCACCACATCCCACACTGCCAGCCCTGCAGACACTCCCACTGCTCCCAGCCCTGTTCCAAGGTTAAACCCTCCTTGACTTAAATTTCCTTCCACTGCAAACATTTCCTTGAATTAATAGTTTCTCAACAATAGATGATCAAAACGCTTGCCTGTATTTTATTGTTAAATAAACCAGGTGAGGCTAAAAAGCAGATGGAAAACAGACTGATTAATGAAAGAGGGTGCTGGGGAGTTGTTTTTTAACTTTCAACAGATGGAAAAACAATTAATTTTTGGTCTGAATCTGTTGTTTTGATTTATTCTTCATGGGAATCCTTAGAAAGGCTTCCAGCGAATCGTGGCCCCAGTCAAAAGTGCAGCTGGGAAGGAGGCCACGGCCCAGCACAGAGCAGGAGGGCTCTCTGGGGAGGAGGAGAGAGGATGGGATGTGTCAGACAGTTGAAGCAAAGCAGGAACCTTCATTTGTTTCAAATACCTTCTCTAAACAAGTAAGAGGATCGTGGGTAGGGACACAATTCAAAGGAATCTCCCTCTCTCTCTCTATCTCTTCAAATTCTGAGGACTTTTACCTCTATCTGCCCAAATGTCACCTGGAAAGTTTTGTCTCAGCAAAGGGCAGGAAGAAGCTGTGTCAGAGTCCTGGGTCTTGGCATTCTGGCCCCTCTCCAGCAGCACATCAGCCTGACAGAGACTCCAGGGCCACATGGCCAAGTCCCCAGTGGAGTGTGGCCCATCCTTGGCTGGATACTGGGAGCTGGGTTTTGCCTGGGAGCTGCCAGCCTCCACTTGCAGTCGTACACATGCTTAGGGTGGGTTGAGGTGCCCAGAGTTTCATTTAGAAGCCCCAAATGCACATATTCTGCCTGCCCTGATTTTGGTAGGGAATAAGCAGCCTGAATATTTCAGAGCACAGGTGTTTTTAAACTGGAAATACTTTTTTCCACGTTGCTCCAGCCAGACACTGTCACCCAGCAGAGTGGGAGCAAGAGGCTGCCTGGCTTCTCCAAAAATTGTCTGACTCTAACTTCTACCCTTCTTCACAGAAAAGACAGGACCTGGTTTTAGTCTGCTTAAACTCACTGACCTTCACCGAGCTGACCTTGCCCATGGCCCTGAGCCAGAGGAATCTGTGGGCTCTCCCACGTGATATTTGTGCCCACAAACACCTGGATTAAGTGACCCGTGGCAAACACCAAGCGGCAGCGACGTGCTTTGCTCAGCACTGACCCCTGGTCATGTGCTGCACCCTTCCCAAGAATGAGGTGGCATTCAACAGGCAAAAACACCCAGGATGCACTGGCAGAGCTTTGCTGTGCCAAACCTGGATGGCCAGGGATGGAAACACCCTGGTCCCCCCTGCATGGGCAGTTCAAGAAGCAGTATCTGGCTTGTGACAGGAGCTGGGCAGGGTCAGGGCTGTTTTTCTTTCCCAAAGAGCACAGGCTGGCTGGTGAGTTGTCACAGATTTGCAGTACCAGGAATTAGGGGCATTTTTTAACGTGAACACAATGTTATCTCATTATGCATGCTCCCAGGGCACCGCAGCAGCAGTGAGGAAAGCAATGGAAACATCTCTGCCCTCAGGGCAAGGCGATTTTCTAACTGGGACAAGAAAAGAGTTGTCCTGGGCTGAAGCCAGGCAGAAGGGATTGCTGGCCAAGGGAGAAGCTGTAGTACTCTAAAGTCTCTCCAAAATCCTGTTGGCAAAGCTGGGCTACCCCATGGACAAGTAAACACCCTCATTTTCAGATGAGCCGCAGCACCCAAAGCTGCACGAAGCACAGGCAATGGGCATGGGGACTTGGCACATCCCTCACATTTCACTCTGCCTCACTCAGAAAGCTCTGGGCTTTCAGCCTGGCTTGACCCAAGGTAATATTGCTTTCCTGAGAACCAGAGAGATTTCTTAAGCTTGGCCTAGACTCATGTGATTCTCACCTCAGGACTACTAAACCTTTGCAATCCTTTGGTAAGGCACCTCAGGGTTAGTAACTGGACCTGAAACCTGGGGACTCCTGCAGAATACAGCTCAAAACAGAAACAAAACCTTCAGCCTGTCAGCTGGAGGACTCCCACCAAGACCTAAGGCTGCCCTGTGGAAGCTCAATTACTAAAATCTTGCCTATGCTAAAGCCAAAATGCAGATAAATGCCCTGTGCTGCTTGGAAAGTGGATGTATTTTATCCCTTTAAATTACAATACAGGGATATCTCTTTCCCTATCAGTGAAAAGCATCCTACTATCTATTTTAGCTGGCAGACTTGCTGCCAGAAAGGAAATGAGAATATTATCCCTAATGAGTCTTCTCATAATGGTAATTTTCCAAAAGAGGTACCAGTTCTAGGTTTTTTGTCAACAGTCCCACGTCTGCAAGGCTTGGAACAAACCCCCCAAGCCTGTTACAGTATGCAGCCTCACTCCTCCACAGTCGATGTGGTAATGTCTTGTCAGAGCAGCAATTCCTGTTTTAATACTGGTATAGATCCTCCCCATGTGTGCACAAACACAGCTAAGTCCACACTGGTCCTCTGGCCTCCTCTAAAACTACCAGTCTAACCCACATTTCTCTTCCCCACTTTCCTCTTGATTCTTTGCCACCTCCAGGCTGCCCCCAGGGATGGCAGCCTGCCTCATTTCATGGAGACACCTCATTTTAAGTCATTTGACCCCTGTCTGCCAAAGCCATTTGAGGGAATTAGAGCAACATCTCCAGAGGTCTCCCTGGCTTCTGTGGGAAGCACAAAACCACAATGTTCCCCCACATCTGCAAGAAGGCCAAAGCATCACCTGCCTCCTTCTGGACCCTGGCAGAACAAAGCCCTGATCAAACAGCCCCCTGATTTCAGGCTTTGAAGAACCAAGATTTATCTCCTTTTAAGCCTGTCTCCAGGAATGGCTGGGATGTGTCAAAAGTCTTTGATCCTTGCCCCATGTGGCAGGTGAGGTGATGTGCTGGTTTTGGCTGGGGCAGAGTGAATTTTCCTCACAGGGGCTGTGTTTGGGTTTGTGCTGGAGCAGTGTGGAGAGCACAGGGATGTTCCAGCAGTTGCTGGGCAGCTCTCACACAGAGCCGAGGCCTTTTCTGCCCCTCAGCCCAGCGAGGGGGCTGGGGGTGCACAGGGAGAGGGGAGGGGACACAGCCAGGACCCCAGGGATGTCCCACACCAAACGGTGCCAAGCTCAGGACATTGAGCTGGGGGGAGAAGGAGGAAGGGGGAGATGTTTGGAGTGATTAATTTGTCTTCCCAAGTCACTGTTA
>VZTJ01001761.1:303579-323848 GCA_013397795.1 Orthonyx spaldingii | reverse complement strand
TTCCTGTTTACAATCCAATAAATCATCTTCTGTGCTGAATAGTCTAATTCTCATTAACCAATCTGGTATAAGCTACAAATCTTATAACATTTACATACAGCCTATAAGAATCATTGCATTATCATACGGCGTTATATTTTACTCTCAAATCTACTTTTTGGACCCTCTGATAAGTTGGCAGGGTCTGCTCTGACCCTTGGACCTGTCTGCAAGCAGAGGATATTGTTTAATCAAAGGGGGGACTACCTTCATTTGGCCCTGCCATTGTTTTCCAGTTGTTCAGTGACTGGGGTTTGGTAACTCAAAGCTTGTTCTCATTTCAATCTCGCCTATAGTTTCCATATTCTCAGCATCTTTTGCCAGGTAATCATATTTATAAGGCTTTCCTATTTCATCTTCCCCAACACATGAGTTTTTTCACTTTTCCAAATGTCCCCCCTATCCCACTGGAGGGGAGGGAGCAAGAGGCTACATTGGGCTCATTTGCCAGCTGGGGTTAAACCACAAAAAGTGAAAAATCAAGAACAAAAGTCTGCAAACTACTTCCTCTGTTTTCAATTTGTGTTTGATAAGCTTTTTGCAAAACCATCTCTGTGCCTGGCCTTTGCACAAAAAGGTTGTGTTTAGCTGAATGGCTCGTTGGCTCAGCTGGTCTAAGTTTGATCTTCTTCTCCATTTCTAAAGTGTATGTGTGTTAAAAAGTGAAGAAATTTTTGGGGCATACCCAGAAATTTGGAGGTCTTGTATAACCCCATGTGGAGAAGGATGTGTGAAATATGGCAACACTGTAATGAAGAAGGTGTGCAGCTGAACAGGGCAGGATTTTAACAGACACTGAAGTAGAAACTTCAGCAATGGAATACACACTGAGGATACATTCCATTGGCTTGTTTATCCCAGTGTGCAAAGACCCTTGCAGTCTATCCCATATTGCCCCCTCTCTCCACCTTGGTTTCCCAAGAATTTGTGTCCAGGTTGTCACTCGGAAAATGCTGAACCAGCCTCAGACCAAAGAGGGAAGGCACCTTTCCCATGGGAATCTCTGCTTTAAACTTCTAAGGCAAAAGAGATTCATGAAAAATCTGGAAGCCCAGAGTCAGGCTCTCCATAGGGATGGGAATCACAGACCATGGCCCAAGGGTTCCAGATCCACCCTTGCCAACATTGCACTGGCACACCTGACTGTGCACATGTTTGGAAAACGCTCTCAGGAGCACAGTGGGATTCTTGGGGCTGTCCCATGCTGGGCCAGGAGTTGGGCTGTGAGGATTCTTGTGGGTCCCTTCCAGCTGGGAATAGCCTGTGATCAATGCAGCAGCGAATTTCTTGTACCTCATCAGGTGCCTGTAAAAGGAGTGAGCCAAAGCTGAAGGGTTTTAGGGATTCACAGATCTGTCAGACAAGGCCAGGTCTCAAGCAAACCTGAGCCAGTGCCTTTCACTTGGAAAATTCAGGGTAACCTTAGACTCTGATAGAGGTTAACACCACAGAGGCATTATAAGTACAAATCCACCAGGCTGCCTTAAGACCCTCCCAGGACCAGAGACTCTCTCCAAGCCCATTTCCAAGTCCAGACTTGTTTCTCAGCTGTAGGAAACAGTGCTGCAACATGAATAAAAATGCAGTAAAGTTCAATGCCAGACCTGATAAGCTGAGAAGAGCGATTTATTTTTAAGCAAAATGAAAGTCACTCTCTCACACTGTCATAGTCACATAACCTCAAGCACTGAGGAGGTTGGATCCACCTGATCTGGCCACGATTCCTCGTGCTGGCACAGAGGACCAGGAGCACTGGCTGCCCAGTGCTCACCAAGTCTCCTGAGCGACACTGCCCAGGCTCAGAGATGTTGTTTTTCACTCATCGGGCGCTGAGGGTGATGAGTCTCTCCATCCTGCCACACCTCCCCGTGAGTCATCAGGATTTTGTCTCCTGAGCCCTTTGTCTCCTGATCTGGGTGTTCTGAGCTGTCCCTAGATGTACCTCTCAAAGACCTGCCAGTCCAGGTGCCACCAACAACTGCCATCCCTCCTGCCAGTAACTCCTTTGGGAGTTTTGCATACCAGTATTCCCATTCCTTCTCCTTTCCTACCAATCCTCACTTTTTTTGTCACAACTTTCTCTGCCACCATAGGCTCTTCAGGAGTCTGTGTTTGTGCACACCTTTCGTCTGGAGCTCCAGGATGCTACCAAGAGGGAGAACCTGGCACTCACTCAACCCACAAGGAAGGTTTCAAGGGACACAGATGAGCAGCAAAGTCATCCAGCAGTTCTTCTGAACTCAGGTCTTCCCAAGCACCAGGTGGGTGCTTTGGGTATATTTATCCACTCCAATGGAGACACTTGGAATTAATTATCTCCTCCAGAGCTCCCTGGCCAAAGGACAGAGCCCATCCTGGGAGCAAAACCTCCCTTTCTGGTGCAGATGGCTGAGAATGGATCAGCTGGAGTGTGTCCATGGAGCAGCTACTCCTTTCCACTGCCTGCCCAGGGAGAAGAGGACAGTGAGCTCAGACTGAGATGTCTACCCCAGGCCTCCAAAGTTAAGAGAGCTGAATCCTATCCTTGCAGCCCAGAGAACAATAATTAATAGGGGTGGGAAATGCATGGATGGTGGGGCTTGCCATTCACAACCTGATCCCAAACCCTTTCTTAGGCTGCTCATTTCATGCGGGTTCGAGCTTCCCCACACTTCCTACAAACTTCTAAAAGCACGAGCAAGCTGAGAGCAGGTTTCCCAGGATTCCTCCTCTGCAGACTGCTCCCTGCATTTTCGTCTCCAAGCATCCCTCTCCTGCTGGGATGCTGGCAAGGCCCCTGAGCTGACCTGCAGCCCCCCTCTAGTGCAGCAGAGTTTGGGGCTTTTGATCTTTCACCCTGTTGATCTAAGTTGGCTCAAGGGTGGTCAAGAAGAGCTTTGTGTTCCACAAGTGCTCTGAGGCTCGGGAATAAAATATTCTGTGAGCTGTGCTGGGCAGGACAGGCTTTCATGTGGCTGTTCATGACAGGAGGGGACTGGATGGGGTGAACCAGGCAATCCTTTGCCCCCTGACATCCCAAATGCAGCAGTAGGACAGGCCAGCAGCTTGGCAGCCTCCACTCTATCCATTCCACTGCTGTGCAGCCTTCTGGTTCTTGCCTGGGGCTTTGATTCTTAAGAAAGTGAAGGGAAACTCACATTACTGCTGGGGGAGTTCTGTTGCCAAGCCAGATCCAACTGCAAGCAATATAAATGTACAAGCAGGGTCCCAGGGGAGCCCCAGACACTGAGCAGCGTGTCGGTGGCAGCTGGAAAGTTTGTGGGCTCTGAAGTGTTCCAGGAGACCTTGATGACTCCATACATCTCTGATGCATGTGAGTGCATTGGTTAACTCAGTAACAGGTGTCAAAATGTCCCAGCTTGCTGGGAATAGGCTTTGTCACCCTCCCTCTCCCTGTACAATCCTATTCCTGGTGTGCTGGCAATAAATAACCCCCTTGTCATGCACCGTGGGCACACCAAGTGCTCAAGCAGGGCCATCCTTTGGAAGGAAGGGCTATTTTCAGCTGTGATTTTAGCTGGAAAGGGGAAGCTCTGGGTAGAGGTTCTGGCATTTTGCAAGGCTCAGCTGAATTGTTGGTGCCTGCTGCTCCCCACAGTGCTCCTGGCGTGGTGGTGTCACCGTGTCCACACAGCCAAGGGTAACGTCACAGTTTGATTGATGTCAGCAGTCTGGGCCTTGCTTGGAAACAGATGACCTTTAGGGTGCTTTTCAACCCAAACCACTCTGTGAGTCTATGATTCTATAACTTCTTTGACATCCCCACTGCATGTGTACGACACAGAGAGATCAGTGCCTTCCTCTGCACACAGCAGCTGTGTCTGCTCACTGCCCGCCATCCCAGCTCAGAACTGACTCTTTTGGAAAGCACTGCTGCCAAATTCACCTGGCTGAGCAAATCCACCTGCCCCAGGGGTGCAGCATCAGGAATTAACCCCAGCAGGCAAGCAGGAGCGAGCTGATGGAGGCAGAGGGGAGGTGACACGGAGGCAACAGGGAGAGCTGGAGTCAGTTTGGGTGTGGGGCAGTGCCAGGGACTGGTGGAGGGATCAAAATGCCTTTAGGGGCAAGACACTGGCCAGAAGGGAGATAGAGTCAAAGGGAACCCAGTTAAAAAACCTCTGAGTTTCTCTGGAGCAGGGAAAGTTGGTGTTTTGCTCTGGAGCACAGAACTCTCAATAGTTACAAAAAGCAAACAATCAAACAAAAAAGTGGCTGTTGTTCCCTCTCTTCATGTTTCCCCTGCAGGAGCCCAGCCAACGCCCTGGAGATGTCCCAGGCAGAGCCACTGTGCCCCCAGCCCAAAGCCAGGCCCTGGGCCCTCCCTTTTGGGTGGGCAGGGGGGTTTCCACCTGTGCACAACTTCATCCTCTCCCTTGAGGCCTCTTCTCCACCACCTCATTCTGGGGATAGTCTGGGGCTTTACCAAGGAGGCTTTGGCTTTCCAGCTCCAGGGACTTTCCCTGGGAGATTTTTCTCCACACCAGGACATGTCTGAGTTTTGTCCATCCTCTGTGAACAAATGCTGCCAAAAAGCTCTAACAAGAGTAAGAACACCCACACTTTTTCCCAGGGCACCCACCCATCAGGCCCAAAATACCACAAAAGCCTCCTCCAGGCCCAGATCCTGGCACACAGCCCTCACCCCTTGAGTACTCCCAGCTGATGTCGGTGCCGGTGTCCCGTGGTTGCTTATCACAGAATCCTGGGATGGTTTGGAAGGGAAGTTAAAGACCATCTTGTTCCAACCCCCTGCCATGGCCAGGGAAACCTTTCACTAGACCAGGGTGCTCCAAGCCCCAATGTCCAACCTGGCCTTGGACACTTCCAGAGATCCAGAGACAGCCACAGCTTCTCTGGGCACCCTGTGCCAGGGCCTCCCCACCCTCACAGGGAAGAATTTCGTTCTAATATCTGATCTAAACCTGCTCTCTGCCAGTTTGAAGCCATTGCCCCTGTTCCTCTCACTACATGCTCTTGCAAATGTTCCTTCCTCATGCAGCTCCTCTTCTGCCTCTCCACTGTCTTCTTAAATCTTGGCACACTTAAACTTTGGTCCCCACTGTCAAGGGGCTCCAGAATTCCCTCTCCCTGTCCCAATCCTGCCTGTGCAGGGCTCATGCAGCCACCTGAGCTCATGTAGTCTGTCTGCACAGAGCCACCCAAGCAGCTTCTGCACCCAGAGCATCTGGCCCTAAAGCAACCCCATGGTCTAGAAGAGTTTTCTCCCAGGCTCTGGAAGATGTCTCAGTGCACTTTTCAACATAAAAAAATTATACCTTATCTTATAACAAGCAGTAATAACAGTTTAAATGTATCCTACCCACCTCTTTACCCCTCTGTATTGTCCAGACTTCCATCTTCTCTTTCCTTAAGGTTTATCAGAGAGGTGAACTTATCAGACAAGAGGTTAAACCAGATTTCTGCTGCTGTTGCATGGTCTCCCAACTCTGCTCCCATTCACTGACACACACTGACAGCACCAGTGAACCCATGCAAGGGCTGCAGCACAGGCATTGAGCAGGAAAATTTTTGGCAGAAAGTCTGGGAAATGTGGCTGCTGCCCCTGTCCTCCCCTGCACCTCCCTGCAGAGCAGACAGCAGTGGAAGGGGGCAATGTCTAACCTACCATAACAACCATGGTCAAGGCTCATCTCTCAAAGTCCTCACTGACTGGTAGATTGGCTTCAGAGCTCAAAATCTCCTCTGATTTTTCCAGCTGTGCTAGTGGATATAATGAAAAATATTCCCTCTGTCTACAACCCTTTGACCTGGCTGTGTCCTGAGACATTGCAGCTGCAGGGAAATATGCTGGAGACCTCGGTGTCTGGTTCTGTTCCAGGGTAAGGAGAGCATTTCACCTCAGAGGCCTGAGAAACGTGAGTTCACCTCTAATTTATTGGGAGGCTTTATTCTGTGGTGAGAACACGTGGTGAGAAACCCCTCTCTGACCCGAGTGCTGTGGTGGTTACAGGGAGAGGGGGTTTTTTTGGCACAGGGACTGCTCACCTCAGGCTGATTCCTGTCACCACATCACCCCTGCATACAAAACCCTCCTGCAAGGGGTGGCAATAAAAGATCTGTTCAAATTAAACCAAAAGTGCTGTGGGTATGAGTTTTTCCTTCCATTTATGCTGTCTTACTCCAAAACATGCAGGTAAAATGCTGTCAGACTCTTCTGTTTTGGGGTTTGTTCTTTTTATTACTTCTTTGTTTGGTTGGGGTTCTTTTGTTGTTTTGTTTGTTGCGTATTTTTTAATCTCTTGGTTAAATTAATGCATTTTCAGCTGCTTGGTTAACCACCTAAACATGAAAGTCACACCATGAGGCAACATCCTGCAATTTGCCAGGCACAAATGTGAATGAGAAGCTTAAATGCCAGTTCAGTCCCCCTCGGTGGCTGACTCTGAACATCAACTGGTGGGAGGGAGAGCAGGACAGCCCAGCTGCACAGGCACCACAGCTGAATTCTGCTGCACCCCACTGGAGAGCATTTAAAAGTGTTTCAGGTGCTACAGTGGCTCCTGCACTTCACCTTATCAAAGGAGAAAAATACAAATATAGCCTCTGATCCTTGTTTTGTTTTGGATTTTTTGAAGTTTGTGTTAGTGAAGCATAAAGGAGTTGATCTATACTTAATACTTCAGCTGGAGACTATCTCTGAGTTATCTGCCAGCCCCCCAGGAGAGGTGGAGTGTGGCTGGGCTGCTTTTTTCCAGGGGAGATGGAAATATTGTTATAGCCAACTTCTCCAGCTCACCCATCGGTACCATTTCTTGTTTGAGCCTTCCATGCATCCCAGTCTACACCTCTCTCAGTCTGTGCTGCCTTTTTTATTAGGCTGAAATGGCAGGGAGATAAAATGATAGGGCATTAGTAGTGCCTGGAAGAGAAAAGCCAGCCTGGCAGCGTGTAGTGGTGTGTACTGCTAGAGGAACTACAGCCTAGTAAAAGATTGTGAACAACTGCTTTCCTCTACAAAATCCTTTCCCAGACTCTGCTGAACCACCCTGCCACTGCTAATCAAGTTCATCATATTCCATTTTCCCTGTGTTGATGTGACAGGATATTTGTTTAGCATTAAATTCAGGTGAGACTTTGAGCTGGTATGCTGAAAATCAACGAGAAGCAGAAATCATCTCAGGGGCAGCCAAATTGCTACAGGGGCTGAATGAGCCTGTTGGGCTTCCTGGTTTCAGTCCCATGGACAGGGTCATATATCCTGGTGTCATGAACCTCACAGGGGAAATAACGACATATCCAGAGACTGAGACAAAGCTATGTATAGCTTTTCTTACCCCTATGGCCTGCTGAAGCACATAAATAAGTCAGGCTTTTTGCATTACTGTTTTGTGGAGGGTTTGGAAATAGTTCATAAATTATTGGAGAAGAAAGGTCAGGCTCTCAAAGAATGCTTTGGAAAATCAGCATTTTTGGGAGGGATTTGACATGCTTTGTTTACAGTGTGAGAGAGTTCAACGTGCAAATCCTCCGAAAAGCCCAAGGAGCCTTCCAGCAAAACCAGCGGAGACAAGGCTAGACATTCCAAATAGTTCCCTTTAAGTAAAAACAAACAACAATAACAACAAAAACATAGCAGGAAATTAAACCCCAGACCTTCCTTAGTCAGCACGGAGAACTATGAAACAAACTTCTGAAGGCTTCTACAGCTCTGAGCTCTGAGTTATCTCAATATCAACATCATCAGAGCCAAATGCTGCTCCGTGCAAGACTCAGCCGGGTGTCTTGGGCTCATGCAGGGGACAACAGGGGAATAAAAAGGACCTTTTTGACCCTCAGTGGCCTGCAAAACACTCTGGGGGCCTATTCCCCTGGGGTGCACGCTGGTGACTCAGTGACAGGCTGATCCTGCATGTCCCATCCTCCAGCGTGGCTCAGCAGGGAGGAAAAGGGCATCAGAGGTTGGAGCCAGGCTTTGGCTCTGAGATTTCCCCACCAGATAGAAAAAAAGGGAAACCAAAAGGCGTTGCAGCAAGCGGTGTGGAAGGCAGACAGCAATGCATGAAATCCTGCGGCGAGGGGCTGACTTCAGCCTGAGTGGGTGGAAAATGGAGACAGCACGGACAGTGGTGCTGCTCTGCTGCCTCTGAGCACCTGGTCAGAGAAAAGAGGGAATGAAAACCGAAATAATTGTTTTTGGAGGACGCGGAGGGAGGAGAAAAAGAAAGGAAAAAAAGAAAACCCCAGCATTCTCTGGAGGAACGCAGAGGAGATGCTCAGCAAACCCCGAGTGTGACCTTTCCTTCGTGTGTTCCCTTCCAAGCCGGGGAGGATGCTCGGTTCCAGCGGCGAGGGGCTGCTGCCACCTCCCGGGAGCAGGGAAGCATCGGGAAAGGACCCAGACGCGAGACCAGAGCCGGTTCCTTGGAATAACTCAGGAATATTTGCAGGAGTGCATAAAAAATCCTTGGGTGCAGCATGTCTGAGCACAGCGCTTAAGGCACCGAGGAAATAGGGAAAATGTGCAAATCCTAGAGGGTTTGGGTGCACTGAAATGCACAAGTGTGCAGATCTTCACACACTGATGGTCTGAAAGGCAGAGCAGGCTCTGAATTAAGCCATTCTCCTTTTCCCCCAATCAGAGGATAACGACATGATCGACCAGCTATGAAATTTTAACAGATAAAGCACTGCAAGCAAATCATGGAAATTCCCTTTCTCCTGACTGCCAGCTGAGCTGCTGGTTCCCCTGGGACACACCAACCCACGCCAGGCAATGTCACACTGCCCGTGAGCCCCTCGAGAGCTCGTGTGCTGAACCCACCTCATGCACAGCCTCCCCACCTCTGGATTCTTACATGGAGTGACCCTCAGCCATCCCCAGACAGCTCCAGCGAGGCACCACAGCCCACTCTGGAAGCAATGAGTGCTTTAAGGAGGCTCCAGGGCCTTGTGGATCAGCCTCTGCCTGTATCCCGTGGCAGCTGGGTCTCACCCTCCCCGAGCAGACAGGCAATTTTCTCTCTCAGAGGAGTTCAGGGCCCTCATGCTGTGTGGTAGGTCTCTGCAAGTCAGCTGGAGGATGAACTCTGAGGCAGACACAAGTCTCCTGAGCTTTGCTCCACTTGCGTCACTCCATCGCCTTGCCTCAGCCTCTCTGACTGAGATTTTGTTTTTTATTCCACTTGTGCTCCACTTTCAGAAATGCCACAAACATCTGCACCTGTCCCAAGCCCACATTTTTCATTAAAAGGGACAGTTAATGGCAAGGGAAGCACCAGCCATGTAACCTGTCTCCAGCCCAGCTGCACGGGCTCTGGATGGACCCTGAGTGCATTTCCCCTGGGAAAAGCCCCACAGCCAGATCAGGAGCTGGGAAATGAGGGACACGGCAGGCACCTGCTCTTCTCATGTGAGCTGGTGGCTTCCCAAGCCGGCCCTGACAAGAGGTCACGCCAGAGGGACAAAGTCCAAGTTAGGGGAGGCAGAGCTCACGTCACTACAGTCTCCTCTGGCTGCATCTCCCAGATTTACGTGCCCAACACAGCAGCAATAAACTGCAGAGGTGTGCCCAGTGTTCTTTTGCGAGTATACTGGGGTTTTTTTTCATTTGTTTGGAGCCCTTTCCGTGCCAACAGAGGCAGCTACTGCTATTTTAATTCCAGATTCTAGAGATCCGTGTGGCAGAGCCCAAATCCTGATGAGGATGCCAAGGAGATGAGGGGTTATGGAGATTGCATGTAGCAGAATCTGCTTTTTTTTAAAAAAAAAAAAGGGGTGAAAAATGCTGGTAAACTTTCAGGCTACTCCCAGTTTTTTATGTAGCACTAGCTAACTTGTAAATCAATCAGAGACCAAGGAATGCCAGAGTTGTGCAACTCTGGTCGGGTCCATGTGGCTGCTTGCCTTGTGCCCTGGGTCCCACCTCCCTGGGGAGATGTTGAAACCCGGGGAGAAGGGAGCCCAGAGTGCCAGAGCACAGCAAAGGCTGCCACCCCGTGGGGACACGGCTGTGCCAGGCAATCCCTCCCTGTCTCCAGGGCTGTCCTCCCGCCGGGAGCCAGGGAACAAAATTCCAAAACTAATGGATCAGCATGGGGAGGATCCCTTAACTGCCCGCTCCCTTGCAGAGCTGTGTGAGCTCTGGGGGCCTTCTCCAGGGCAGGATGAGGAGGATCCTCCTTATCCCCCTGCTAAGAAGGGTGACAAGCCAGGAGCTCTGGCCCAAATGCTCAGGGACAGCTTCCTGGCTGGTGGCCTGCAGGTGGGATCTTGCCGGTTGTTGCTCCTGGATTTTTCTCGGAGGAAGCAGGATCCTGGCAGAGGTACCCTGCCCAAGCAGCGCAGTGCCCACATCACTGCCACCCCCACTGGGTCACTGGGGCCTGTGGGAAGAAGGAAGGGAGCTACTTGGAAGAGGCTGCCTGTCCCTGGACTGCTGCATCCTCCTGAGATCCCTCTCACAATTCCTCTGGAGGGGAAGCCGAAGTCATTTCTGCCTTGCTGTAGGGAAGAAAATTATCAGTCTGGGTGGAAATGGAGGGCAGGTAATAAAAACATGCTGAAGAAAGGATGAAGCCCCAGGTTAAAGGCTACATTTCACCAACTGCCCAGATACTTTGGAAGTTCCCTATGGACAGGGTTCTTTGCTGCCTTTCTCTCTGTCATAAAACCATTGACTAATTCACAACCAAAAGACCTCCAAGAAATTTTGTTAATCCTTAAAGAGGGTTATCAACACCTTTAAGGTGTTTTTGCAAAGAAAGCTGTGGTGAAGAGCTCCTTCCTGAAACCACGATCACAGGCTATGAATGACAAAAATTTCTTTAAATGATAATTAATCTCGGCAAAGGGAAACAAGAGTTTTTGCAGAGCCAAGTGCACAGAAGAGGAGGAAGAGGAAGAGTATTCCAGAGAGATGTGAATGGGAAGACTTCTGGGTGAAAAAAGTGAAATAATTTAAGTGACACAGAGGTGTCAGTGGCAATGCTGAAGCTGTTCTGGAAGTGGATGAGCCCTTTGGGGTCAGGGGGGCTCTGGGTTTGGGGACAGGCTGAGGAGCCTTCAGTGACACATTCCCCATCCTACACAAAACACCACCAGACACCCCAATGTGCTCGCACAGAGGCTTTCAGAGCTGCTCATGGTTTTAATTAGCTGATGGATTGCAAAAGGCTTTAAAATCATCCCTTCTCAGAGCAGGGACACAGTCATGGTCTGGTGTCCCCAAAAATTAGAGGCATCATGGGTCCAGAGCTGCTGCCCCGTCTGCGTGGCTCTGCTTGGCCCAAACCTGCCCTGATTTCCTGGCATCATTTCCTACCAAAACTCTCACTTTCTGCCATCCAGGCATAAAAAGGGGCCCACAAATATTTCAAATGTCATCTCATGGCCCTGACAGACACACAGGCTGCTCAAGCACCTGCAGGTAACATCTGCACACAGATCATGCTCAAAATATGTTTCCCTATTTTTACGCCTCTGAGAGGTTTGAATGGGGGTCAAATGTCTGGGATTAGATTTTTTTTTTCCTTCTGGCTTTGCTGGGTTTCTGTCAGGAAGGAGAGAGATGTCAGCACATGGCAGGGAGGCACCAAAGCTCTGGCAAGATGCTGAAGGGAAAGCAGCAGAGGCTGGGGACCTGTTAGCACCAGGCAAAGAAATGAGGTAGCTTTGCTTAAAATGCCCTTTCCATGCCTGCAGCTCCAGCTCCCTCCTGGAACGAAATTGCCCTTTCCCAAAGTGCACTCATTCACGCCTTTCCCCCGGAGATCCAAACACAACAGGCTGCACAATTTGTGGTAGAAAGCTCTGAGATTGCCCAGTAATTAATCTCAGTAAAAAATTGGTTTAAAATAGTGTCAGACGCTGAGGGGATTTATTGCTTTCTAATTACCAGCCAGTAATCTCCCTCCTTTGCCCACTTTCTCCTGCATCTGCAGAAATTTCCCCCTCCTGCAGCCTTTGCCCCTCTCCCAGGCTCTGCCACAGGTTCTGTGATGCTGGTCCCAGTAATGATCCCTCAGGGGGTGCAGGCAGGGGATGGGGATGAGCCCCGGGGCACACTCCCTTTCTCTGGATAAGAGGCAATGCCTCTGCTCCTGACTCCCAGCCCTCCCCGAGTTTTGGCCTAGATATGGTGGAAGCAAGTGGCTTTTAAATTTAAATAGTCCCAGAGCTTCGGTGTTTATGGCTCATATTAATATTTAAGCCCACGCCATGAGAAAATGGAAAACAGCCAACAAACAACTGCATTTATTTTCTCTGCTTTTCACAGCTAATCAGCATCAAAGAGGAGGAGGTGGGTGGGCTCAGCTTTTTGGCAGAGCAAAAACTGTCCGAGTTGATTTTACCTATGGGGTAAACTATGGGGTCGTCAGCCTTTCCTGAACACCCTGGATATTCCCTCTGTGTGGAAAGCTATTTGAGTCAAGCATGAGTGCAGAAACCTTCAGTCTTGGGTATTCACATCTATGCAGGCTCTGGAGCTGTGGGTTTCATGCGTGGCAGCTGCAGGGAGAGCTGGTACCCCCACCCCGCCCACCCTGCCATCAAACAACTTTAACCACCAGTTTCAGATTAAATCCTTCACGTGGTTCCATGGACATGAGGTTTGCACTGCTGTTTGTACTGACACAGTGATCTGCAGGAATGCTGTGGTGCTCAGGCTGCTGGGTTTTGTTCTTTCTCTGATCCTTTTGTTTTTGCTTGCATGAGGGATAACGGGAACATAAAAGGGCAAGTCATCCTCACAAAGGTACTTCCACTGGTGGAAAGCACATCCTCCAGGTGGTGCTGGGCACCACACTGACCTCCAGAAGCCTCAAGAAGGAACAAATGAAACCCCCAAGGCCGGTTGCGTGTTTCCTATATCACTTTATTGACCGCCACTGACCACGTTCTCAGGTTGAGCGCCAGATACCAGTGGAAGAGGTGGAGCTACCCTAGAATTACAGGGAGAGAGCAAGGGACACTGTGTGTCACGCACAGGCTGGGGAGAGCTGGCTGGGGATGAGAAGCCTCTGCACAGCGGTGAGCACCTCTCTCTCCCCCCCCGAGGGCCTACAAAGACAGTGGAAAGACGTGCTTGTCCTCCTGTCACTTGTCCCGAAGGGAAATGACAGGGCAGAGGCGTGAACAGAGACACTTAAACACATTGCTGGGGGAAAAAAAAAAAAAAATACACGTTGCAACCCCCCGAAGGTGAGATATTATTATTAATTATTATTATTATTATTTCTCCTGCGGTTGCAAGGAACTCATGGCAGGTTCGTCACATGGACACGGGGTCTCGAGTGTGGGGCTTGGCTCTGTTGCTGTTTGAGAGTGACCAGTTTAACTCTGAGTGGGGCACAGCAATTCTGCAGGGCTTTTCTCCTGCTCCAAGCCTCACCTCAGGGCTTGGTGCACCAGGAGCCAGCATTACTCGTGCACTCCTTCCTACCTGATGGTGGATATGGGCTACAGCACCGGACCAAGACCCTTTCAGCAAGCACAGCAGCATGGCAGCATCGCCATCCCTGCCAACCCCACAAGGTTTAAGCTTCCAAGTCCACCAGCCGCTCACCCAGCCCCTCGTTCCATCCAAGGGAAAAGGGGGAAAACAAAAAAAAAAGAAAAAAAAAACAAAAAAAAGAAAAAAAAAAGAGGAAACAAAGTGGGGGAGGAACCAACAGAAGAAACTCCTCTAGATATTCACTGATATCTATGCAATGGCTCTGGGAATGAGAGCTGCAGGCGGTGGCCGGCGGGCTTAGGAGGAGGGGGCAGAGGTGGGCTTCTCCTCCCGGGACACGGGGATGGGCCTCTCGCTGTGGCCGGCGTCCATGTTGGAGGGGACCTTGGGGCCCGAGAAGGTCAGCATGCCGTCGTTGGACAGCGAGCAGGTGATGGCAGCCTGGTCCACGTTGGCGGGCAGGCGGTACCGGCGGTGGAATTCCCGGGAGATGTAGCCGTGGTCATCCTGAGAGGCAGTGGGGAAGGGGGGGAAGGCGTGTCAGAAACCCTCCAGCACCGCGCCGTGCCTCCCTTTGTCCAAGATCCACATTGACCCTGGCTTATTGTGATACTGCACTGCCAGGACGTCTGGGCACACCTCTGCTGGGTTTAATTTTACAGGATTGTGGGGGCAGGTGTCCCCAGCGACACCCCTGAAGCTGCAAGAGCTGAGCAGAGCATCAGGGAGTGATTTTGGCCATAGGTTTAATCCAAGGCTGGGGTCTGATCTGGACCTCCGATTTCAAAGGATGCTTGGAGACAAAGTCTGGAGGTCTGGGAAGGTAAAAGCAAGGTGGATGTGTGCACCCATGTATTTATTTACTGGGCTGCAATGCTATGTCAGCCAAAGTACACAATCCTGGCCCCTTCTTTTTTTGGCAAAAAGAATGAGAAATGCAATTATTTTTTTAAAGTTGGCCATGAGAATAATAACTATATTAAAAAATACATACTGTTTCCAGGCTAGAGCTTTGTCTGGCCAAAAATGTGTAGGAGAAGAATTAAACCCCTGCTGGTATAATTCACTTTTCGACCCCCACAGATATTTCCATGACATATGTGTTAAAAGTTTCCAAGCCTGAGGCGCTTGGTTGGTTTTCTTTTGTTTTGTTTGCTCTTGCTTTTCTCTCCCAGATTGGCATATGAAAACTCTGTTTTCACTAAGGATTCTGGCTTATGAAAACTCAGCCATGCTTTGGCAGCGCCAGATGATGTTCTGTGTCTGGCCCCGTGTTATTAGTGAACAAAGGACATCGTCATCTGATGGTTATGGAAGATGATGTTTGAAAATAAACAAAAGAGGAGTGGATTAGCTTGTTATTGTCAGATATCAGGTGGGGGCTCTATGGGAACAGGCCATGCCAATAATGACAATTCATAATTAACTCCTTCTTCTGACATATTCTTTTTTTTTTCCTTCAGCTGAGGACTGTTGGAAAGAAGGAAAAGGAAGCTGGACTCCCCAGCTGCTCCACCATCACCGTCACTTCCACTTACCTGCCTTTCACTGTGCTTGCCATGGATTTCCACAAAGTCATCAATAATCTTCACACTCAAGTCTTCGGGAGAGAAGTGTTTTACATCCAGCATGATTGTGAACTTGTCCCGATCAGACCTCACCTGAAACGAGCATTGTCACACAGTGAGGCCCAAGTGTGGGTGTGGAGGCAGCACCAGCATCACCACAGCTTCAAAACTGGAGAAAAGGGGTGATCTGGCACTTTGTCCTTCTGTGACCATGGGCCTCAGCAGGGGTCTTCTTCTCATTGTGGGGACCCAGGGACATTGAGAGGCCGTGGGAGGTGTCAGTGACAGCAGGAGGCCATGGGAGGTGTTTGCACCTTGGTTACTGCTCTGGGGAGAGGTGTCACTCCTTGCTGCTATTCTTGTGCCAGGGACCCTTTAGCACTCAGTGACCTGCCAGATGGACTGGGCAGCGAGAGAGGCTGGGAACCAGTGTAAGACCCTCTGAGAGCACGTGCTTTGTCCTTTCAGTGATTTATGGTTTCTTTGTGCTTGTAGCTCTGGGATCAAAGCAGTAAGAGAGGGCTACAGAAAGCACCTGTTCCTGAATTTCAGAGCACGGCCCCCACAGATACACATTCCTCTACAGCTCCCTTCAGACAATTTATCCAGGGTCCTTCAGTGAGGGACTACTAAAACCACCGATCTCCCAAGGCTCCCTCCCACTTGCCAGGGTCCCCTCCCATGGCGAGCTGCCATCACAGGCACTTACTCTGGGAGCAGCCTTGCTTTTCTTTGCCACACAGCTGGTGGGCACAGAGCAGCAAAGCCAGCCTTCTAGGTGTTGGAAACAACCCTCAAAAGGAGCCCAAATGGTCCCTGTTTCTCAAAGGGAAGTGAAGGTTTCCCTCTGTGCCCAAGAAGGGGTGGGTGGGCTGTGCCTGCCAGTGGGTCTGGGATCTTCCTCGTCCCCTCACACGGGGCTACAGCAGTGTGAGATGTGGGTGGGGAGGAGCAGGTGGAGGCATATGGAGGGAGAGGAAAGAAAAGGAGAGGAAATGAAAGGGCCCTTACCTCTGAAATGCCCGACTCCAGCACGCTGCGGAAGAGGGACTGCCTGTAGTAGGGGCTGATAGTGGACGAGAACAAAGGCAGGAGGTCATACTCAAGGAGACCCTCTCCAAAAAACTGGTCGAACAAACGGCTTGGAATGAAGGGTCCCAGAGCACGCTTGAACCAGGGGTGCTGGATGGTAATGTCCATGCTGCTGCTGCTGCTGCTGCTGCTGCTGAGACCTGTGGCTGCGAGGGGAGAGCGGAAGGGGCAGTGCCGCTGCTGGGGAGACGGCGATGCCTTGGCTGGAGTGCGCGGTGCAGCCCCAGGGAAGCTCCCCCTATATATACCGGCCTCGCAGAATGAAGGCATTAGCAGGATTCCTCTGGAAAGACATGATCTCATGATGGAGGCAACGTGGTCAGCAGAAATGCGGAGACTGACCTGGAAATGACAGTCTGGTTGGAATCGGTGCCAGATGTCCTGGAGGGATGGTGCCAGGCAGCGGGCTGCGAGACACGGGGTGCCCAGGGGTGCTGGCATGCCCACTGTGGAATCAGGCAGGCTGAACGGGACACCCCGGTGGGCATCTCAAGGATGCTTGTGAAAGAGGTCTGCTCCGTGGGTCTTCATAACCTGACCTTGGCTCTTCATTAATTTGCTTCTTTTCTGCCCCTCCTTGAAGCAGAGACTCAAGATTTCTTCCAAATAATTGAAAGTGCTCTCTTCCAAGCAAGGAAAAAGGGTTTGATCCAGGTTGAAGAAAGGGAAACTGTTCTGTGAGTTGCTACAAAGTGCCTCTGCCACTTGAGAGGGGCCTGACACCCCTGGCACAGGGATCCTGGCAGGACTGGTAGGGATGCAGGATGAGCAAATGATGCAGAGTATCATTTTTTGTCTGACAAAACAAAAACTTTTAGCAAAAAATACTTTGGCAAAAGTAAGAAAGAAAAATAAGCTTGGTCTCGGACCGTAACATCAGTCCCAAAGCTGCTCTTGAGAGTGTCCTTGTTTTGATTTAGGAGTGATGTGGGAGATCCATTTATCTCGTGGTGTCACAGCACAGATCCTGCTTAACATGCATTTCTGGTTACAGCTGTTTTTCATTTCTGTTTCACTTAAAGCCTCCTTTAAGGGGTCATCTGGCACCCTGGACTGCCGGGCAATGGGCACCGTGCCCGCCGCCGGAGCCGCAGGCTCTGCCAGAGAGCTGAGGTGGCTGGGCAGCAAAAGGGCAGCCAGGCTGCCCAGCTCCACAGCAAGGCTCACAGGCTGTGGCCACAGCTGAAACCCCATTTCCATCGCATCCAGAGATGCAGGGATTGCACTCCAGGAGCCTCTGAGTAGCAGAAGCAACCGTGTTGGGAGTCTTGTGCATCTCAGCACTTTTTGGAGTGAGCAGAGAGCACAGGAGAAAGAGGAGAGGGCACTTCCAAAAGGCAATTCAGATATGAGGGGTTGAATCATCCTCTCACATTGCCAGGGACTAAAGAAACCAAGGGTGGCTGAGAACCTGGCATCTTCTTTGGGAGAAACTAGATCAATCCAGGCCAGGGGAGCTAAATTCAGAAAAGCACTGAGGTAAAGTAACATTGGGCATTGCCTGGTATCCAGGCACCATGTGGTCTTGGAAAATCCTTGACTTTGGAGGAAAAGTGGGAACCAGAAGATTCTGTGACAGAGTTCTTTCACAGAAAGCAAAAACTTGAACAGAAAAACACCCAAACCCACAGTAAAGACCGCTAAGAAGACAGACAAGAGCTGAGGTTCCACCTTACACAGCTCCAGCAAGAAAAGGCGCCATGGTCTGGCCATGGCTCTCAGGCATGAAGGCTTTTCTAAAATCAGGTGTCAAAAAGAGACCAATCACCCCCTCAAGCCATGGAGGGAAAAAACACAAGAGAGAGACCTAACCCCTCATTTATTCCCATTGTACCAAATCTGTCATTTTGTTTGAGAAATTAAGGGAAAGCAAACAAGCACAACCAAGATTTTTCTTCAAGAGCTCTGTGAGGTTTGTCCCAGCAGAGAAGAAATCTCTCATCAGCCACTCAGTTCCAGAGGCCTGCTATCCTGTACTGAGCCAGCTGGCAGCAGAGATCTGAGGCAGAATGCATCACCTGGTATGCAGGGTGAGAGGAAAAATGAGAAGAAATAGAGGAGCAGGTTCAAAATCCCAACTTCCTCACTGGAGCACACAAAGCAAGTAATTTATTGGGCTGGTAGAGGAACTGTGGGAACTCTGCTCACACAGAAGTGAGATAGATTTGGGGGTCTGAGAGACCATTTGGACACCAGCTGTGCATGAGGGGTGAATGCCATCCCTAAAGTGTTTTGGGAACATCCTCTTTGTGCTTCCCAAGTCAGGGGTTATACCCACGAGCATGGGGAGCTCCATGGCAGGATCTTCTCTGGGAGATCTCTGGAATATCTCTGGAATTTTCACTCCTTACAAAACTACCAAACCCTTGAGCTCTGACCTCCAGTGTGTTCCCCACATTATTCCCTGAATTATTGAGGCCAGGAGGAAGGAGGCAGCCCAGGTTGCTCCAAGCCAAATCCAACCAGGCCTTGAACACTTCCAGGGATGGGGCATCCACAGCTTCTCTGGGCAACCCGTGCCAGTGACCAGAACACTCCGTATGCCCAGTGGGATGAAAGGAATTGGATGGTTAAAGAAAAATGAGAAATATGTCTTCAATTAAATTTTATCTGAAATTATGCATATTACCACATATTCAAATAATTGAAAAGTGGCAGCCAACTTTGTGGTTTTACGCCTTTACTTTCTTCTAGACCCACATTTTCATGGCTTTCCTGAGATTAAATCATATCCATATGTCTTGGACAGACATTTTTTGTCTTTACGGGCAAAAAATATTTCACTGAAATGTAAATTTCATTTACAGGACTTTTTTTTCTGATGCAGACGTCGCACTGCCTGCATGTCTCTGAGAAAAAAACCAGTCTCCTGAGATGCATTCCATGTGACTTCCAATGGTCTAAAACTTCTGTGTCCTGTTCAAATGAGTTGTCCGTGCTGCCTGTCCAGTCAGTGGAGGCACAGATGCCTCCAGGTGACTCATGTCATCATGTGGTGGGTTGGAAAGGTGAAATGAGACCCCTTTCAGCAGCATCTGTATCTCAGGAAGGAGCTGAGGAGGCAATTCTAATTCTAATCTCCTTCTGAACAAGCAAAGCTTGTGAGATAAATCCCATCCAGTGGGAATCTGGTATGAGAAGAGAAAATGATCATTTTGCATCAGTTCAGCAGACCAGACCCCACAAGACAACATTTGAGCATCATTATCACCTGCTGAGCAAAAGCAGTGAGGTTTGTTGGTGTTCCTATAAATGGAAGAAAATTAATGTATATGGTCATGAGCACATCCAAGAGCAATGCATCAAAGGCAGTTTTTTTCCAAAGCTTCATTGTGAGTTTAAAATGTGAGTCCAACTGAGAAAGTCCTCCGGTACATTCTGCTGTCCAGCTTACCTTTGAAAGAATCCCTTCCTAAACCATGACGTGGAATTGCCAGCACATGAGACATTTAGTAAAGGATGTTGCCCAGGACAAACTGCCCACGTTCCTCAGTGAAGCTGCCATCAGCAGTCAGGTACAGCCCTTGCTTGTGTTTAGCTGCTCTTGGTTTGTCTGCATGACTGACTCCCACCTCCCCATTTCCAGGTGGACCCAGGGCTGTCTCCAAGCCCCATGCCAAGCTCTGTGCAAGCCCAGTGTGAGGAGAAAAGCAAATATTGAAGTGGAGCAGTGACCTCTCATGTGCAGTGACTGGTCAGCAGTGGTAGTTGAGGGCTTGCAGGAGATTCTGAAGTGCTGATAGAAGGGGGATTCCCGCTCCCAGCTGGTTCATTGCAGCCCCAGGAGAGGCAAGAAAGGCAAACTGTGCTCTGATCAGCATTTTTCTCAAGTCAAGTGTACCCTGCCACCCTGCAGAGGATGCAACTCTTCAGATAGTTCTCATGGAAAACAGGAATGCATCCCAGTGCTTTTTCTTTCAAATAGACATATCAGCCCCCCAAAATACAAGTATACTTATTTAGAACATCCTCTGCGTTTAGATGTCCGCTGTTTAGTGATGATATAAGGGATTGAGTAATATCTGGCAATATTTAATGAGAAAATTGTTGCAGCATGCCAATCAGACTGTTTCCACTTCATAGAGATCTATGAGTTACAAAATCAAGATCATGAGAGGGGCACAGAGCTAGAGTAAGTAGTAATAATGTGATT
>VZTJ01001761.1:287594-303537 GCA_013397795.1 Orthonyx spaldingii | reverse complement strand
TTTTTTTTTTTTTTGCAACTTTTCTTCCTGTCACTCTTGCTGTGGTGGAAAATACTATATAATGTGTGTGAGAAAGCTGGTGAGCAGGGAAAAGAAATAAAAGACCACGTTTTTCTTAATCCTGCATAGACCCAGCTTTCAAGAAGTCAGTGTGAAGTCACAAAAGTCAGAATGCAAGCAGTCAAGCTGAAAGGGCAGGCTCACTCGTGGTTATCAGTTTTGGCTGCTAAGCACTTACTGAAAGCTTTCCCTAGAAATGAACACAAAGCATTTGGTTTTTTTCTTTCTTTTTAAGGGAAGAGCCCTCTCTTTATAAGATTCATTTCATGTTCCTCACGGCCAGGAGCTCCAAACCTTTCCACCTAGGATAGTGATGAAGGTGCAGGTGATTATAACAGTGAGACTCATTTTCCACTGGGCTCAACCCCCACCAGACACCACGGAAAGCAGGAAAGCAGTGATTCTGATGAGTTCTGAATGCTGTTGATGTCTTGCTAAAGTTTATAATGGATGGGAGGAGGCGAGGCAGTGAACAACCCAGTCCTGGTTTGATTCTGCCTCTCTCTGTCTGAGCAGGGCTTGGAGGGGAAGCACTGGACACTGAATGCAGACATCATTGCATGAATCATTAATCCACCCAGGAAAGCTCCAGAAACTGCCTGATTGCAGGTGATGCTGCAGCAGTTTAGTGCTCAGGTGCAATGGGGGATTGGGCATTGAGCTGTTTGTCAGTGCAGAGATGGTGGACAGGAGGGTGGACAGGTGGATCAGTGCAATTTGCACGATGCTTTTCTGGGGTTGGGGCTGCAGGGCAATGCAGTGGGAGGACTTGCATCAGAAGTGGCAGATATTATACTCCTTTTTTTATTATGTTAATTACTGATTCTTGTTAAAAGTGAAGAACACTTGAGAAGCCCTTCTTGAGGACAGTTCACAGCAAAAAAGAAGCCAATTATTGGGAGGGTCCCTACATGCTGAGCACCTTTGAAAAAACAAACAAACAAAAAACCACCACCAAACTGGGCTTGCTTTCCTTTTAAAGGGAGACAAGCATGTCCCAAGAGAACCCTGCAAATTTTTTTTGTCCCAGGTGGTCCCCAGTCCTGCTGACAATGCTTTTGTCCCACAGGGACTGTGGCTGCAAAGTTGCTGAACACTGGAGCCAGGGAGGGAACGACCACGGTGGGGACAAGTCATGGAGGGGACATTTTTAGTTTTCTACTAAAAAAGAAATCTTCGCCTCGCCATTTTTACCGCACAATCCTCTGTTTTATTGCTGCCTTTTGTGATTCTTTTTCTACTCCAACATCTCCTTTTTGCCTGTTTTAGAGGGATGGGGCAATTTTTATTTTACAGTTTGCAGCAATCCACAGTCAGATTTACAATTCAGCTGTATGCTGGAAAAGTTAAATATCCACTCTACTTATCCAAAGACTGATATTTATTTTATCTAAAGAATTTATATAATATCAACAGTCTGCCTTGGTGCAGCCAAAGAGGCTTAAAAAATTACTAGCAATCCCTTTTTTCCACCTCAGAGCCCACATCCTAAACACTGAACAAATCCCGTCAGTGTTTAGGGCACATAATATCATTGTTGTCAAATCAATGGTGAATTTACGTGCTGCTAATCCTTGGCACTTGGTCAAACAAGCTCAGCAAGTTTTAGCAGCACAATGCATTTTATGTTTTCATCAATGGATTTGCATAGGGAATGAGGGATGCTCTTTGCTTCCCAGCGTGCAGCAGCTCCCAGAGAGTGGGAGATGTGGAGGCAGCATCTCACACGGGCCCAGGGAGCAGGAGAACGGGGACGGGAGCAGCTTTGGAAGTTTACAGCTGAGAAGCAGTGATGCTTCTCCCCATCTGTAGATCTCAGGTGAGCATCATCCTGGTGACCGGGAACAACCAGTAAAACGATTTGGCAGAGGTACAATTTCAGCCCTTTTCACTCCCCTGGTCTTTTCTTTGAATAAAACCATCTTGCTTGCAACTCCACAGAGCTTGCTGCTGAGAGTCCCCCTGCCTTGCAACCAGATCTCATCTCCCTGAGCTTTCCATGGCCCCTCGTTCTGCTGTATAAAATATTCCCCTGGCTCTGGAAATTAGACCTTTTTTTTTTCAGACCAGAGAGTTTAAGAGCATGGGGTTGTTTTGTGACATGACGTTTACTCATCTAAAGCAAGTAATTATGGCAAATGATGCAACACCTTAAGGAATTAAAATCTTGACTATTTTTCAGAAGAAAGGAGAAATTGTGTCCATTCTTGTTTTGGTGCAAACCTCTAATAACGAAATAAATAAATTAAATAAATAAATAAATAGTATCTATCTCTTCAGATAGAGACCTCTTCAAAAATAAATCACAACTTGCTATAACTTTGAATTTATAGAATAATTTTGTTTTTCTTCCTGTGTCCTTGACTGTTTAGATATGGGTTATTTCTTCACGGTCCACATGAGCATTCCTGCACTGAGCAGATTATCCTGCAGAGCCTATATTATTATACAGAATTTTCTTCTCCAAAGGATAGATACCCAACTTTTGCACTGGGAAAGTATGGAATAAAGGGAGGAGTGGGTAGCCAGGAAGAAGAGTGAGTATCCAGGATGAAAAGTGGCTTTATCTGCTGGTGCAGGGGAAGTGGTGCTGATGTAGTGGGGAAGGAGAGGCAAGAGGAGGAGGAGGAGGAGGAGGAGGCCTGGAGGAAAGAAGACTGGAAGAGAAGATATCATGGAAGGAGAGTGGTCTGATCAGAACAAGCAGCTCTGTAAAAGGCATTCTGCAAACCCTGTAGCCACGTGGTGATTGTGCAGTGAATAACCCAGTCCTGGTTTGATTCTGCCTCTCTCTGTCTGAGCAGGGCTTGGAGGGGAAGCACTGGACACTGAATGCAGAATGAATCATTAATCCACCCAAAAAAATCTCCAGAAACTGCCTGATTGCAGGTGATGCTGCAGCAGTTTAGTGCTCAGGTGCAATGGGGGACTGGGCATAGAGCTGTTTGTCAGTGCAGAGACGGTGGACAGGGCAAGAAGGCAGCATCAGATCTGAAAGGGACACTGAGGAAGGGTTTGGGACACTGATGAAGGGGGTTTGAACAGGCAAGACATGCTATTGATTCAGGCTAGAGAGTGGGAGGTATGGAGAGACCTGCAGGTATTACAGACATGAAACCAACTCAATTTTCCACCAGCTGCTGTGTGCACACAGGCTACTTGTATAATTAGGTTCTTTAAAGTTAAACCTACAGTGATTGCAGAGCACACATCCAGAGACTGCTGCAGGGAGCACGTCCTGTAACAGGAGTGAATCTCGCTGAACCTCCACCAGGTTCAGAAGTACCTGGGCAGCACCACAGAATCTGCAAATCTCCCTGTGCTGAGGAGAAACACAAAATAATCACACCTTTTACTGGCTCACAGGAACCCACTCTGTTCATAAGAGCAAAAAAAGTCCATCTCTTGATGGGATAACGATCTCTGTCCCTCACGCCTGGGTGCCAGACCAGTCTGTTACGGTGGCAGCTGTCTGGTGACTTGGAGAATTTATTTTTACAGTAGCTCAGTGATGGGAACCTCAGGAAAAAAAAAAAAACACATCACTTGGCAGAGAAAAGACCCTAATGAACCATTTGTCTAAGCTGCTCCCAAATCTTCTTGCTGGATTTGTGTGCACTCGTGTGAGGATGAGCATCAGCAGGAGGGTGGTGGAGGTTAGTGGAGGAAAGATTAGCGCGACAGAGCGGGAGCAAAACGCTGAGCCCGGCTCTCCTTGTGCGTCACTGCACCCAGGCCTGACCCCAGCAGGGCTCCCCAGCTGCTGCACACCACAGCTTCGTGGCTGCTCTGCATCCCCAGGGCACGGGAAAGAGTCAGAACGAGCCAAAATCCCTCCTGACGTCTCTTGGGAGCTTGTGAGGCAAATAGAGCGCACGGGCCAGACCCGAGCACGCTCCCGGGGGAGAAGAGGCAAACTAAGGGATAATCAAACTGGAGAGCATCACATTTCCCAGACTTTAACCCACAGGAAAATGCTCAGGCACAGCAGATGGGATCAGACTTCAGCTTGCTGACAGTAACACCAATGGCCATGGCTCTGCTATGTATACTTAAGGTTAAATGATAAAGATTGTCACAGCATCTGCAGTGTGAATCAACCCCTCTCTTCACTTTCCTCCTTTTCTTTTCCCTTCCCAGATGTTTTATGCATTTTGTCAAAAGGTCATAGCCGGGAGATCAAATACAGTGAGGGAAAACAAGCAAACAGAAAAATCCCCGCTGCAGCTGCTGAGTAAAAGAAATAAAAGAATTTTGTATGTTAGTTCTGGGGAAAGTGGTGCAGTGGAGGGGAGTTGCAGCTGTGGGTGAAATTCAGAACAATAATTTTTAAATGCAAGGTCCCAAATCTAAACTCACAGCGTGCAAACACAACAGTCTTTGAATAACATTTCTCACTCCCAAGGCTGACACGGTGACCTGTAGATCACAGAGGGGCTTTCCAGTGACCCGAAGAGGGTGCTCTCCCTCATAAGGGTTTAAGCAATGAACTTTATGAGCAGCTGTGGATGGAGGAGAACGGTTCTGGCGCCTTCTCAGGCAGCTCTGAGCTTTCAGGCAGATGAGCAAATAAAACCCTCAGTCCATTGCCCAAGGCTTGGTGCTCTTCCTCCACCTAGAGCACGACAGGAGGAATGTTCTGCAGCCACACGGAGTGATCTGAGAGGTAACTCTCCTCCAGTGATACCCACTGTTTTGCCACTGATCGAGTGTGTTCAACCTTCCTTTCTACCTCCAAAGTCTTGTCCTGCTCTCCCCCCTGACTCCCTAGTTTTATTCACTGGGATAGCTGTGTATTTCTGTGCTGTGGAGGGATTAAAACCTGTCAGTGCTGTTCAGTCTTCCTTTGGGTCTGTGTTCTTTACAGACCTGTTCCACGGTTCCTAAAAGAGTTGGTACTTCCAAAGAGCTGCTTGCTCTTCCCAACACCCCAGTAAAAAGCAAGCCACCATTCTCTGAAGGGCATGAATATTTCACTGGTTTTATGTCCCTGTTGTGGCCATCCTCTTCCAGTGTCCCGTTGCAAGCTCGCTCCTGCCCCAAGGCTGACCCAAGCATAGGAGGGATAAGAGAAGGAGGACAGACACTAAATCTTCCCTGTGGTAACAAAATGTGGTCCTGGGGGCTCCATCAGCTCTGCTCCATTCTAGGGTGGGCACTACTTCCCAGGTGGAAGGAGACATTCCTCACCTGCAAGGAGACACTCACACAGTGGTGCTGATTACCCTGGAAAGGGGAAAAAGGGATCCAGCATGACCACACTGGCTGTAGCACTGGGCCTACTCAAAAGGTGTGTAAAGAAAACATCCACAGAGGGCAAATGGATGTTTCCCTATGGGAAAAGCATTCCTGAGAATCTCACAATTCACTCTGGCACACAGCACCCTTCCTCCTGTTCTTCCAGCCCACACCACTAAACCCAACCAGTCCCTGTGCACCCTGTTCCTCCTCTCTTGCACCACCTTCTTCTGGAATTTGGGTTTTCTTTTTTTTCTGAAGAGTTTCAAGAGGCTGCAGCTGTGAACCAGCCAGTCCTTCAGCCACTGTGCACTGCTGCAGCTGTGACACTTAATTTGCAAACCTCTGCCCTGATCCAGGGGCATGGGCTATCTTGACCTTCAAAGATCCACTTCAGTTGAAGAAATACACAATCAGCCAAGAAAATACCTGCTGTGATCAATAAAACATTTTTTAAAAAAATTGGCACACATCTTTAAGAAAAGGAGGACAGCTTTCCTGAAAACTGCATCCCTCCCTCTGGGATTCCCAGAGCATGAGAATTCCGGGCCATGTGAGTAGAAGTGCAGCCCTTGTGAGGATATGTGATAAATGTCTTCACACAAAGCAGAAGGGACGTTCCCCTTCTCCAGTGAATGTTATTCCACGGGTTTGGACATGGCTGCTCCACGGCTTACAGCGGTTGGCAAGGGCTTTTTAATCCCCATGAACTGTAGCGCAGGCAATTTTTCCAGTGTGTTCACAGCATATCAGACGCGATGTGCAGCCTTCAGCTGAGATCACAATATGCTCTACATCCATTGAACATCTATTCCCAGAGGTTGCCACACTGCAGAGTTGGCTTTTCCTTTACAAAGCACTCAGGCAAAACACGCTCCAGGGGCTGAAAATCTGCACGGCTCTGGAAGGGGTTCAGCGGGGTCGTTGTTACCATTCCCAGGCACGTGTAAAAAGCTTTTGCAAACCCCTGGAAAGCACCAACACCCAAACTGCCGACAAGATGACCTGAATTATTCAGGAATCTCATCCATGCCATCAACTTGCTCTGTTAGCTGTTATTCCCTACATAAGGGACAAACATAGGTGCCTCATTTTCACCCTTAAACCAGGATCTGATTTTCAAAGCGTTCACCTCCCAGCTCATTTTGGACCATAGATAATTAGATTTTCCCAAGCAGCCCCCAGGGCAAAGGCCCATATTCTTCTAATACCTTGCACAAATAGGCAAGAAAGAGGTGGGAAATGGTGTTATCAAAGAAGCAAAGGAAGGTGCAAAGGAAAGAGCTGAGGTTTCACAGGTGCTGCTGCCTCATCTCACACCTCTTTCGCTTATCTCCCAGACAGCAGTACCCTTTGGAGGTAAGCACTGGTTTTAACACTGCAGGATGACTTTCAGCCCGAGCTCATTCCCTAAACCCTTCCAACTGCAAAGGGGAGTTGAGCTCCAGAGCAAAGCCCTGTTATGCGACCCTCAGTCTAAACGCCCTGCATTGTACAGAATCCAGAGGTGAAACGTGTGGCCTGAGCCCTCCTCAGCCTCCTGCACCCACGGCCAGAGAGCCTCCTCTCCTCCCACGTGTGGCACGTTCTGACCTTTGCACCAAGTGTTCCACTAGCCCAAAAATGTCACACACCCCCCGGGCTGGATCTGTGCTCCAGAGGGCACTCTGTGCTCCGCTGGCCACAGGGATGGGCTAGGGATGTAGAATCATCAGCAAAAATGAACTGAGCAGCAAATTTTCCCTTCCCAACCTTTAGCTGGATGTAGGAGTGCTCAGGACCAGACACACACTATCTAGCACATCAAAACAGAGACAGGAATGACAGCTGTAGGATTTGAGCTCGTTAATCCAGCTATTTAGTACAATGTGTGATTAAACAGCAGCTGCAGGTGAGCCTGCATCAATATACCTGCTCAATACCCAAGCACTGCTAACAGGACATTTTTTGCAGCTGTGATTTTAGGACCACTTCTGGTCTAGAAACACAGCAAAATTCCCATGACATTCCAGCAAAGACAACTGCTTAGGAAAGCAGTTTATATGGGGGGAAAAAAACAAGCAGGCTCTTTTGTAGGCATTGGCATACTGATGAAAGTGCCATGGATCTTGCCTTAGGGTGCTCACTGTAGCTTCCCATTTGTTGAGAGAGACAAAGGGCACAGAGAGCCTGTGTGGAAAAGGGCCGGGATGGGCATGTGCTGCTGTTCTGCCACGGCAGAAATTGAAGTTATTTGGTTTAATGACTGGTACAGAGGTAGACCAGCAATCCCTCTGCATCTTGTGGAGGTGATTTCCCCATTCACAGAATCACAGAATGGTTTGGGTTGGAAGGGACCTTAAAGATCATCTTGTTCCAACTCCCTGCCATGGGCAGGGACACCTTCCACTATCCCAGGTTGCTCAAAGCACCATCCAGCCTGGCCTTGAACACTTTCAGGGATGGGGCAGCCATAGGTTCTCTGGGAAACCTGTTCCAGTGCCTCACCACACTCACATAAAGACTTTCTTCCTGATAAGTAATCTAAATCTCTCCTCTTTAAGTTTAAAACCAATCCTCCTTGTCCTACCACTATCTGCTTACATACGAAGTTGCTCTCCCTCTTTTTTATGAACTCACTGTAAGTAGGCCACAATAAGGTCTCCCCAGGACCTTCTCCAGGCTGAACAACCCCAGCTCTCTCTGCCTGTCTCCATAGCAGAGGTATTCCTGTCTCTGCATCATCTTTGTGGCCTCCTCTGGACCAGCTCCAACAGGTCCATGTCCTTCTCATGCCAAGGACCTCAAATCTGGATCCAGCACTGCAGAGGGGTCTCTTGAGGGCAGAGTGGAGTGGGAGAATCACCTCCCTTGGCCTGCTGGACACCCCTCTTTTTTTGCAGCCCAGGACATGGGGTGTTTCTGGGTTGCCAGTGCACAAGGCCAGCTCATGTCCAGCAGCATTCCCAGGTTCTTCTCCCAGCTTGTGCTCATGTCTGGGATTGCCTGGACCCAGGTCCAGCACCTTGCACTTGGCTTTGTTGAACCTCATGAGGTTCTTGGGGTTTCATTTCCCAGGCTTGTCCAGGTCCCTGTGCATGGCCCCATCCTTCCATAGTGTCACCTGCCCCTCTCAGCTTCCCATCCCCTGCAAACGTGCTGAGGGTGAGCTGGATCCTGTCTGTGTCACTGGGAAGCCGTTCAAGAGCCCCGGGCCCAAGGCAGAGCCCTGAGGGACACCCCTCATCCCCACCTGCAGCTGGACATGGAGCAGTGCCCACAACTCCCTGGCTGTGTCCAGTCACCCTGAAGATCCACTTCAGGGTGGTGAACAACCTGGTTACACAACACAGATGCCACTTCCTTCAAAAGAACTTCTTTCACGCTGTGCTTTCAAAAACTTAGTGAATGCACACATTTCTTGGGCCAACAATTGATCCATTTTTAAATAATGTCAGATGTTCCATGTCAGGAGGGTACAGTCAGCCACTTGCAGCCTCTGGTTAACAACTTCTTCCCTGGAGGTGTGTCAGGCCCACGAAGGGATCCCAAGATGAGCCAAGGAGTCAGGCCTGGGAGCCCCTTGCTGCAGGCTCCCTCCAGTCCAAGTGCATCTTCAAGCAGCACTTTTATCTCTTGTTTCATTAAGGAGAGCAAAGAAATAAAATTCAGGCCCTTTTTGGGGTAGATGAGACCTGGAAAAATCACTGAGACCTGTGAGACCAGCTCACTGAGACTGCAGCACCATGGTTCTAAAATCTCCTGACCTCTGCTGCATGCTCCTGGCCTCCCTTTAGAATTTATCCGGGATCACGCTGAAGGGTGTCTGCAATCTGGGAGCTGGGGAGGAGCAAGGAATGGGCAGCTGAGGTGAGGGACCCCCAGGTCCCTTGGCAGCTGCCAGCCCAGAGCCAGCAGCTGCCGGGCTCCTCCACAGGGTCCGTGGGGAGGCTTTTGGCCATTCAGTGCAACAAGAGGCAAAACGGGCCAGAGAACTGAAATCAGCAGTGCACATCTGAGCCCAATGAGTGCCAGGGGCTGCAGGAAAGCTGTTCCAGGTGCATTGGTGAAAAACCTTTCAGCAGCAGCAATGAATGTACAGGGAGACTGTTTAATTTGGGTGGAGTGGCAGAGTAGCCTCATGCCAGCTGTGCCTGCAGCTGCCTTGTCCTAGCACAGCTCAGGTTCCTTCTTCACGACACCATCACCTTCCAGCTCTCTCACACCAACAGAGCTAACAGGAACTAGTGCTCTTGCTGTGGTTGTTTTAAACAGATTTTAATCTGGTGGGGAAAGTGCTGTCTAGTATTACTCCAGCATTCAGTATTGCTCTGAAATCTAACTCCACAACTGGGCTCCTGGGAAACTCCCTTTGTCTTCTGCTAATCCAGAGGAGTGCAGTGGATCCTTTCCAAGACCCTGGATGTGCTACACCCGAAAGACATTTCAACACCATCCAGTGGTGCGTGGGTTTCCTGTAACAGATTTACACCCCGAGTGTTACTTCCCGAGCTGAGCTGGTGTTATTTCAGCTAGAGCTGCTTTACAGTGCTAAAACCAGCGCTGCAAATACAATTGATGGTGGGCCCTGCTCTGCAAAAACACAGTTCTGCTGGGTGCTGTGAACATTTACTTCTTGCTAAGCTCCAGGGAAATGCTTTAAGAGCATACAGCTTAGCAACAACACTGACCTTTTTTTTTTTTTCCCTAAGCCTCATTGCTGCCTTAGTCAGGTGGCAGCAAAGTGTTGTTGCAGTGACTGTCCTGAAATTAAGAGCTAAAACAACAATGGGAAGAATTCACACGAGGCACCACAGCTCCTGAGCTGCGTCAGAGCCAGCAGCTTTGATGCCTGTGCTTTCACAGGGCTGACTAAACAGATCGATTAGATCTGCATCAGCCATCCTGCAAGTCAGAATTGGAAAATAATATTTTCACAGGATTAGAGCTTCTTGCTTTGCAAATAAGCAGCTTGACTTCGGGTAAAATTTTCCAAGGCACCTATGTGGTAGAGGGAGCAGAGCCTGGCTTCAGCTCAGGTCATCAGCAGCTTACCTGGCCTCTGATGGGCGATGATGGCAGGGGAGAAATGAGAGCTTGAGCTCAGGCTTCACCCCAGACTGCCCCTCTGAACCTGTCTGCTGGCAGGTTTCCACTGCCATTGCTTTGGCATGTGTAACTCCTCCTCTGCCTCTGTACCTGTGCTAACGAAGGCCACAAACACAGCCCCACATGCAGGTTTGTCTGCCAGGCCTGTTCATGCATCTGTGTGTTCACTTCAGACAGGGACACTCTGAGCAGGACTGGCCCCCACCTCTTGCTCGTGTTGGGAATGATTTGTGTGAAGGCAGGATGAGCGTGCCACAGCAGGGACACCTGGACAGTGCAGCTGTGCAGGGCAGAGGGAAGCCCTGGGAGCTCAACAAAACCAAACCTGCAGTCTCCTCGCCCAGCTCTGGCTCCCTGGGGAAGCAGGAGAGGTTCCAAACAGTCTCCATGGAGCTCACTGGCCTCCAGAGGGGCTGCCTGCTGCCACAGGATGCTGCTGGCAGCCAGGGGAGCAGGGCTCACACCCCACTCTCAGCCACTCTCAGTCAGGCATTCCACACAAAGCAAGGGGCTCCTGTTTTCATCCCGTGAACTCCCAAGGTTATTCCCACCCCCTCTCAGGGCCTCCCTGACACCATCCAGCTTCTCCCTCTGCACCAGATGTCCCCTCACAGCTCAGACTGATCTGGTAACACTTTCCTAAGGGCTGCCATGCCAGCAGCCTTTCCCAAGTCATCCTTCCCTCCTCCCCCAAAGTGCATCCCACACCTGGCTGCCCTCAGAAGCATCTTCTGTTCCCCCAGGCTCCCCACAACTCCAAGATGACACAGCAGGGCCCCTGGCACCACCCAGCCTCTCTGTCCTGAGGTGAATGCAGGCAGCACAACCACTGGCACTTTGTTCCACACACCTGCAAGAGAGATGGGAGGCATAAAATTCCCTGTGGGATGTACATTGCAGGGGTCCCTGCTGCTCAGAGGGCTCCTGGTGTGGACAGGGCAGCAGCAGCTGCTCTGTGGAGAGTCCACACTGCAGAAACGACCTCACTGAAGCGCAGGGGTCACTCACAACCCTGCCCTGGGCTCTGCTGTCCCCTCCACGCGCATCCCGAGTGCCTCATGCCATCAGCAGGATGCTGGTGGGAAGCGCTGCCCAGGACAATGTCCAGCTCGATTCCTGCCCAGGATTTGCAGCGCTGCAGAAGGAGAGCCCTTCCACCCGAATGCCAGCGGAGGGAGCCCCGGCAAAGCGAATGGAAAGCTCTGCATCCACCTGGAACTGCGGCTTCCACCACCGAGCATCCCCGGAGCCCCCGCAGGCCGGCGATTGTTTGCTGCGGGGGTGGTGGAAAGCAGCACCTCTGCCGTCAGGAGGGGTCCGTCACACCCCCCAGGCTGCTTCTTTACTGACCCACAGGGCAGAGCGGCGCAGAAAAGCTTCAGAGCCCCCGTGGGCTACCTGAGCCACACCTGCACTTCCTACCCTCGCCTGGCCCAGGACAGCTCCCAAGGGACTCGGGGGAGGCTCGTCTGACCCGGGGAAGCAGCAGGAAGCCTGTTGTGGGTGTACTGTGCCTTGCCTTTCTGCAGGCTGTTATGACTGGGCTCCTTCCCTAAACAAAAAATTTTGTGTAAATGAATTTCAGGATAAGTCTGGCACGATCCCTTTTTTTGTGAATGTGGAGCTACGAGCAGAGTTCAGCTGCAGACAGCAAAGGGAATGTGCAGGAGGCTCCCTCCCCTCCTACAACAACTTTCTCTGATATCCCTGCTCTGGTTCTCTGGCAGAAACACCTGCTATTTTTAGACCTAATATTTGCTGATAAAAAAGCTCCACTGTGAGGGTACAGTCCCATGACGGGCTTGAGCTGAACAATTTGGCTGCTACAGAAAGGGAGAAGCCTTCTGTCTTTCTCCTTCTACCCCATCCTTCCTGATCTCCCTCCCTCCTCCTGCCGTGTGCTCCCATCTGTGCAGTGCGGCTTCATTTCCCTGTTCTGATTGCAAGAGAAAATGATTCAGCTTATTAACTTGGCCATTTGAGCCAGTTCAAGGCACCCATGATGCAGCCAGGCAAGTGTGAGAGATGGAAGAAAATGAGCTCTGGGAGGGGCGGAGGGAAACCTGCCCCTTGCACCCGGGCTGAGCTCGTGTGAGCCAAGGTCCTGCTGTACCAGGAAACCACAACCAAATGAAGACAGGCTGAAAACAAACAAAGTTATGGGATGGGCACAACAGATCTGCAAGCTGTTTTCCTATGCAAAGAGCTTGCATGGGCTCAGGGGCACAGGACAAGTCACTGGAGGAGAGGTGTAGTAAGAGATTTCCACCAAACTCTCTCCTTTCACTGCCTTCGTGTCCTTTTGGTCCTCAAAGTACCTGAGGGCAGCCAGTAAGCAACACCTGGGGAATTTTTCCAAGAGTACGCAGAAAGGCCAACAGGCATCAGCTGCTCCCACCAAATGCTCCATCCAAACTGCTCAGGACAGCACAGAGAGGAATTTCCCTCAAAGGAGCAGCTGGGTTTGCTTATCAGATGGACTTTGATTATTTTCCAGTGAATCCTTTCAGCCCTTGCAGTGTGGAGGTGGATCAGGGACAGTGTTGGGGTAGCACTTCAGAAGACTGGGAAAGGAGGTCTGAGACAGGAGAGCCAGGATTACACTCACAGGGGCAGACACTGAGAGTAGAAGAAAATAGGTTTTTCTTCTTCTTCTTCTTTTCATGGTGAACAGGGATGCCATCCCCCCATGGCCACAGCCCAGTGACACTGCCCAGCTGCCCACATTTGGGGAAAGCACAGGGATCAGCACAGAGAGAGGGCAAGGGATGGGGCTCACCTTCAAACAACACCTTCCTGGTTTCTGAGCTCTCCTGCCAGGCTGGTATCGCAACAGTCTCTACTGACATCTTCTCTCCTGGGCCAGGCTAGCACATACCCTGAACAAAACTTGGAATTCCTGCCTGGTAAGGGGGGATGGAGGGCTATGAGGAGGCAGAACAGGGAGAAAATAAGTGATTTGCACCCAGATAAGGAGGGTGTAAACAATAGGGTGCAAAAATATCAAACCTCAAGAAGTGGTTCTGGAGGAGCCAGAAGTGAAGCTGCAGCTGTGGGCACCAGATGTTACTTGTGCACTGAGGAATGAAGGAGAGGAGGCCACAGACTCACCAATGCTCACCACTGAGTGCAGAATATTCCTCTTTCTGCCCCCTGACAGGGCCGTCCACCCTCACTGCCAGCTAAGAAGTCCTGCTGCCTCGTGTGTGAGTGAGGAGACTGCATGTGCAGCCTGGTGAACCCTCCATCTGAACCAACAAGGCTATTCCTAAATTCTTATCCTGATTCTGATCATCTCCTGTCCACCTTGATGTTAGGAAAATCACCTGCTCTCTATGTGTCCTCTGTAAAGGGGGGAGGATGGCATTTTTGTCTAGCCTGCAAGCTCTTCTGGGCAAGGAGAGAGGGCTTTTTACAAAAAGCAGCTGCCATAATGATGGTCTTGACCCCAGACTGCACAGCAGCTTGCTGGAGGAAAGTTCTAATCACATCAAATATTGTGTTGAACTTAAAAGTCCCGCAACTCTATTAATTTTCCTGGTTTACAATTGTAAAGCTGTCTCTAGTTAATAAATCAGCAGTGTCCCTAATCAGGGGTTGGATCTCAAAACCTCTCCAAGGAAAAGCTTCCGTAAGACACACAAATCCCTCAGCCACGCTCTGCAATGCCTGCACTGCTGCTTCTCCGAGGCTCTGACTCAGCATTTCCTCTTCTCTCCCCTGCCACTCATCCAACCCCACCGACTGCCCCTGGCAGCAGACTGCTCCAGCTCACCTTCAGCCACAGCATCAGGGCAGTGCCCCCACGGCACTGACGTGGTCAGGGCTCAGCTGAGGGTGACCTGGGGGCCACAGAGAGGGCCTGTCCCCAAGGGCTTGGTGGCAGAGTCCTTCACGCCAGTGTGTGTGGCCCCAAGAGATGAAACAAAGCCACAGCCAGGCCTCCCCCAGACCCACATGGAAGATACGGCTCCAGAGACCTCACCCTTCCCTCTGCTGTGCTGTGCAGCCTTTCCTGGGGTTGCTATAATTAAGGATCTTATCAAAGACCTGCTTATATAACCATGGTGATTAGTGAAGTATAGGCATGCAAGTAGATTAGATGAGATTACCAGCTACAGCTCTGTTCTAATGTACACGGGCTGCCTTCTCAGATTAATTTTTTGACGTTGCATCTTAAACTGGTTCTCTTTGCTCACAGTTGTGCCTTGTTCCAAGAGGTGTCAAGCAGAGAGCTGGCAAAATTGTTCAAAGGGCTTGCTGGCTGTGGGTCAGTAATTATCCCTGCACACGCACTGTTAGCAAAATCCCTTTAACCTGAGAAACCAAGTCCTGTGCACTGGCCTGGAACTCCAGGAACCCCATTTGCACGTAGTTCTGGGCACTGACAACAAGAAAGTGCTATTTTCTAGTGAATGCATTAAGTACTTCATGTACTGACTCCCTGGATGTGTTTCTGTGTTTGTTTTAATCTTTTTTCTGTATCCAAGCACTGGTTTCTTTTGCATCACAACCTTTTTTTTTTTGCCTTTTCTCCTAGCTCTGCCTTTCTTAAAACTGGCTGCTTCCCTCCTCATTTTTCCTCTCAGCCCTTTTATCTTCAACCCAGATCTGGGTGTCACCATTTTGTCCTGAGTTAATACCCAGTGATGACGCTGGGCCTTAACGAGGCAGAGCAAAACAGAGGAGGGGTTGTGGCAACATTTAACCCAACAGATCTAAGCAAATTGGGGCAGGTAAAACCCGCAGTAAATCACTAACCTAAGATTTATAGATAGCTATAAAAAGAAGAAATATGGGAAAAGACTGACTGCTGGTACCATGCCAGGCAGAGATCCCCTGACTCACACCACCACACAACCCAGCGTGTTTCAAATATTGAAAATGCGTCTTGATTCCCCAGGAAAAATGTATTTTGAGATATTTCAGCTTAAGGCTTTAACAGAAACATTGAAGAAAAAATCAGTGTGAATTTGTTGGAAGGAGCAGCGGGGAGCAGGTGAGCTTTACATCCCTAAAGAGCACAGAAAGAACGTGGCAGGACAGGGAGCAGTGCTGAGAGGACTGTCCCTGTTCCAAGACAGGTCACAGCTCAAAACAAATCAGGAATTGCAGAAGGTGTCAGGTTGGATGGGGCTTGGAGTGGAACCTGTTTCAGTGGAAGGTGTCCCTGCCCATAGCAGGGGATTGGAGATGATCTTTAAGGTCCCTTCCAACCCAAACCATTCCATGATTCCATGAATGGTCCTATTCTATGAATGGCCTGACCGGAGCTGTGAGCTCTATAAAGTGTAGTTACTGCTCAGGGAATTGCAAAATATCTGAGATGAATTTACTTGTCACACCCTGAGTCCTTGGTCTTGTTTTCTGAATCAGCAGAACGAGTAAGTTTATTTCCTGATGTGCTTTTCAGTGGTGTACAGTATCAGAATCTCCCGCAGGCACTGCTACTCCAATGCAAAAATTTCGATTCACTGGGTTCAGAGCTGCAGCTTTGGGCCCACAGTTCCATGAAACCTCCCAAAACAATGATCAGAAAGAATTCGCTTTTAATTCA
>VZTJ01001761.1:254247-286820 GCA_013397795.1 Orthonyx spaldingii | reverse complement strand
GTGGCGCTGCCGCCCTCCCCCCTTCCCCCCGCGGCTGCGCCTTCCTGTCGGGGCCGCTGGGTGCCGGAGCTTCCCGCCGCCTCCTGCCAGAAAGCGCCTCCTCCTCCTCCTTCTGTTCCCCTTTTGTTCGTGTCCCTGAGCCTCGCAGCAGCCTGAGAGCTCCCGCTCTGCTGCAAGGACAGCGACTGGTTATTTCTCCCCCCTCCCCAGGGTGCGGAGGATTTCCCCGACTGCTGCATCCTGATCCTACAGGCTTCTGCCTGCAGCCTTCCACGCGTCCGGGAACGCCTCTAGTTTCTCTGGTTGTTGGAAGCACACACACAAAACCCTCCTAACGAAAATTTGGTCACCATCGGCCTGACCAAACCGGCGTGTTTTTCCACTCGTAAAAATGAAAAGGGGGCGTCGATGTGCTGCTGGACTAAATTACTCTTGTCAGCCCCTGGCCGTGGGGTTTCTGCTCTGCTCTGTAGCGCTGCCATTCCAGGAAAGCAGTGTCGGCAGCCTCTCTTTTGAGCTCTGTTACTGTAGCGTCCTTTCACACAAAGGAGATACATAGAAATTTAATGCACTACCGTTTCAGAGTTTTAATCAGGCGTGAAATTCCTGTGCAGCTCTTGTTTTCTCTTAAAAAAAAAAGCAAACGGAACCTTCCAGAAGGTGCTGAAGTTGGAGGCACTATTGGAAATTTTGTAGTTAGGTTTCTTTTTGTTTCAGGTTAGAGTTCAGAAAAGACAGTAAGTATTTTATAATGCTAAGTGTTTGTTTTCAAAACCATAATGAAGAGTGAGCATGTTGCAATTTTACAGTAGAAATGCTTTGCTAGAGATCAGATGTGCTTTAGTACTTTAATAATTCTCCCCTCCATGAGTTGATGTTGGTTACACAAAGAATTGGTGTTAATTATGGGAATAATCATCTTTCTTCCAGGAAAATTCTAGTATTTCACTTACCCATATATAGCCCATGATAGTTTCCTTGCCCTTCAGAATTTTGCATTTCCCTGTCAAGGTAACTAAACTCCTTGTGGTTTTCTCTCATCATCCTGTGTGAGTTACACCTTTTTGTGAGAGTTTTAGTAGCATTTCTAAACCAGGATCCTTTTCAAGGTGTCATGAGATGGATCATTCAAGAAAAGCTTGTGGTTTAAAAAAAAAAAAGCAGCTTAGTCTTAAAATCATTAACTATATTCATGGAAATAGCTTAATTGAGTGAATTTATTTTGCTTGTATGTATTCTTTCTGTAACATGATTTTCTCTTCCCTGAGTTATTTCCAGTCCTGCGTTGGTAGCAGCCTGAGTTACCCTTAGAGCATAACTGAAACAGGTGGTTTATAAAACATGAGAGAGGTGCAACTGTGTCAGTGTTAAAGCAGGTTTTACTGCCTGGACCAGGGGCTACATCAGCTCAGCCCCAGAGCTCCCTCCCAGGGTAAACTTTCAGACCGGTTTTGTCGTTATTTTCCATCCCATCACTCTCTGAAACTGATGCAAAGACAAGAACGGAGAAGCGGAAGAGTAAAACAGAGATCACTTCTGTGTGGTGGATCACGAAACCACTGTGGGGGAAATTGGTCAGATCCTGGCTGTAAATTAGGGGTAAAAGGAATGAAGTTGGACAGGTTTGTTGTAATACTTTCCTGTACAGTTTTGGTGTGGTTTTTATTTCTGTGTTACCTCTCCACATCAAGATAAAGACATTTAGGGCATATGCTTTTTTGCAATTGATGTTTTCTATGCTAGTGTGTAACTACTTTATTAATTTTTTTCTTGCAGAGTCAACTGCTCATTTTATTTCAAAATTGGAGCTTGTCGCCATGGAGACAGATGTTCTCGGTTGCACAACAAACCAACATTTAGCCAGGTTTGTTGCCCTTTTTTCTCTTTCTTGTGGACATATATTCTGCCTTTTTTAAAACATAGATTCTCAGATACAAGTGAATAATTATCAAGCTCCAGATTAATTAGTTCAGTGTTGGCCCCGGTTTATCTGGGTCTTTGCTTTTTTGGGGGTATTCCATTGACTTCTCCCAGCATTTCTAATTATCTCCTGTCACCCTTAATGGCTGCAGGAAGCGATGCTGTTGTAAGCTTGCCTGTAGTAGAGACCAACCAGTGCTAACTTTCAGGTGAGTGTGCCTTCTCAGTGGTGTTCAGGCACTTAAACCATCCCACAGTTCTTAAATCACAGACAGTGGCAGTGCATTCCACCTGTCCCAAAGGTGGGAACTTTAATCTTTTATGCATATTGTAGAAGAAAACTAATTAATGAGTAAAAGTGACTCCTCTGTCATTACATTTGCTCTCTCACCTGGGCACTTAAGTTTCAAGAATGACTTGCATACTTCCTTTGAATGTGGAAGAAATGGTTTATTGAAAACAACTTGCTTGGTTGCTGAGGGTGAATTGGCAATTGGCATGGCAGATTATTTAGTCTGTGACTCAGTGAATATTGTTAGGGACACGATGTGTGACTGCATGTCTGCCAGAAATAAAAATAAATTTGAAAAGATGCAGGGAGTGACAGGGTTTTCATTGTTGTTATTACTATGAGCTGTATAGTATTCACAACTTACATTTCTGGAGGAATGTGTGTTTTCCCTCTTTCTACCAATGCTGATTGTCAAGGTACACACATGAATTTCTTTGGGAATTTTGTGCATGAGCAACAGTGCCATTGAAAGTTCCTGCATTTTTAACTACAGCAGGTTCAACTGCAGTGGTTTTAACTACAGAGATAAAGTTCACGTAACAGCAGAGTCTTCTGCAAGTTCATTTAATCTGCTTTGGAGCAGAGTAGATGAGAAGTGTGCACTGAAATTGGTTTGGGCAGAAATTAGGGAGGGGAGTGTTATTCATGTGAGAGGTTCAGAGCTGTAATCATCAAGTTAAACTCTGAGTGAGCAGGGGGACTTCCAGGGGAGAGTGTCAAGGTTACTGATGGATAGGGACTTCTGCTGGTACTTCAGCAACAAAAACACTTCTTTGCTCCTGGGATTTTAACAGTTTTTAATGCAGACATTTTATTTCAAAAGAGTATTGTCCATTTTCAAAACTATCCCATGTTGCTGACCTACATGGAGCACAAGTTGAGGTGCGGTTGGTTATTTAGAGACCTGAATTTAGGTCATGTGCTACGAAAAAGTATTTCTAAAGCAACTTCCACACCACTTGTCTTTTAAGTTAAAAAAAACCCCCAAAACCTAACAAAAAACCCCCAGCACCTTTAGCTTTGTTTTAGACCCTGGTTAGCAGTGGCAGCTGAAGTGGGTCAGCAGGGCATGTCCCATTCATCCAGGGCTGTCTGGGGCTGCACAGCTCTGTCCCTGGCAGCTGTGCTGGAACATCTCTGAGGTCCCTGGCAGTGTGCAGGGTCTGCAGAAATCTCTATTTGTGTGCAGGTTGACAATCAGCTGTGGTAGAAAATAGAACAAGAGAGATCTTGCTAATGGGAAGTTACCAGCAATGTTTTAACCTTGTACAGCTCTTGCTGGTGCAGCTACTTTACACAGGAGCTGTGTTAGGAAAGGTCACACAATCCAGAGTGATCAAATTCCCCCCAATCAGCAGAAATACCCTAACGAGGTGAGTGTTTCTGGCACTCTCCAGTTGTAGGCTAAAGCATAGGTAGTGTAAACCTGGGCCATGGAAGCACAAAGCTTTGGTTGGTATGGCTGGACCCACAATAAAACAACGTGTGTGATTTTAAATGTGATGTTACAGATGTATTTTTTTTACATGTTAATTGGGTAGCATATGTAGGTGTGATATTGCTGGTCCTGTGACTTCTTTAAGCTCTGAATTCTTACTGTGACTAATAATAATAATCATAATGTCTAAGCTAAAGTTACTTGGGGATTGCCATTCATACTGACTAACATTGAGCTTGTATTTTAAGTAATCAAATTTCAATTTTTGAGCTGCTTACAGTGATATGGACGTTTGGAATTTTTTTGTAATATTAGTTTACTAACTTAAACATGGTTTGTTTTTTCAGACAACTTGATTTTAAGAAGAACGGTACAAATGTAAGGTTTCAAGTCTGCCTGGGCTAATTCTTCAAGTAAAAAGCAGAAGGGCTAAAAGGATATTGTCCTTATTTGAAGGATCGGAAACATGTGAACCTATGATGCTATTATATTATTTAAACAGAAATTCCACCAAGAAATTCCTGATGCACAAAACGAGATGTAGCTGTTGCCTCAAGGCCTTATGGGCTGGTGTGTAGCATTTTGGACACTGTGGCATTCTGGATTCCATGCTGTGCACATAACACTATTTTTTTTTCCCCACCACTTGCAACAGTGAATCTGGTCTCGAAAGTTTAGGCATCTCCAGAACACCTCATGTGACATTTTAGGTTTCTGTGCCTCACACCTCCCGTTTTGAGGATAGCTGTTGAGACAAACGCAGCTCTTTCTTGGTGGTTAATTAAAACTGTTTTCATAATATGATGGTCTGGATGCAATTTTGGAAGATACTCTGCAAATACAAAAGGAAGTCTTAAGGATAAAATATGACTTTTAGCTGTTTGCAAACAAGTTGTCTCTTTGCAATTGTCTATTATATGCACAGCAGCCAGTAGAATTCCCCTTTTTATTTTTTTTCCCCGCAGACCATCTTGATTCAAAACATCTATCGTAACCCCCAAAACAGTGCACAGACGGCTGACGGCTCACACTGTAAGTCCCACAGTTGGAGAAATTTTTTTAAAGAATGGTGTTAAAGAGCCCACTCCTAATTATGAGAAAACAATGTTGGCTTCTGAGCTGCTGACATAAAGCTGTTGCAAACAGGACAAGTGACGGAACTCTTCTTGCGCACAGGTCAAGAATTTGTGGAACGTGTGCGATTCTGAGTGCACAAATTGGACTTGATGCAGATTCCCTTTTGTGTTGCAAAGTGAAACTTGGTTGCTTAGTAACACTGCATTTTTTGGAAAGGGTTAAACTGCAGACATTTCTCAAATTCTTGATTTAACACCCAAAAAAAGAAAAAAATAGGTATATATGTGATGTACGGTAAGTTTCCCAAAACTGGGTTTTTGTTCATCTTAACTTTTTTAGGAAAATGGAGATTTCATGTTATGCTCTAATTATTGTATTACTTCCTTTCCTGGAATTTTGCTGCTAAGAAGCCATTCAGCAAAACCAAATTCAAATTATTACGCTTGTAATGTGAATGCTGTGTTTGGATTCCACGTATTTCAGAGCTGTCTGAAATCACGCAAAACCCTTCTGTGGCAATATTGGTGAATGGAATAAAATTAAGAATACGATAATGGAGTATCATGAGATCTCTATTACTTTACAGTGTTAGGTTGATGTAGAAAGGTCACCAGCTAAGTGCAAGTTCTCCTGCTTGGGAGAGAATAACCACCTCTCTTTCAGCACAGACTCGGCTAAAGCGACCCTAAAGGAAACCAGTATCTTGTTAAAATTATTTTCCATAATATAAAGTTGTTGCGTTTTGTATTTCAGACCATTGCCCTCTTGAACATTTACCGTAACCCTCAAAACTCTTCCCAGTCTGCTGACGGTTTGCGCTGTAAGTTCATACAAGTTCCTTCACTGGTTCCCTGGGCTTGACTGTCAGAGCTCAGTGTCGACTTAAGCTGGTCTGCCATTTTAGTTTAACAGATCACACTGACCACGTTTCGTTACATGTGTTCAAAACAAACACAAACGAAAAAAACCCCAAACTTTTTTTGTCCTGCTACCTTCCTCCCTACTCCCAAAACTATGAGGGGAATCTGAATACCAACTATTAAATCCCAAAGGGTTGAAATTGTACTTTCCCTGTGAAGCAGTGTTGGTTGCACTGCTTTCTTCCTGTCACCTTTCTCCCTGCCAGTTGCCTGCCTCCTAGGAATGGTTTTCTGTATGTTTTGTGCTATCCATTAGGTTCCACTGTCAAAAAGAGCAGGACAGTGACACATTGACTTCATCCAGAACAAATGTCCTGCTCTGTAAACGTTAAGAGAACTTGAATTTGAAACTTCTCAGACTGCATGCATAAATTTGTCCTAGGTTAATGCAGCTTCCATTTAGGGAGTGCACTTTGGAAGAATACATCATGACTGACTAACGCTTCCCTTCTGGCAGCTGTCCTTTTTGGATGGGTGCATGCTTAAAATTCTTTCCATGCTTTGAAAATTCAAATTCCAATGCCATTTGGCATATTTACCTAAGAATTTTTTTAAAGTACTATTGAGGAGGGGAAGGCATTTGGGTATGGTCATGAAGTAATTTAATGACTCCTCCTGAGATACAAATGGGCATAAGCAAACACAGCTCCTGTGAGACTGGCAGGAGTTAATGCCCAGGATTGTTGATCGGCGATCACTGAAATATCATTGTAATTGAATCATCAATATTAGAGTAAGATTTAAAAAAATAATAAGTTTTAGAACCAAAAAAGGATCGGTGTTCTTTTCTAACTAATATTTCTTGTTGAAGTGAGTATTGACTGTGTGGTAATAAAGCTTTGTTTGGCTATCCTTTTTTTTATTTTTTTTTTGACTGTTGATTTAGAGACTAGTTCAGATTAGTTACCAGCATTTGATTAGAAGTGCTTTGTGAAATCAGCCACTAACTTCAAAGTCAACACTGTCTCTCATGCTTCTAAAAGTAATAATGGCTCGATTATGTACTTTGTGTTTTTGTCACACAATCAAGCTGGACATGTAAACGAGCTGTGTCATTTTGTGTAGATGCTTGAACAGTTCCATTGGTTCGTAGGCTCTCTCCTTGCAGATGCTTAGTAGTGAACATTGTTTCAGCAGACCAAAGCATTTCCAGCTGGATGTTCCCACTCTGTCCCTGAACTCTCAATGCGCTGGTAACTAATTTGCACAGAGTTACAGCAGTTTGGTCTGTGGAGCTGTTTAGATTTACAGCTGCAAGAGTCCTGCACAGATCCTCCAGTGTTGTCAATGCTGGTATCCTACTCTAGTTTGTCGTGACAAGCGAGTAGCTGTGTGCCAGAGCCTGACTGTACCTCCTGGGGTAGAGCTGGAGCTCTGCAAGCAGTAGGTTTGCTGGAACTCCTGGCTCCTTGGTTTTTGATATTTGTCCCTATTTAAGTATTGCATGTATTTTAAATGGATAACTTGGGTAGCTATTTAATGCCTTGTCGTTGTTGCTTAACTGTCTTCCTTTCTATTGCCGTCGTAGAGGATTAACCTTAGTTTGGAACAGCAGTAGTTTTCCTGAGTATTTTAATTAGTAATTGGGCTTCTCATGGTTCAGATACCTGTAGCCCTGGAATATGGATGTTTGTAAAACCTGTGCATATGTATGCTTCCCACTTTAGAAGGTCATTGAAATAGTCATTAACTAACTGTTGCCTGTGATCTCCTAATTTGACCAAAAAAAGAAGTTTTTAGCACTCGTCCATCTGGTAAAAAGTAGTTGTTCCCACTGTGGCTCACAGAGCCCCTGTCTGATACCTTTAAAAACAAAAAAATCCTTAGGTGTTAGTAAGCTGTTATCAGTGGTATTGGCAGAACCTTGGGAATATAGTTAAGTATTAAACTGTCTAGAATTACTGGTTTAATGTTTGATATTCCTTAATTTGCTATAACCATGGGGGAGAAGAAATTTCTTAAAAGCAAACACGTCTAAAATGCAGCAACATTCTTAGCCCAAACTATAAACCAAATGCCCCTTAGCCTCTTGTGGAGGTAAGCTGGGTGGAAGAACGGGAACTGCAGTTCCAGAGAGTGTGGCTGGTTAATATTAGAGCCTTTGAAGAAAAACATAAAAGTTTGTCCAAGTGGTAATACTAGCCAAAAATTTTTTCATAGCAGCCCAAAAGTGTATAAACTCAGCTTTATTGGCTCAGTTTCTTTCACTTTCTGTGAACTAAGCCAGTCTGGTTTGTAATTTTAAACACTAGCATATTTTTCTAGCATAAAATGCAGGGTTTGTTGTAAAACTGCTCAGCTTGATCCTAATAAAACACTTAACTGCTGAAGAGCTAATCTAATGGCTTTAATGTATACAGCTTGTTTAGAGTGCTGTAGCCTGGAAGAAATAAATGAAACTCATTTTTATACTTTTAATGCTTTGAAAAATAAGCCACACTTAGGTTGGGTTTCGTAGCAGCAGGCAAGCCGCACTCGTTTTTGAAGTCCAGGTTGTAGCATGAAAATAATCTTACCTTGAATATAAGGCTGGCTTGTCTTGCACTAAAAGGTATTCTGCAGGACTACAGAAAAATGAAGTGACACTCAAACTTAAACTAGAAAATGGCTCTCTGCTGCAAAGCATTGAGGTCACTGAGAAAAGTGTGTCATTTCAATGACTGTTTCGAGCAAATGTAAAAAAAAATTCTGGGCTATTTTACATTGTGAGCTCTCAAATTCTAGTGGATATGCTGGAGAGGTGGACGTAAAATTCTACCTTTAGGAAGAGGAATGCTAAATTGTAATAATATTTTAAGGTATGGAAATACAACAAAGCACTTGCCTTCTGTTTAGGTAAAATTGTTAGAGAGTGGGACTATACATTAAATTGAAAGTGATATTTCAGACTAATTCTTTTCCCCTTTAAATTTGTGGCATACAAGTTTGGCTCTGATTAAAACTTGCTTTGATTTGATCATATCAGTGTAATGTTTTGACAGATACTTTGGGGATTCAAAGCTCTTCACACATCCTTATTTTGCAATATTCCTGTTAGTTAGCTCCATGCTATTATGGTGTCTCTTATGCTCCAGACGGCCTCCCTAGACTGTTTTGTAGAATGATCAAAATCTCCTCTTCCTCATTGGCAGGCTCTAATCACTCTGACTCTTTGACTTTTGCAGGTGCTGTGAGCGATGTTGAGATGCAGGAACATTATGATGAGTTCTTTGAGGTATGTAAAGATGCCCTGCAGTGTTTCTGGGTCTGTCACCACCCTTAAGTGGATGTAGTGGATAGCACAGTTAGATGAGTTCAGGAAAAAGCACTTTCTCTGGTGTTCATATAGAGTGTCCAGCCTTGTGTAAAATATTTCCAGGTGTAGCCATTGGTTAGTTGGGCCTTAATTTGACTGTTGAAGTAGACTTCATTGAAAATCAGCAGCTTAAGTGATGTAGCATTTTGATTGTATAACCTCCTTTTTTATAAATTTAAAGTATCCTTAGTTATTTGTACAGAAACAAAGTACCTGAAACTACAGCATCAAGGTTTCTGTGTTGTGTTTTCAGTGCATCCTGTGTGTTATGTAAATGCTGTGTGTGTTTTCTGTAAGTTTTTATTGTGTCTTGTTAGTGCTGTGCTCACAGATTGCCAAGCAAGTACTAATTTTAAACCCAAAATTATAAAAAAAAAAAAAAGTGATCTTGCTTTTTTCCAAGGAAGGTCTTTTTTTATACTTAGAGCTAAATGCAGTATTTCTGTACTTACAAGTAACGTGCTGCAAACTTCTGCTGGGTTGCTTTGTGCTTAGGAGGTCTTCACAGAAATGGAGGAGAAATACGGTGAAGTTGAGGAGATGAACGTCTGTGACAACCTTGGAGACCATCTAGTTGGAAATGTATACGTAAAGGTAGGATGGAGAGATGTTCATGCAACCAGGAGGGGTGGTGTTTATTGATTAAGAATTTAAAAGCTACTGTGTGTTTGTACATTTTATTTTGAAGGAAAGCTCTTCAATATATAAGCTCCTCTCCAACTGCCTGATTTAGAGTGAAAATGTGAAAGGAATCCAAAAGAAATTTTAATAAATTTTGAGAAACTTTCTTGATAGTTAAAATCTATGTAATTTTCAGAAAGATTAACACTTTCTTTTGCCTTACATAGTTATAAACACAGTGACCACTACTGGACTGTTTAGTTTGGCAAGATTAATTTGGGATCTGTCTTAGCATCATGATGACCTTTAAGCACATCAGTATGAGAGAGGTTTATATGCCACATGTGCATTAATTTTGTAACTTCCCAGTCAAATACAGTATCTGTAACCAGATTTGGCAGTAGCTGGTTGGTTCAAGGTGCAAACTGGAGGACTTGGGTTTAACTTTTAAAAGTCATTGGTATCTCTTGAATAACGACTACAAAGTTGTCCCTTGTAGAAATTTTACTGTGTGTTCATGGTGTTGGGGAGGTGTGAGAGAGTTCCTTTGAATATTTTGGCTGTACATTCCCTCAGCTGGAAAGGATATTCACACCTGAAATTCTTGACTCTGTAGGTCATAATGGGAAAAAAAAAGTTGTCTTAAAAAATTAGCTGTGAAAAGGCATTTCAAATTGAAGTTTTACATTCATCGTAAAACAGGATCCGATTATTGTAAATTCTAATTTAAATGAATGAGAACTCCAGTTTTTATATAAATTTCTCTTAAATGTTTGAAAAAATGCATTACATCAAGTCTGTTGGTGCTCCAGAAAGTATTCATAAACATTCTTTTGGTTTAAAGCTGTACTAAGAAAACACAGTATCTTCTATTGACTAACTTTCCCACTTGAAAGACCAAACAGAGCATAATGAAGAGGAAAATCAATGTTTTGATTCGCTCTCGAATCCCAGTTAATGAAAAGCTGGCATATTTACCCTTGATTTGATGGACTGTCTAAGAAATATGAAGTAGCTTCTGTGATCTTTTATCCACTCCTGTTGCTTCTTTGTGTTATAAGGAAAACATTGGTTTTGCTTTCAGTTCCGCCGTGAGGAAGATGCAGAGAAGGCCGTGATCGACCTGAACAATCGCTGGTTCAACGGGCAGCCCATCCATGCCGAGCTCTCGCCCGTGACTGACTTCAGGGAGGCCTGCTGCCGTCAATATGAGATGGGGTAAAGCAGGGCCTTCCTCGTGCCTCGGCAGCCTGGGGAGGGTGCTCGGGTGTGGGTTTATGTAGCTGAGTGTAGGCAGAAAACCACTTCAGGTAAGGGTAACGTGGAGGACCTGCAGTGGACCTCTTGACTTTTGCCGTCTTTTGGGGATTTTGTTGTAGAGGTGAGGCACTATCAGTAAATGATGCTTGTCATTTACTGGGTTTAATATTAGAGGTGATAGAGGTCTAAGCAGATAGTGTAGAGCTGGGAATTCTGACTGTGCATGTTGAATTCTGTTCCAGAGAGTGTACACGAGGAGGTTTCTGCAACTTTATGCATTTGAAGCCCATTTCTCGGGAGTTAAGGCGCGAGTTGTATGGGCGGCGTCGTAAAAAGTAAGTTTGTTTTTAAGCACTACTAAACCAAGTCATTTAAGGATCAGTTGGTGAAAAATCTGAAGGCGAATCCTTAAACTCCTGCCAAGTCCTCTTGTTTTTTCTAATGCACTTCTGGCACATGTCAAAGGGCTTCAAGTCAAGCTGGCAAGTGGCCAGTTCAGAACAAAGGAGTAGAGCTCTAAAAATATGGTGCTTCTTGCTCTGCAGCGCTGTGGATTCTGAAGGTTGGTGTGGAAGGCAGGGCTCAAGGAGAAGAAAACTCACAGAGTTACTGAGTACATGGCCCTACCTGTTGTTCAGATCTCCAAACTGCAGACTGTACAGATGGACATGATTTGGGAGAAGCTGCTTTATGCCTCTTCTGTTTTTTACTCTTCTGCATGTGTTTGCTCTTGGCCTTTGTTGGGTGCGGGCTACTTGGCCAATGGGCATTTTGGCAGCACCACATTGGCTGCTTTTAGCATTATGTGCAGTCAGGCATATCTGTAGATTATACCCAGGACCCAGCTTTATTTGTTTTTAACTGTTCATGGTGAAATGCTGTAACCTGTATTCATTTCTTACTGCTAGTACTAGGCAGTCACTGGATTGAGTTCACTTTTAACTTCACAGTGTGACCCTTCTTGATGGGAATTCCCAGTAGAAGAAAGGAATAGTAATTTTGCATAATGGCAAAAAAAAATTGATAAATACATTTTACTGTATATTAAATTATTCATTTAGTGAAGTACCTTGCAGAAAGGCTTTTACCAGTGCTGTTACTATGATGGTTCACTTGGAGCTGAATTCAATCTGCTTGCATTTAGGACCTTGCTATTTGGGATAGGCATATAAAATTTTTGATCTTGCTTTTACATAGAGCACAGTTCTGTAGCTTTCTATCACAAATAGAGCATGGGATTGTGTATGTGTTTTTCCTATAAACATCTCTAATTGGCAGTGTTTCAGAATCTGTGAGGATGAATTTAACTTTGAAAAACAGGTTGTGTTGCTTAGCCACGAAAAACATACATTATGTTGCTTAGCCACATGTATTTGTGGCTAAGTAAATTTTTCAGATGTTTGAATAATTTGTGAAAAAGACCAAGTGTGCTTTTTATATTAACCTTTTGGTCACTGTAACAAATCTGGAAGTCTCAGACTTAGTAATGCTGATTGGTAGTAGCTGTGATAGCAGTACATTCTCAGTGGTTTTAGCTCCCTTCCTGAATTTTTCAGTCTAAGAGGCAGGGAAGATGATCTGCCAGTGCTGCTGTCCTGGGGGGTGGAAATGATGTAGGGGAAACAACAACAGAGAACTGGGTTATAATTGCTAATTAATGCAATTGATTTAATATGAGTGGACTTAGAAGCAGCTGTAGGCTTGTGGTGCATGATGCTGAGAGCTGTCTGCCAAAGCAGGTGTCCCCTTCTCCTGCTTTAGATAACAGCAGGGGAACTGTGCCTTTCCTTGGGGTTTGCACATCCATTGTAACAGGTGACTGCAGGGAACAGCCAATTCTTACACCTGCATGTGCTGGTTCCCCAGGATGAAGTTCGTGCAGTTTGTAAATACCAAGTGCCAATTAACCAATCCTCCTAATGACACCCTGCCTTTCTCCTCCCTCATCATTGCCATTCTTAATGACGTGTTCTGCTGTGTGGTACTGCAAGCAAACCTGTGCCTGGGCTGAAACAATAAAATGTCCCCACTTTCTCTGCAGGCATAGGTCCAGGTCAAGGTCCCGTGAGCGCCGGTCGAGATCCAGAGATCGCGGTCGTGGTGGAGGAGGAGGAGGCGGCGGCCGGGAGCGCGACAGGAGGCGGTCAAGAGACCGCGAGCGGTCCGGTCGATTCTGAGCCATGCCATTTTTACTGTATGTCTGCTAGAAAGTGTTGTAGTTTGACCAAACAAGTTCATAATGACATTTTTTTTAAAGATGGGCTTCTGAATAAAAAATTTGTAGTGATACAGTATTCTTTGTGTAACTTGTTTCTTGTGGGGGGAGTCTTTTTAACTGTCATTCCTCTATCTTGAGAAATACCTGGATTAAGTCTGCCTGAGGGAAAGGTGGTAAATGTACTGGAGGAGCGCCAGTTTTGGTTTGGGTTTTTTTTTTAAATTCGGGAATAATTTGAACTGTTGATGAAAATGTATGTGTATATAATATAAAATATTATATACATAGTAAAAATAATATACTGCTTAAGAAACAGTTACTCACATAAGTTTCCCTTTTCTGCTATGCTGTCTGCTTATTTAGGTTAGTTTAGGCACATTTAAGAGGAAGGCTGTGCGAAATGCATTTATTTACCGAGTAGAAACGCTTAGTTACAAAAATGTATGTTTGTTTGTTACCAGAAGTCTGTGCTCTGTCTATCAATGTGACTGTGGCATTTACAATAAATCCAATTTCTTGGTGTAAAATCTAAAGCCTATTTTCTAAGCACTCTGGAGTAGTTGAGTTGCTACTCCTGGCTGCCTATTTTCTAAGCTCTCTGGCGTAGTTGAGTGGCTGCCCCTGGCTGTGCCAGAGTTCATAGTTCAGGTTTTTATAATTCTTGACTAAATTCCTTTCTTTATCTGGAAAGAAAGTTGCCTAGTGCAGTGTGGAAAAAAAAATTTTTTTATTGCAGTGATTCATAATAGGCAGGTGAGGGTTTTGTGGAAAAAAAGCCACCAAAATTATGCTCCATGCAACATGATGGAGAAGTGCTATGGAAGGAAATGCAGGTCCTAAATACAAGGATCAAATTTCTTAATAGATTTCTTTTTTTCTCATATATGATCTCTCACCTGTCATTTAATGAAAAGCATTTCTTTACCATTCAAGGTCATAGAAAACTAATTGGATGCTAGTGAAAAATAAATCTTTTTTCCACCTTTCTGATAGTCTGGAGTGTGATGAAAGCTAATGGACAGATGGCAGTTCCTTCACAAATACTTTTTTTTCCCTGAGCTTGAATTGCACAATCGCTGAACATCGTAGGTTGTGTCCCAAAGCGTTAAAGCTGCAGTGGGAATGTTGGAATCCTGAGAGACAGTTTGTACAATGGTTGACTAGCAGTTTCACCTCATTCATGTGTGCTTTTATTCAAAGTGTAACATAGCAAGAGGTTTTGGTCATTGATCATATTTCTGCAAGGTACAACTCTGTACGCAGAGCTATGCAATAAAACACAGCTTTCCAGTGGGGGAGAGAATTTACTAGAGCTTCCTTAGTTCTGAGCCAAATAACTTGCTAAATGATAAATCTGCTCCTTGGTGATTATTAAAAAAAAAAAAGGAAATATGATATGGATGCATCACATAGTCAGATGATTAACCAGCTTCTTTCTGCCTCTAAAATAAATACAAAACCATTTCGCTCACTGGAACTTGGAATTGGAAAACAGTATTGAAAAATGAGCTTTTCTAAATTAATCTGTTTTGCTTAAACAAAATTCTTGCACCAGTTCAATTTGAATTTATTTTATTCCCACTGGATGGTTTGGCCAACCAGACTTTGGAACTTGGTGTGCCAGGACCCTTTCTGAAGAAATATCACTCAAGCAGTGAAGCCCATCTCCATGTGATGTTTTGTTGTAACTACATAAATCAAATGATGCTTTACTGGAAGAAACTGAGCAGTGCTTGGCATTAAATGACTGAGCTGAAATGTATTTCTGCTGGGCTTTAGGAATTTCACATTGATAATTTAGTTACTGCAGTTTACAGGATATTAATCCAGTTCCATTTTTCTCTTCAGTGACATTCAGGATTATTGGTGAGCTAATTTAAATCTCAAACTACAAAAGGTGAGGATAGTGTTTATTTTTGTTTTTTAAACAAAATCTAATACATCTAATACAACGTGGATACTATTTAAAAGGTTTAAGATTTGCTCTATAAAGTTAGTTGAAAAGTTGGCTGTTCTATGAAGTTGTTCTAAAACAAGTACTAGTGTGTCCCTGTAACAGCTTTAATCTGTTTATGTAAACCCTGTTTCACTGCAGGTATACTTTTGCATGAACAGATACTGGAAGGTTGATTTTTCTCTCTCCCCCAACACAGTTTTACTTAAGAGAGCATTCTTGAATTCCACCAAATGTATAATCTTATGCTCTGATTGCACAGCTGCCCAAAAATCACCCATGTAACTGGAATATATCAGAATGGGCACTGAAAGCAGTGGATTTTACTGGATACTCCAATGGGTGCCTAGAGACAGCATTCAGCCTATAAACTAAACTCATGACATATCTTGTTAGGTTCACCCTTGGAGACTGTGCCACCAGTAAAATTCATCAAATTTGAAATTCAAACTGCACCAATTTGGGTAAACTTTTACACCTGGTAGACCCAAGTGTAGGTTCACCAATACAAACCAAGTGGAAATTGTACCTCCCCCTTCTCTTGTTGCTCACAATGTCTTTAAGGTTTGTTTTTTCCCCCTCCTCTCCAAGGTTCCTACTTCTCAAATATTTCATTGTTGACTCTTCTGTTGGATCTTAATTTATGGAATTCCTTTACCTCAAATAAGTGACAGCATACAGGATTTTCTGAAGTCTGAGTCAATTAGGTTGAAACTGTTAATCCCAAGTGGCTTCCTCTGTATTTGGCTCTTATTCTGTGAAAATGCTGCTTGTCCATGAATATGATGTATGTTGAGACTGTAAAACCAAATGGAGAAAACTTGTTCAAAATAAAGCCTTTTTTTATAAGAATCTGACAAAAATTATCCATTTCCTTTAGATTGGATGCTGCTCTCTCAATATCTAATGAGGACAATGACTAAAGTTTCAAATTCTTAGATCTTAAGCTGTTTTTTGAGCAATTCTTTGCCTTCTGTTAGAGCTAGTGAAGCATGTCTTCAGCTAGAACATCCCCAGCCTGTCCATATTTACTTGATGAAGTTGAATTTTGTGAGTGCAACTTGGGGTTAGGAGTTGGGGGGAGTGATTTGGGTTCTTTTAATTGATAAGGCTTTTGTTTAGGTGTTAGGGTTAGAAAGAACCTACAAAATTCTGTTGTGGTGGTCTGTGGAGGACAAGAAGCTCGTTTTTGACAGAAGGAGCGTGTCTAATTGAAGAAATGAGTAATCAGAGGGGGTCATGGCTTTTTAAAGATGATTCCTCCTGGTGTTGCACTGTTCAAGCTGCAAAATTTTGGGTGTTAACTGTTGTTAACAACAGCACCTTAAACTGCATCTGCTGGCTTTAATACATTAGAAGTGAAACTGCTTTCATAGCAGCTGGGGAGGGTGTGGGTAAATCATTTCATTCTCCAGACCCTGCTGCACTGAAGAATCCCTAAAAACAGTCTTGATCAGGAAGAGTTCCAGCTGAAAAGCAGAAGTGAGTTGGTGTTTCATTTCAGCTGGTAAGGGAGCAATGTCTGAGGGGCAAGGCTGTCACAGGAGAGAATATCTGCAGCTGCATTTGCCACTTACTGCAAGGCTGAAGCTGAGCTGTGTTACTGTGCAGTCTTACCCTGGAGCAAATGGATTTCAGTTTGAGAAAACCCACCAATATTACATCCAGATGTCTGTAGAATAAATTAACCTATCTTCACACTGAATTGATACATGGTGCTTTCTAAAGCTATACATGAGTATTTCTGAATGAATCCAATTAGCCAGTATTTCTTTTTATGAATCATAGAATAATGTGGGTTGGAAAGGACCTTAAAGATCATCTTGTTCCAACCGCCCTGCCATGGGCAGGGACACCTTCCATTAGACCAGGTTGCTCAGAGCCCCTTCCAGCCTGGTCTTCAACACTTCCGGGGTGAGGAGTCCATCACTTTTCTGGGCAACCTGTGCTGCACTGTCAGTGGTGAGAGTGTCTCCAAATTATTTTTTTTTTTTTTTTGGTGGTTTTCTTTGTGTTAAATGTAACTGTATGAAAAAATCAGTATATCTCCACAGCTATGTAGATAGTCCTTCATTGTCAGCAGTGTGCTCATCAGTCAAAACCATCTGATCCCCTGCTAACCTTTCATGTTTTATTTTTTACAAAATCATAACCTTCCACAAGAAGAGCCATGAGTAAGAGCACAGCGCTGTCCCACTCTGCAGTCCCGTGGTTCTTCAGTGGCAGAACTGCTCTAGAAGGTCTAAACCTGCTGGTGGTTTCTGCCAGGAGTGGCATTAATTAATTGATCTCAAGTTTCAACTGTAAATTGGATGTGTGGGATCGGGTGGAAGGGTGGCAGCCAAGAGCCCGGGTCAGTGCCAGCAGCCCGGCTCCGGTAGCCAGCGGCTCGTTTGAGGTATCAAAGGCGGGAGGGGGCAGGGTGTGCTTATCTCTAGCTGTTCAGATGCAAGGGCCTCCTCCTTGGCGCTCTGATAAGCATCGGGTCCGGTACTTTTGCATAATTTGTGTTGTTTGGGTGTTTGCTTTCCAACCGGATTGTTTTTACAGCACAACTGATGGAGTGGTGGGATGTGAGTGAGGGGTGGGCAGCAGCTTCCCGGAGCCCTGCAGCAGCTTTTGTGTGTGGCTGCCCCTTTGATCCCAGTGCCTTAACAGCATTCAGGACTCCGAGGGCTGTTCCCACTAGGAAGACAATTCCTGTGATCCAGGTGTTCCTTTGGGACAAACCCGTGTGTCAATGACAAAGGGCTGCAGAGCACTGTTTTCCTCAGCACTGCAGGTCACTTCCAGCTCTCCACTTCCACGACTGCATGTGTAGTTAGGTCTGGAGGAAAAAAAATATTTCTGCTCTGGTTGAGCAGCAAAACAGAGTGGAAAGAAAGGCAGCAGGGAGGAATGGAGTCTCCCTGCCTCCTTGTTTTTCATGGAAAAGCCTTTAGTCTGCCAGGCTGAGGCCTGCTGTGCTTTTGCCAGCACCTGGCTTCATTTCAAGTCTTGCCACCTATTCAGCTGAATACTGGATGTGTTTCAGATCCTTCTCACTTTCTTCCTGGAGCTGTCTGGGATTCTGGCCAGGCAGAGAGAGGGAGGGAGGGAGGGAGCTGCTCCCACTGCAGGCTCCTGGGCCTGGGAGCTGTGGGAAGAACCAAGGGGAGCGTCTGCTCCTCGCTTCTCTACCCACCCATTTTCCTTGAGAGCTAACACTGCTCCTGTCCCAGACAGAAATGAGAGAGAACCCCACGGATCAAAACACTCCTGCATCTTCCATCATTCCTTCTTCCTTCCTCTTTAGTGAAGGTGCAAAATGTTTCCTTTTGTGTTGTAGGAAAAAAGTCCTGGAGAGAGGACTTGATAAAGGGATTCTGAGGCAGGACATGAAGAACTGATTTCTGGATAAAGCACCAGTGGAGAGTGGGCAGCCAGCCTTACTGCCTTGGGGATTGCATGCAGCATTAATTATTGCAGTGCTGGACTGGAGATGGGCGAGGGAAATACCAAAGTCTGACAGACCAAAATCTGACCAAGTAACAGTCTCGTTAATGTCTGGGCCATTTTTCATTCTGCAGGGGTTTGACTCGTTGGATTTTACACTTCCATGTGACCACAACAGAGACATTTAATTGCCCTCCTTGCTCAGTCTCCAAGGAGGCCAGCCTTTGGTCCTTTGGACAACTCTGGGATTCTCAAGCACATGTGTGGTGGCAGCTGTTACACCTTACTGAAAAAACATCTTCAGCAAAGGGAATAGACCTGCAGAGCAGAGCAAGCAGCAAACTGTGTCCTTGCAGTACTTGTAGCTGATTTGAGCAAGGTTTTCTGAGAGTCTGTTTTCTCTTCTCTGAACAACTTCCCTTCTTTCAGTCTTTACTCCTGGCCCACATTTCTCTCTGCACTGTCCTGTGTTCCCCAGGCCACATCACACATGGGCCACGTCACTCCAGATGGGACAGGGAACCTGAGCACAGCCCACGGGTGCTGACAGTGCCGTGTGTCCTGCAGGCTGGAGCCCTGTTTGCCTAACCCTGCACCATGTTTGCTTTTTACACAACAGCAGGGCCTTATTGACTCACATGGAGCCTGCCTGGCACTGCAGTCGTACCTTCCACTCCACACAATTACTGTCCACATAATGGCCACTCAAGCAGATTATTCCTCCTGCCTGGCTGCAAAATTTTGCATTTGTATAGCCCCTATCGGCCACCTTCCTGTTTTACTTTCTCTTCTGATTTCTCCAGTCTGCCAAAGATCATTTTGAAATATGATTCTGTCCAAATTGTGGCTTATCCCATGCAGTTAAAATAAGGAGTGACATGTTGGGCTGTGTTTTCCTCCCTTTGCATAAAAACATGAGCTTGTGCAATAGGTTTGTGCTCTCCCTTCCCAAAAGGGCTCTGGGTACCACCAAATCTCCATTGGTTCTTTGGGTGCCTTCAGCTGCTGCTCTCAAAAAGCCTCCTCCACTTGATCTCCTCCTTCAGTGATCCTACCTACCACAACTGCTTTTACCTTTTTCTCCCCCTCTCTTTATCACTGACTGTGCTTCTCCAAGGGGTTCCTCTTCTCAGCCTTTCAGTCCTCAGCATGTCTACTACCCACCACTGATACAAGAAACATGATTCTCTGCTTGCCATTCCTAAATAAGCTGTTTATTTCCATGTTAATATTCTAGCTGGTGTCACATCACTGCTCTAGGCTGATCAGATGATAATTCTGCTTTTATACCAACCCTCACTGCAGCTCCTCCTGTCCCTTGCAAGAGAAATAAACCAAATCATTGCCAGATCTCAGGGAATGGATTAAGTGGCTCTACTCATGAAATCAGTTCTGATTTATGGGAATTATTCTCAAGGCTGGGATGAGGAGTAATCTATGTGTTCCACTGACTGGGCTAAGCCCTAATGGATCTAATTAATGGTGTGTATTCATTCCCAACCACCAGGATTGATTTTAATGTCTTTAATGCCAATGGCATGGTATGGGACGGTGTTGCTGTGGAGATCTTTTAAATCAATTTATTATGTATGCCAAAGCTCCCTTGTAGTGGAGAGGGACTTTCCACAAGAGCATGCAGTGACATGACAAGGGGGAATGGCCTTAAGATGGAGGACGGCAGGGTTAGATTGGATATTAGGAAGAAATTCTTCCCTGTGACGGTGGTGATGCCCTGGCACAGGCTGCCCAGAGAAGCTGTGGCTGCCCCATCCCTGAAAGTGTTCAGGGTCAGGCTGTTTGGGGCTCTGAGTAGCCTGGGATGGTGGAATGTGTTCCTCCCTCAGCGTGGAAGGGAGGTTGGAACTTAGCCATTCTTTAAGGTCCCTTCCAACCCAAACCATTCTTCACCTTGCTGCTGCCTTGGTGAAGGAAATTGGATCTTGAGTGCAGAGCTGTGCTGCAATGACAAATGCCTCTAATTAGCCTCACACATTATGCTCAGATAGTTTCCAACACACTTGGCGCTGTCGCTTGGTCTTACAAGTTTCCTCTGAGGTGTCTGTTTTACATCTCTCAGGATCTGGCACATCCGTCTGTGCTGACGATTTCATACCTCGACACCCATCTGCCTGAAGCTGCAGTGGTTGCTGCAAGGCTGGCACTTCTTCAGCCAGAACAGCTGACTCAGAGCCTCTTCCCCAGTCCCTCCTGAAAGGCATGAAAGGTATGGATATCCCTCCTTGGTTACCACTGCAGTTTGGAAGTGCTGGCTCTCCTTCTGCTCCAAATATTCATGGATTTTTGCATAACTACGCTTGCAGCTGGGCCTCGCGTGTGCCCTGGCATCTTCTGGTTTTCTGAGACCCAAATCAAGGGCCAGGCCTTCCTAACATCACCATTTTCACACTCTGCATTGCTCTTGTGCCATTCTACAATTTAGCTGCACCAGGTGGAAGCTACAATCTTATTCCATGCGGTTTTCCAACTGATGTTTTACCAGTGGGGCTAATGGTTGCTCATGCAAATATCACTTTGTAGCATGTTTCAGATGTAATTAACTTTGTGAAAGCAAATTGTGATCTAAAGGAAATAATTGTTCTCTTTAAGAACACTATTTTCTAGTAAATTCTTCTTTAGTAAAATTAGAATATGGAGGGTAGGGGGAAAACAGTGTCATTTCAATCAGAAGTTGTATTTTCATGATTCTTGTGGGTCCCTTCCATCACAGAATTTTCTGTGACTCTGTGATTCTGTAACTGGTCATTGATGTGGCTGTTTCTCTGCAATTTGCAAATTTTTAACAATGTAATGAGACAGCTGCTTCAGTGCCTCTATTAAAGGCAAATATAAAATATCTGGCTCTTCTCTTGATTTGTTTCCAATTGCTCAGTGTTTTTCCTGTGTTTTTTTCATAAATTTCACCCTGCATTCTAGTCATGGTCCATTTTCTTACCAGCTGAAACCAGTCCCTCAGCTTTAGACCAGTCACATCCATTTGGAAAGACTTTTTGGTCACTTCTACCACTTAATTAAAACATCCTGTTTCTTGTTTTTCATATTTATGCAGCATTCAGTACTCTCCAAATAGCTCTATATACTATACAGTATATGTGCAGATGGAGACATACAGCTGTCCCAACTCCTTCAATGACCTGAAACACATGGAACACTTCAGGGTGAATCATGTCCTAAAATAAACTACCTTGAACTGCTCTTCTCTGTATCGGTACTTTTTATAGATCCAGAAGAAATTGGTGCTTGGACTTTCCAGAGCCACAGGCTGTATTCTTGAGGCATTTCTCTCTGGTAAGACCTTTCAGGATCTTCTGCTTTCATGCAAGGATTTCTGTTTGGTTGGTTGTTTTTGGTTTTGTTTTTGTTTTTGTTTTAACTTTCTTTATAATCTAGAGCACCTTGTTAAGAATCACTGAGACAATTTGCACAGTGTATTAAATTCACCTGCACCCTGTGTTCTACATCAAGCTCTGTTCACAGCAGTGAGGATGCAGCTGTTGTGACACTGAGCTGTTTCCCAGGTGAATAACTCATTGTCACATTCTCAGACACCATCAGAATGGCCTTAGCCTGAGGAGGGGTAGGGTTTGAATAGATATTAGGAAGGAATTCTTTACTGTGAGGTGGTGAAGATCTGGCACAGGTTTCGCAGAGAAGCTGTGGCTGCCCCATCCCTGGAAGTGTCCAAGGCCAGGTTGGATGGGGCTCTGACCAACCTGGGATAGTGGAAGGTGTCCCTGCCCATGGCAGGGGTTTGGAACAAGATGTCTTTAAGGTCTCTTCCAACCCAAACCATTCCATGAGTCACCATTGCTGGCTCGGGCAATGCCTGCACAACCCCAAGGCCTTTCAGGGGAGCACCTGACTGCTGCCCCAGCCATGCAGCCCCCTCACAGACCCCCCGGCTGCAGTGGGTGTTTTCCCCCCAAACCAGACAGGCAGCCACTCCCACGGGCTGTGCTCAGGAGCCACTGGCAGCCATCTGTGAGTCCCCACTATGGCCACTGCCCATGGAGAAAAACACCTTCAAAGGTGCTCCAGCAGAGCCCTTTCTCCAGGATCACAGGATCCATTAGCTTGGAAAATGCTCCTGAGATCGTCGAGTCCAACCTTTGACTGGACACCACCATGTCACCTAGACCATGGCACTGAGTGACACATCCAGTCTCTTCAGGGACAGTGACTCCACCGTGCCCCCGGACAGCCCATTCCAATGTCACCTTTGTTGTGTAGGACTTCTTCCTAACGTCCAACCTATACCTCCCCTGGTGCAGCTTGAGGCCATTTTCTCTTGCTTCTCTTGCTTCTCTTGCCCGGGAGAAGAGGCTCAGCCCCACCTGGCATCAACCTGTCAGGGAGTTGTAGAGAGTGATAAGGTCATCCCTGAGCCTCCTTTTCTCCAGGCTGAACACCCCCATCTCGCTCAGCCGCTACTCACAGGACTCGTGCTCCGGACTCTTTACCAGCCCCCGCTCTGGACACGCTCCATCGCCTGAGCGTCCTCCCTGAACTGAGACCACCAGAGCTGGACACGGTGTCTGAAGGCCTTGTGGACTAACCCGGGGTATTTCCCTCCGGGGACATCCCTGGACACCGCCGGACATCCTCGAACACCCCCGAACATCCCTGGACACTGCCGGACATCCCTGGACACCTTCGGGCATCCCCGGACACCACCGGACACCGCCGGACATCCCCGAGCGCTCCGGCCGAGCGCACCGCGCTCCCATTGGCTGGCTGAGAGTCGCCACCGCCCCCCCGCTGACCAATCAGCGTCCGCCGCTCCGCTCCCGCCCCCCGGTGGGCGCTGGGGGCGTGGCCTGAGGGGCGTGGCCTGAGGGGGCGGGGCCGGCGGCTCGCGGGCTGCTCTTAAACCGCGCGCATCCTCCGCATCTTCATCCTCCTCCTCCTCGTCACCTTCCTCCTCATCGTCCTCATCCTGCTCACAACCACCATCCCCACGGCGGCGGATCGCGCGGGTGAGGTGGCGGAGGGGGCGGGCGGGGGCTGCCGCGTCCCTCTGGCCGCGCGTTGCATCATCCACAGGATGTGGCGGGCGCAGGGGGGAGAGCTGGGGCCGGCCGTGCCCCGCATCCCGGAGGGGATGGAGGGCTGCGGACTGCCCGCAGAGGCTGCGGAGGCTCCTCGGGTGGAGATGTTCCAGAAGCGTCTGGACACGGTCTCGTGCCATGTGCTCCGGGCTGGCTCTGCTGGCGCAGGGGGTTCGGACCCGGTGCCGCTCTCCGGTCCCTTCCAGCCTGTGAATATGGTGGTGCCACACAGCCGGGCTTCTGTTTTGGTTTTGTAATCAAGGGAAGAGGCAGCTGCGGGTAAGGGGAGCCCCGGAGCCATCCCCGGGAGGTGCTGGCGCTGCTGGGGATGCCCAGAACGGGCCGGGGGGTGCCTGGGAGCGCCTCCTCTGAACCCAGAGCAGGGATGGGCTCTCTGCCTTTCGTACAGGTTCGCAAGACCACTTCTGGGTTTCCCTCGGGGTCTGGCAGCAGCTCTGCAGCTGGTCTTGGCTTGTCACTCATTGTTCTCCTGGGTACCCTGAGGTTCTCCTGCAAGGTTTTCTGGCAAGTCTGGCTAATGCACTGGACCACGAGGCTCCTTTTTTAACATTTTATTTCATACATTACCGCTCCCCAGCTGGGAGGGATCTGAACTTGACTAGGACCCGAGAGAGCTGTTCAAGATCAGTGTTAATAATGCTCCCAGTATCTTGAAGCAGCCACAACTTGAAAGACGGGTAATTCTTCTCCTGGCTGAGTATCTGGTCTGCTGCGTGCCTCTGTAATCCTAAAGCCTTTGACCATGGAGGTTTTGGAGTGCTGGGCCCTGTTCCAGCGAAGTTGCTCACTCTGTTTACCCTTGCCAGGAGTCTGTTTGCTGATTTGAGGCGTGAGAGCTCTGTGTGGAAAGGCAGAAAAACACAGCGTGTGGAGACAGGTGAAACGTGGGGATCTTAGTGAGAGAGGAATGGTGTTTCCTGGGAGACTGGGAGCTGCTCAGAGCCTGGTGTTTCTGGGCAGGGAACAGCTGTACTGAGATCACCACTGATGAACTGTGGTTTGGGTGCCAGTGTGGGCCCAGCCCTGTGGCATTTGCACTGGGCATCCTTTTCCACACTGGCTGGTGGCTCTCAGCACCCTGCCATAACCTCTGTGTGTGAGTTTCCCAGCTTTCCTGAAGCCAGAGAGTGCTTCTGATGAGGCTGGTGGCAGCCAGGGCTGTGAGGGACCCGTGTCCTGGAGCGTGCAGGCTCAGGGGTGTCACTGACCTGGCGCTGGCAGCACGGCCGCCTGCCAGGGTGGCTGCTGTGGGCTGGCCTCTGACCACTGGCCTCTGGCCTGCATGTGGACACAGGAACCAGGCTCACAGCAGTGGCTGCTGTGGGGATCCTGCTGAAAGCTCCACGGGTGCAGCCAGAGTGGTGGCAGCTGGCCTTTCCCACAAAACATCCATCAGCCAAAAGCTGCCTTCCTGCCCAGCCCTCTGCCAGCCTTTATCAGAGGTCCCTGGGCTAACAGAAGTTGTGAAGCCTTGCAGGAGGCACCACAGTGCTGGGGAAGGGGAGCTGTGCTTCTGCCTGTCTCACAGACCTGGTCAGAAATTGAGAGCAGAGCTCCAGCTCCCTCTTTTTGTTGTGCTGGGCAACTTGATTAATCTCTGAGCCTCTGTCACTCTACCTGGAATCCTCCTCTCCCTGTGCTTGGTGAGCTGGGCAGATCAAGAGCAGTGTTGGTCCATCTCTGTGTGCTAAGGAGGGGGAGATAAAGCAGGGAAAGAAATAGTGAAAGCTTCTGACTGCAACAGGTAAAAATGCAGACAGAGCATTCTCCAGTCTTTTCTCTCATGCTGCTGTGCTCCTGCAGACATCAGCCTTCACTCAGAAGATTTATCAGGTCAAGTCTAGGCAGGGTTGGAGTGAATGTCAGGAAATGGAGCTGTCAGAAGACCCCCTGTGTTTCCCTTCCATGGGGACAGAGTGAACTGAACACTTGCCTGTTCTCCCTGGCTGATTTCTGAAGTAACAATTGCCACGGCACTAGAAGTTGCTTTGCTGCCAGAGTTTAATCCTTGCAATGTTGCAGAGGTGAGGGCATTAAAGAACCGCCCCTTTCCTGTCAGGAAGTTACGAGTGTGCTAGTCTGGCTTTTAGAGAGTGAGCATTGAGAGGACGTGCATGTGCTCATCTGCTCTGCGGGAGAAAATGGAAAGCAGTCTTTGGATTCTTGAAGGGTCTCTTCCTAGAGCCAGAGTGTTGTTAATTCATTCCCCTGTTACTTCAGGTCATTTGATATCTCCTGGTACAGGAGGGATGGCTGCTCCTGAGGAGGCAGCAAGGGGACACACACACTCACAGAAAAACCACAGCAGCAAAAAACCCAAATGTTGGACTCTCTCCTGGAGCTGTTGTAGCTGTGGTGTTACCAAACTGGATGGGTACTGCTGCATCTGGTTATTCACAAAGATCCTACAGCTCTGTAAGGCCCTGTGGTACTCAGGGTGAGCAGAAGCAACTCTTCTGCAGTGGTTTGTTTGTGCCTGCTTAACATCATTTCCCATTCTCTGGCTGCAGTTAATGGAAGTCTGTATCTCAGCTCTCACTGAGCTGTCACCCCTGGGGACATCTCCCTGTGATTCAGCTCTTACACCTGCCTGTGAGACAGCTCCAGCTGTGCTCCAGGCCAGGCTCCAGTTAATTTGGTCCTTGCACACGGGGTGTTTCAGTAGCACAGTTCATGAGTGCTGATATCACACACTGTAAACAGCCGTGGAAGCTGCGGCTCCTGACTCATCCGTGCAGCGAGTTCAGCTCAGGCTGCCTGGGGATTAATTTCACTCCCTGGCCTTCAGTCCTGTTCTCTAGGAGCTGAGAAATAGTTCAGGTCTTGGGTTCCCTGTGGAGATGGATCCAGGCATGTGAGCCTTGCCCGTGAGACTTTCTGGATCTCCTCCCTGTGAGTCCCACTCCCCTTCATGCCTTAGGTTTAAGTGGCTTTGTAAATTGTCTCTCTGATTATTTTTTTTTTTTTGCCTTGTGTGATCTGCAGATATAATGGCAGGAGCTAGTCAGGCTTTTCTAGTTAGACTCTACCCACACCCCCAGCTAGTTTTGGGGATGTTCCCTTTTACAGGAAAATTAAATTCAGACTGCCTGAATTTCTTTCCTGAGGATGGGCAGCTCTTCCTGCAGCTTGTACCCCTCAGCCTCTTCTGAGCAGTGTTCAGCTGCAGTTACAGAAGGAGAGTTGCCATCCTCCTGTCCTGCCTCCCCAGAAAAAAAGGCTATTTTGGGTCTGTAGGCAGGATCAAGGTGGGGATTTGGATGTCCTAGACCACCTCTGCCCTCTGTTTTGCTGAAGTTGTGTTATCTAGGGCTGTAAGCAATTAGTTATGTTGCTTAAGGTTAGTATTTGGTGATAGAATTTTTGTTGGCACTGCTTGTGTTTAGCTTTTTGTCCCTCTCCTTGTTTTTGTTCAGAGTTGAAGCCCCATTATTGAAGCTTTGATCCAACATCAAGTACTGCTGTTCTAAAAATACAAGAGAATCTCACAGCGTATTTGAAGGCAATAAATACAGCTTTTCCTCATTTCTGCTGTTCAGGAAGTGATGGGAGTTGCTGTTAGTAAATTATTAATTTTTTTTTTGCCTTACAATAAAGGAAATGAGATGCTTTTGCCTTGCCCAGTCCAGAAGGAATCCTCCAAAAGGCAGCTTTTCAAGAGCCACATTAATTTCTTTCCTGCCATCAATACAAAGAACAAATACTGTAAACCTCTTAATTTTTTTTTTTTTAATGGAATGAATTTCTCCCTCTTTCATCTCAATTTTTGGACACTCTTGAAAGACACTGAGAGCTGGTGTTTTAAAGCCTTTAAAGGTTTTGTGCTCCTATTTTATGATAACTTGGAAGCTGAACAAAATCTGCAGTTTCCTGTCTCTAAGCCCTTGCAGCTTTCCTCCTGCATTTTGAAATGATTTGATCCTTTGGCAGCAAGGCCCTGTTTTTAGCTGGACTTTGTCAATGTTGTCGGTGTTACCTGTGGCAGAGGCAGTGCCCAGTGTTCCATGCCAGCTGCCTGAGGGAGCATGTGCCTCATAGGAAACCTTGAAACTCCTCCAGTATTTTTCCTTTACAAAAAAACCCCCCACTGATACTCTGAACTGTGAACCAGGAACCTCCTAGAACAAGAAATTGAGGGCTGGATTTCACTCTGGAACTGGAAGCTGATTTCTGATAGCAATGGCTGGTTGGTGTTAGATTTTGTGTATTCATAGGATCTTTGCTTTTTTAGGCTGATGTCTCTCAGTCTAAGCCTGGTCAATAGTCTATAACAGGTTATAGTCCATCTAGGCTTTTGGGCATGTATTAACCTGATTAAATAGAATTGGTGGCATGAAAATCTTTGTATCTTGAAAGAAAATTATTTCAAGTCTTAAGTCTGGAAATTTGATCCTTTCAGAGGTGGGTTTTTTTTTTTTTCCTAAAGGAGAAATGCTTTAGTTTAAATGCTTTAGGCATTTTCTTCAAACCAGCAAGCAGGAAGGGAATGGTTGTGCATAAGGCAGCAGGGGTTAGTGGCCCGTGTTAACTTGCAGGATCAAATGCTAAAGGTCACTGATGCTGTGATTCAGATTTTTTTCCAGTTTTCTCACCAGACCATCGGCTCTGTGAGATCTGTGTTTTGTGTGCATCTGTCAGAAGGAGGATGAGGTGAGGGACCCCTTCCAGCACAATTCAGTAATGGAAGGAGCTGAACCTTGCTGCAAAATGGTGATGAGAAAAACAAATATTAGGGGGAAAAAAACACCCTTCTGCTTTTCCAAAACTTCAGCCAGATTTTTGTCTTTAATGGAAAGGAAGCAGCCAGGCTCTGTGAACAACTGGTAGAAGAAATGAACTTACTGTTTTGTATTTACTAATTTCTGGAGCAAAAAGCTGCTAGAAGCACCAAGTGTTTGCTGTGTGTGTCATATCCAGCATCACAGTAGCTGTGCATGCAACACTAATTAATTTGGGGTAGGAACTTGTGAGATTTTTGTATCCTGGAGGGTAGGGAGACCTCTGAAAATGTTCCTGGCTAAAGGCATTTCCAAAGTTGGGTACAGGGTCTTTTGGGGATGGCACCATGAAGCCCTTTCACCCTTTGTGTCTCTAGGACTCTATTTCCTGTGAACTGAAGTATTTCCTATTACTTTTTGTGGCTTTCAAGCTTCTGGAGTTGCAGATGCTCCAATAAAAGATGTTTTGTGCTTACTTTCCTGGCTCTGAGCTGTGGAGGACAGGCAGAGGGAAGATTAGGTAATGCAGGAAGGACAGGGTCAGGGGACCCTCCATCAGTCTTGCACAATACCTCTGATGCATGATTTATTTTTAATCCTGTTTATACAAGTTGTCTTCACTTTTGTGGCTTCTTTTTTTTCCCCTGTGAAAAAGATGTGTGTGCTTTTGCCCCTGTGAGAGACTATTTCCTGATTCTTTTTTGTTGTTGTTGTTCTAAATTGCACGATCTGTAGCAGTGAAGAGGATTCCAGTCTCGTGACTCACAGCAGTCTTTCTCCTGAAGAAAGTCCAGTTTCCTGTGCCACCACCTCCACCAAAAACCATGGAGAAGTTTGTCTCAGAAAGGCCTGCTCCTGTGTCCAAGGTACTCACGGGTCTTTGGGGAATACTGTGGGCCCATCTGCCTATCACCAGGATTTGGGAGAGCCCTGGCTGTTTCCAGGGAGATTTCTAGGTTGTTTTGCTGAAATTCTGGGGAGGGAAGTGATTAATACATAAAAATAAATAAAATAAACCAAAGGGATTAACGCTGGGAGTACTGGAGTGAAAGTGCAGGCTGGGCAAGGGGAGAAACTTCCAGTTTGACCAGAAGCTCTTTGGCTGGAGGACTTACCAAGGAAGGGCCAAGACCAGGTTTCAAGGCCAGGTTGGATGGGACTCTGAGCTGCTGTGGAGGAAGGTGCTGCTGAAACCTTTCTGGAAGAGTTCTCCATCAGTAGCAATGCAGAGTCTTCTGGCACAGTTTTCTCATTAGTCACCGAGTACTTTTACTGAATTCCAGTCTGCTTGGAACGGGCAGGTTTTATTTCAGAGAGCTTTGGTGTGGGAGGGGTGTCTCCCATGAGAATAGTTCTGGTTTTTTGGGGTCTGTGGAGGCTTGTTAGAGTGAGCACAGGTGAGTTTAAATTATCTTTGTGTAGGGCACTGTGGTGAGCTTTTGCTCCCAAACTTGCAGTGCAGGATTCTCGTGTTGGTGATAAGGATTTGGCAAACCAAGATGATGCTGAAACTCTTTCAAATCCTCACAGTACTATGAAAAAAAACATCAACTCCTTTTTTTTTTTTTTCCTTTTTTTCTTTTTTTTTTCTTTTCTCTTCCTTCTCCCTCCCCCAAGAATGAAATCCCTACTCTTCCTTCCCAGAAGAAGCCAGATACAAACTCATGCCCTCATGCACCTACCAAACATTTTGTCTCTGGTGGGGTGGACACTGAGAACTGCAAGGCCAGTGAGAAGGAAAGGCAGTGGATCCGCCCTGACACACCCAGCAAATGCACCTGGAAGCTTGGGAAACCCCTCTCTGCCTCCCCCCACCATCATGCCACCCTGTGAGTGTTACCTTATTTGCTATTTTTCGGCATGATCCAGGTCTGATTAATCCTTGTTTTGGATCAAAGACTTGATGCTGTGAGTTTTTTATCCAATGGATATTCTTTTGAACTAAAATAACTAAACTAACCAGCCTGATAAATGGGAAGGGGAAAGTTTGGTTGAATTGGTTGAAGTAAAAGTATTGGTTGAAATAAAAAGCACCAGAAGTGCTGTGTGGCTGTGGTGTGACCCTTCTGTGGATACACTGACTTTGTCTGTGTTTGTACCAGGCCAGAGCCTCCGAAGATCCTGCCAAACATCCTGAATAAAGTTGGCAATACCCCTCTGGTGCGGATCAACAAGATTGGGAAGCACTTTGGGCTCAAGTGTGAACTCTGTGAGTTGCTGCAGGCAGAGAACAAACTAACAAACACTGTTTCAGAAACCTGGGTGGTTCTGGTTAGTAGTGTCATATAACCTGGCCACAGGAGTGCAGGTAATTGGCAGGAGATGGTGAGGAAAAAATCCTGGTTTTCCTTGGCAGATTTTCAGGTTTGTAGGATTTGGTCATCTAAAACGTCTTCCAGCTTGTACCTCATGAGAACACTTCTTGCAGCTTTTCCATTTTTTGTAGAGAAAGCAAAACATTTTGCACAGAAAATAATTTTTTATTATTCTTTAAATAAATTTAAAGAAGTTGTGTGACGTTTTTGACTGCTTCTCCTATTCAGAGTATTCATCAGGGTGTGCAAAATGCAGCTCTGCAGTTATCACTAAAGATTGCTGAAGATTATTAAAAGGATGAAACTGTCAGTGAATATTTTTTTTTGTTTGGTTGGGTTTTTGAACCCAGCCATACTGTAGATATTAGGAGGCTGTGATCAGAGTCCTGAAAGGTGGTGTTCAACAGCACTGCAGGGATCAAGGCTGGGAGTACTGGAGTGAAAGTGCAGGCTGAGCATGGGGAGAAACTTCCAGTTTGACCAGAAGCTTTTTGGCTGGAGAACTTATCAGGGAAGGGGCAAGACCAGGTTGGATGAGGCTTGGAGCAACCTGGTGTGGTGGAAGGTGTCCCTGCCCATAGCAGGGATGGAGCTGGAGGAGCTTTAAGGCCCCTGCCAACGCTGTGGTTGTGTTTGCAGTGGCCAAGTGCGAGTACTTCAACGCGGGGGGCAGCGTGAAGGACCGCATCAGCCTCAGGATGGTGGAGGATGCTGAGAAGGCTGGGATCCTGAAGCCTGGGGACACCATCATAGAGCCAACCTCTGGAAACACAGGTAGGGATGGAGAGACTGAGTCAGGTGTGGGGGGAATGCTGTGGTGGTTTTCCTGGGAAAGGCAGGTGTGAGACTGGAACCAGTGCAAGGAAGAGAGGGGATCTCTTCTTCCTGTTTCTGCCTGTGGTGTAGGGAGCAGTGCCTCTTCCCTCTCACACAAGGAACAATTCTGCAGTGCCCTGTGCTGACCAAAACAGCTGGGGAGGAGTTCTGCTGAATTGCAGAGCCTCTTTGCTTTAAAAGAAAAGCATTAGGCCGCATTCACTGGAGTCTTTGGGTCCTGTTCAGGAATTCAAGTCTGGCTGAAATTATTGCGGAAAACAGCACCCATAAGGCTGGTGTGAATCTGGATCTTCCCCTTTGTGTTGGGGAAGTCTCATGGTCCTTCTGGCAGATTTGAGGAGCAGCCCCTCCCATGCTGGTGCAGCTGAGATGGGAGATGAGCTGCATCCCCCCAGCACTGTCTGACAGAGCCCCTGCATGCCTGGATTGTCAGCAGATTCCACCTGGGTCCACATTTGCTCTTTGGAGGGCTGGGGGAAGGAACAATCCCCTGAAGTCAGGGGCCAGGGCAGAGCTTCTGATGGTCTGAGCAGTCTGGGGTTAACTCTGGCTCCTGTGTCAAAGCTGTTGTAGTTGTGTTAAGCTGCTCTACTCCAGGGGAGTCAAACACACCCGGAATGTTCCCCCTTGAGTCAAATATAAAATATAGTATATAGTTAAACATAAATAGTTAAATATAAAATACACTGCCTCCTCTGAGGAGGTTCATGGGGTGAGCTACAAGCTGCCCTTCTACCTGATGTGTTCTGGAGAGGAGTCTGGTCCTGTTCCTAAATTCTTCTCTGGGCTTCCACCCACTGCTGCTTTCTGAGAGACACAGAGCAGGCAGATCTTTATTCTGTTGTTACTGAAGGGACTGGGGGTGATCAGTTGATCTGTGAGCAGCTTCCCAGCCTGCAGCAGAAAACTGGGAAGCCACATCTGTTGCTGTTTGCTCAGCAGCTGCTCTGGGGGGATGGATCAGGGGATTCTGGGGGCATTCAGGGCAGCTGAAGCCTTTGTGAGTGTGGCTGTATCCCCTGCCTGAACAATGGCATGGTGTGGAAAATATCCTTGTGTGTTGCATTCCTCCAGTGTCCAAGGTCATACCATGACATCCCCCTTTCTGGGTCACCACCTGATAAATGATTTTCCTTTCCACAGAATCAAAAAAGGCAGAATGAAGGAGGTACAGGACAATTACTTC